>JARHVA010006829.1:75000-125000 GCA_037957365.1 Torreya grandis
TTATTATTATTATTATTATTATTATTATTATTATTATTATTATTATTATTATTATTATTATTATTATTATTATTATTATTATTATTATTATTATTATTATTACTTAGTTTGAGTTAGAATGTAACTCTAACAAACGTGATATATATTCTTTACTTTTTATGCATTCCAAAAAATACACTTTCTTCTTTAGTTTTATCATTCATTAATTTTAAAAAAAAAAATTCCCTCATATATATAATATTAAATCGTATCAATGTCATGGATTACAACATTAATCCATATAAACCCATGGTAAAAGTTATACCTTTTAACTGGATTGTAAATCATGAGCTCAGTTGTTCAGGAAGAAAAAAACATGAAGTATGCATGAATGATACATAATTTAGTTGTGGTTGGTTTATGTGCACATATAATTAAGTTTATAAAATTTAAAAAATAGGTATCTCTATTTTGGGGATTGTGTTCTAATGGAGAATGAAAAGGGACTGTGTTCTAATGTAGAATGAAAAATATTTAAATATTTATTGTTCCACTTAAGTCGGTACAAAATCAAAGGCACCACACTAAGTATAATGTAGAATGAAAAATATTTAAATATTTATTGTTCCACTTAAGTCGGTACAAAATCAAAGCCACCACACTAAGTATAATTGCACAATAATAATTTAGGAAAGTAGACTAATGTGATCAAGTAATGAAAACATAATATAATATAGATACAATAAATTCTTGAGCTTCATATTTAGATTTTATCTACCAAAATATAACACATACTCACTTATATTAGATTACATAAACATGATGCGCTAATATGATCCAAAGACCAAACTAAAAATTACAATTAATGAGAAAGGAAAATGAAAAAGGAGAGGAAAAGAGAATTGAAAAATTAATTCCTTCATATGGTATTATTTTTTCTTGGAAAACCATAATAAGGAAGAGAAACAAGCAATATTAGAATTTAAATATCAACATAGAAGTGCTAAAGATAAATTAACAAAAATATACATCTCACTAGAAAAACCATATTAGATCAAATCCCATCAAAATTAACAATGTAGTAGATATATTTATTTACAATAGACTAGGGTAAAATCAAATTAATCTTGAAACAAGAACACCAAAGATGGAAAGAAATATACACTTCACAGTGGTAGTGACTTATATCCTACTAATAAACTAGATACTTCATAGCAACAAATAATCAATAAATAGAATACAAATTTGTAATAACAAAGATAATTCAATTAAATATTTATGAGACAAAACACCAAAATTACATCGTAAAACCTTAGTAAAAACTAAGGAAACATCCACAATACAAGATATTAGGATTTATTAACTCCAAGATGAACAAATTACATGCGAATTAATCTTAGATTGCATACAAACTCCACAAACATAAATACAACTAATTGGTAAATAAATTTGGATTCCTCCTCCTAAAAATAAAGTGGAAAATGTCATTAGGACTTTCCTTCCTAAAAATAAAATTCAATGGAATTCATATTCCTATAAATAGGGAGTTGATTCCTTACTTTTTTACTGGCCACTAGACCTCCTATGACAATAGTGTTGGGCGGGGGCGAGGGGGGGAAGGGCATGGGTGATAACCCCCACACCCTCTATCACGAAGTGAGATATAAAATGCACCATAAATGGGTCCAATATTTAACTTTGTTATCACACATCTAACATATCCCTTTCTTACAAGCCATTTATTTTATTATTCAATCATAAATAAATCCACCCAATTTTGCTAAAAATTCAAACATCAAATGATGAGAAGGTCAAACAGAATAAAAACATACCAAAGGAATGAAGGAAATGAAGAGTACATTTTAACAAAGGCATGAAAGAAATGAGTGAATTTTATCAAGGAAAGAAAGAGTGCATTTCAACCAGTTCAAGAGTTGATATCAATAAGGTATGTCACTAAGGCAAAAAAATATTTTTTTGAAGTAGTCCCTGCACAAACCAAAAACACTTTTTATTGATTCCCTTACTCTCTCTAAATAAAATTTCCTCTATTTGTATTAGATCCTCTATCTTAAAAAAACACTTAACAATGATTTTATGTTTCACCTTGGTGGCTTCACATATGCGTGATTAAATAAAGGGAAGATCTAAATGGATTATGCATATATCCAATTACATGAGAAGGTTGTAAATGCCATTATAATGCTATATATATTGCATCCTAGTAAGCCATGCATAAATCTTGTAGATTAATGTAGTCATTTATTTTGCTAGAAAAATATTTTAGTATGGATGGAAAATTCACAACAATAATAAAGATCATCTTTATACCCAAAAAAATGAAATTCAACAATATAAAAAAGTGTTTTTATATCACAATGTTCTAAAAGACAATGAAATATAGGTTGTCATTATTAGCACGAATATCATTGGATACTATAAAAGTTTATATATATATATAAACATCAAGAGATATCACTCTTGAGGTGTTAGTGAAAAATGAAATAAAATTCTTTGAGAATGATATCTCTTAACATCTGGTAAATAGATTTATCTAAGATATATACTAAATAATTATTAATTTGAAATAATAATGAGATTAACTAATATAATATTTATATTTTTAATTCTTTAATTAAATTATTATTTTTAATTTATATTTTATTTATTACATACATTTTCGCTTGTACATATAGTTCTATTTGGCAACCATGTATGTATCATTTATATCAATAGTCAAGAAGATTTGGAGTCACTTTAGAAAACTACATTTGTTCAAAATTCATCTATGATAAATTTTGCTTAGTGAAATTTTAAGTTTTATAATTTTATTATATGATATGTCCACTTTAATGTGTCTAAATAGTTTTATTATTCAACACTATCATTATCCATATAAATCATAGTAAAATATGGAAATACTAAATGAAATAAATATATGCTTTAATAGTTCGGTGTGCTCAAAATGTTATATTACATCTACAATATATTTTGACTGTAATTTAGATACACATGCTTTTTGATATGGGTTTCTCTTCCAGAGTGTAAGATCAATTGGATTCTTATTTGCAACTAGTATTAGTATTTCAACGATTTTAACCTGTGGTTTTATCATTTTTGGGGCCTAAAATGATGGATTGTGAAGCGTTGGACACTTTAAATCAGATTTGTAGGAAATTATTTTTTTTATAATAACGAACAAGGGCTTCAATATAAGGGCTCTCTCAACCTGTCTCACCAAAGAACTCATCAAAGTAATCAATTAAAGACAAGCTGTTAACTGTTCAAAATTCACATTTGGTAATCTATCATCAGGATCACAGTCGATAATGTTATTATCCTGATGACGATGGGTCACACTCCCAAACATTGATTAAAATTAATTAGTACGCAGTTTTTTCCCGAAAACTTAATTGATTAAGTAATAAATTCTAGTCTGTAATTTTAGTGAAGACACTCCATGGCAACAATAACTAAAACGTACTTAAAAATTTTGCAAACCCCTGATACATATTTTCAGTCCAGTTTCATCATCTCTTTCAGGCACAAACAAACAAACAAACAAATTGTACATTTGACTCTTATCAAACAAACCGTACTAATTCAAGTCGTTAAAGGGATTCATGTGGCAGAAATTAGAATCAAGTTGGCTGTGGGCTGGAATCCAAGCACCAACAGTAGAAATCAGATCGTGAAATTTGAAGCCAATCTTCGGGGCTCATTTTCTCCAAATCTTTCTGCTTCAGTATTCTTGCATACACCCCATTCTCAGCAGGAAAATCAGCCGCACTGAGGCTTTCCTTAAGAGAAGTAGAATGGAAATGGTCCTGATTTCGCATTTTCTTGTAAAGACGCATTGCTGCAACACAATCTTCATATGGATCATGAACACCATTCTGAATCTTATACCTATTAAAGTACAAACAATCAAGCTTTTCATTATTATATGTATTAATGAATAATTGGGATAAATACATACTATATTCAATAGGCAGAATTATACAGATATTTTCAATCATAGTAATACATAAAATTTAAACAATTCAACTATGGAACACTGTGAAATCACCTTTTATTCTTATTTATTTCTTATTCACATAACAACCAATGAATAAGTTGCATAAGAAATTACCCTAAAAATGATTGAGTTAGATACTTCAGTGAATTGCTGGCTTTACTACTCTTTAGCAGGGGAACGTATTTAGAAGTATCCCTGAAAAATGACGAACATTAAATTGTCATCTCATGATCTTGAGTTAAACCTCATCAAATCATAGACCAATCGAAATCTAATAACGAATATACCTAATGAGATGGGCAGGGTATTCCATTGCTAGGCATTGCAAGTCATGATCTAAGCCATGTCCTACAAGAACCTTGGCTTTTCCTCCTTTCAAACGAATTCGCCAAATTGCTTCTCCATTATATAAAACCTGCTGAATTTTTTGTTGCACTTGCTTGAGTGACATGGCATCCATGAGATGTTCTGGTTTGATGCCAGTTATATCATACCTGAAAATTTTAACATACCCTAATATAAAATTCTATAGCCATTGATAGGTTATTACGAATAAAACAGAAAAAGAGGAAGCTTAAAACATTTTATCACCTGTAATCTGTGACTGGAATTGGAGGCTTGACAAAACAATGGAAGACTACCTTTTCTTCTTCATCTATCAAGCACACTCGTGCACAAAGGTCAAAAGACCCGTCCTGACCACCACCCACCATCTCACAATCAATTGCAATGGCTGAAAGCTGCTGGCTATTAAATTGGATGGAACTTTCGCCATGAATCTGCTCAATTTCTGCTTGGATTCGCTTATTCAAAGAAGAAATTCGGCCACCAGAAATCTTCACAAATAATAAATTTATGTGAGACAAAACTAAAAGGAATACACTGCCCAAAATTTTAAAAGTTACCATAAATTTTAAGAAACTTGCAAGTATTGCGAATAAGTTTGTCCAAAATCTAAACAAGTCTCATTATCCTTGAAAATATTAAGTGGTATTGGAATAAACCATTATCTCATTATTAAAAATTAAAATTAAAATTAATTTCTCCACTTATGCATGCAGCAGTTAACTATCAGTTAGTTAACAAACAATTAGTTAAATTGTTAGAGTTGCAGTTTGCATGTAAAAACTAAAATTAGTTTTTGGTTTGTTTTTTCTAATTATTGTTAGTTTTTCAAATCTATTTAATAGACTCATGGGGCAGTATTGTAATCAAGAACAAGATCAAAAAAAAGATCAAGAAGATCAAGAAAATCAGAAGATCAAGAAGATTATTAAAAATCTTGTTCTCTGATTGCTATAGCAATCTGAGTGTGTTATTATCTGTGTGTGTTTTATTTTCTGTTCTTATATGTTATTATTTTTTAACAAATGGTATCAGAGCCTGGTAAGGAAAGAAGCCAAGGAAGAGCACAGCAAACAAGGAGGCCATCAAACAATGAATTCGTCAAGCCGCCCCCGAAGGAGGAAACGCCCTCTGTGAAGGATGAGCCGATGGCCGAGACCAAAGATGGGACCACCAAGGAGGCCAAAGAAAATGGGACAATGCTAATCAAGGTAGTGGAAGAAAGTGAAAAAAATAGCAGAAAAAGAAGAGCGCCCAAGCTAGAGGCGTATTACATAAAAGATTGTATTTCTATTTCTATTTTTCTGTTTTTAATATTTTTTTTATACGCAATGTCGTGTTTGAAAAGTCGAGCTCCACAGAGCTTGTGTTACACAGTGAGTGAAGCTGTGAAAGTGTATGTGTTGAACAGGGAGTGAAGCTGTCAAAGTGTCTGAAGATCAGGCCGATCGTTGGCAAATCTAGACTAATGTGGAAAGAACCCAATAGAGTTCTGGAAGGAAACCTGAGCAATTACACATCAGGTGAAAGAAAGGTAAGCAAGCATGAAGCTTGCAGTGTTGGACATAAGCCTGTCCATTGATAGCCTTTCGACAGGCTACTCCTCAGTCTTAAACGCTGAGTGAATGCTCATTGAAAAATTGTATTTGTTTTGTATGAAGACAAGGCGGTGTATTCCGCATGAGAGGCAGTGTATTCTGCAAAAAGAAAAGCATCATAGCTAACGCTGGTAGACATCATTTAGGCATTGTAAACGCTGAAATAGTTTGTGGTAGAAATTAAGGGGGAGTGTTGGAGACTGGGGTTAATTTCTCCACTCCTCATGCATGCAGCAGTTAACTATCAGTTAGTTAACAAACAATTAGTTAAATTGTTAGAGTTGCAGTTAGCATGTAAAAACTAAAATTAGTTTTTGGTTTGTTTTTTCTAATTATTGTTAGCTTTTCAAATCTATTTAATAGACCCATGGGGCAGTATTGTAATCAAGAACAAGATCAAGAAAAAGATCAAGAAGATCAGAAGATCAAGAAGATTATTAAAAATCTTGTTCCCTGATTGCTGTAGCAATCTGAATGTGTTATTATCTGTGTGTGTTCTATTTTCTATTCTTATATGTTATTATTTTTTGACAGTATTGCGAATAAGTTTGTCCAAAATCTAAACAAGTCTCATTATCCTTGAAAATATTAAGTGGTATTGGAATAAACCATTATCTCATTATCAAAACATTGCGAGCCTTCCTGATAATAGGCTTTAATAGAACACCAATTGTTGCATTACCAGTGTTCTCTCGCACAGTGAACGTTTATATATTTGCTACTATATTAACAAATATTTGGATAATAAACAAAAAGATCATCATCCAATGGAGCCGGAAAAAAAAGATTTAAAAGAAAAACAGTTATTTATCTACAAAAATCTAGGAAAATCTTGATTGGAAAAGAATATTAAAATTTAGCTGGTTAAAAAATGTTACCCATTATTTGTTTTATCTTAGAAACCTATAATTTCGTTAACTTTGAAAGTAAAAAGCAGAGCTCAGAAGTCGGAATGAACTTACAGGAGGCAATGGTGGCAGGGATTTGCATGATTCTCGATGATAAGTGAGTTGTTCTGCACCAGGGAAAATTTTGAGGCAGAGGCTGCATCCCCTTTCACTGAACTGTTTGGCACACTCAACTTTGGGCAATGGACCTGAAGAAGACCGTAGCAAAAAAATTGATAACTGTCAACAGTGAATATTGAATACATTCTACTGAATTGAAAAGATCTCAAGATTTTTATAATAATCAGTGGTAATTTTTAAGCCCCACATTTAAGGAAGTCTAGAGAGCTTAAACTATTTAAACAGTGGTAAATTTTAAGCCCCACATTTAAGGAAGCCTAAAGAGCTTCAACTAGTTTCTAGCTTTTAGCCATGTGGTTTTACCTTACTGATCCTCATTGAATATGCCACTGTCTTGAGAAATGAAAAACTCGATGATATAACCTTGATAACATTCGGAAAACTTAAAAGGAAACATACCAATCAAATGTTCCCTCAGCGAGTCATAGAATCTGCAATGCTTTTTGCAAATGTCACAAATTGGCTCGTGTGGAGAGTGATAAGAAGTTTTCATGTGCTCAATTAGATGCTCCATTTTGTTAAATTGTCTGAAGCATGCTGCACATTTATGCCTGCAAATAAATTAACTCACCTCTATGAGTTCTTAATAGTATCAATTTTGAGCCAGATCTTTATCTTTTAGCACCTCTTAAAACTGGAAATAGGTTTGCAATAACTTCAGATTTTGAGGTTTGTCATACAAAGAAAAGTTATGACATATTAAATTCTGCTAGAAAGCCATTAAAATACAAGTTTTCTCAGGCAATTGCATACAATCAGTTCGCAAGCACCGAAAATTCCTTTCTCAGAAACTTTTAAAATTGTAAGATATCCCGTCCCCAGTGGTTAGAAGTTAGAACACATTAGATCAAATAAATACTATGATCTAGAACCAAAACTATCTTGGGCTAAAGTAAACAAGACTATAATGATTATCACTAGTTATCAATTCAAATTATATTAATTTTTTAAAACATTATTTATATTGTTTTTTAAAAAACTATATATATATATATATATATATATATATATTTTAATATATTTTATATGGAGTTTTCAATTCATTTTTAATGTTGAAGGAAAAATATTATTAATATTTAGAAATGAACAAAATTTAAATCTTGAAATAATGAAAAATAATTAGTAAAAATTAATTTAACTATCATTTTAATTTTTTTTAATAAACTAGTTAAAAGTAAAGAGAAAAAGAAAATAATATATATTGTTTTTATGCAACAGAGAAAAAAGCTAGGATCTACATTAAAAATAAATAAAAAATTATAAATATGGCTTAATAAACCGGGATATTGTATCTACAGGGAGAAGCCTCAATTGCCGACGTATTGGATGGATCAATGGTTAAAAAACTTTTGTTGAGAGTCCCTTTTTTCACAAAGTCAAGAATCTAAATGTGAACATACAATCCCATCTTCGCTTGCATTAAGATTAGTAACTTATCTTTGAATACGTTTTTTTTAAAAGAAAAAATGAGGAATACAAAGTAATTATACAATATTTAATATAAGGGTGAAAAAGCTAAAGCCATTCTTCCCTCTTATCAAAATTTTTATCATGTTTATATATTAAATAGGTTATTTTATTTTATAATTATTTTTATATATATATTAAATTATATAAATATCAACATCTCTATTTTTAAATATTTAGTTATAATAATCTAAATAAACCTACATTTAAATCAAGATCATCAACTAAATTTAAAAAATACATAATTCATTAATCAGTACGGCTATATAAACAAAACTCTGATCTGTAAACGTCAACCAGAAAGGAAATATAACATATTAAACTAATTTATCTGCCATAAAAGGAGCACCTTAGTGTTTCAGTGAAGTCGTGAGCGCTGTCCATGATAAGTCCTCTTTTGCGTGCATCTATAGAGACTGAGGAGGGACTTATATAGACAAATTTCTCGTGGAAATTGGCATATAAGTATTACCTGTAAAGCTTAAAATTCCGTCAACGGGAAGAATCATCCCCTTTTCAAAAGTCAAATGTATATTCCCCACATCCTTGAATGGCGGGAAAATAAGATGATGGAAGCTAAGTGTTGAAAGTAATGTATGATTTGTGTATAGCCTGACATTTGTAAAGGAAAAGATAGATACCATACTGAAAAGAGAATCTGAGCTCGCAGGATATGGGGATGTAATGACCAAATATGGGGATGTAATGACCAAGAAATTTATTTTTGAAGTTAAGGTTTACATTTGCCAATAATCTGGAAACTTGAAACTACTCTGAGGTGATGTTGACATTTGAAGGACTTTAAAAATAAAATAAAAAAAATATACAAATTTTGGGCCCAAAGGCCCCTCTATAATTGTAGGACAGAGGCTTCTTTTTCACTTGTCTAGATTCTTCATTCAAATGATATCTACTCATTTATATTATGAAAAAAACAAAAAATTATAAAAAGAATTGTAATTCAATTAATAAAGGTGATAGTTGTATATATTCATTTACTAGAGTACACATCTTTCTAAATATTTAATACAGAAAGTTTTATGACTAAATCAAAGAGCTTACTATTAAATTATACTAAAATAATTTTCAAATTTTATTTGTTGATTTTTTTTTTAATTATTAAAATTATTTAAAAAGTTGTAATATAAAAAAATGAATTTTCATTGAATTACAACATAAAATAAAATTACATTTAATTAAAGTAAAACATATATAAAAGATATGCAAAGTTTAGACTTTCAAGACACATCTTTTTTATTTCAAAATATGGTGATAGTCTCTAAGATGTAACAATGGGAATTCTCATCTAGAAGTGACATATATCTAACCCAAAAATTTGACACTGAATGGAGAAGTCTCCCAAGATCATCCTCTCCTCTCCAACCAATGTATAGTGTCTAGATGCTCTAGTAAAACAATGCAAATGGATCCAAACTAACTTGATGATTGTATTTGCATAGACCTAATCTCAAAAAACCTCATCAATCAACATATCTTTTGTCTTCACCTTACACATCTCAAAGTTACTCAAAAAAATTTCAATCTCAATTCCCTTAGATGTGCTTTCCATCTTAAAAAATTCTTGCAACAAAGAAATCCTAGTATATTTTGCACAGGGTCACACTCAAAACTAGATTAGCTCGAAGATAGGGTAAATTTTAGTGGCGAATATTCATTAATTCATGAATATTTTAATTTTAAGATTTTGGTTATGATAATTTTTTAGGGTCAATAGGTGGGATCAGATCACCAAAATTTTAGGGATATAATTTTTTCTAGGGTTCATATCACCAACTCTTTATAATAATATATAAAATTATGCTTCAATTCATGACATATATATATATATATATATATATATATATATATAAAATTAACCAAAATGCTTGTGTATTTATAAATAAATTAAATTAAAATTAAAACTCAATTGTTTGCCAAACTAATATTCAAGAGTTAAAAATTAACAATATGAAACAAGGGTCATATGGACAAGACCAAAAAGAGATCTAAGAAATGTGTCCATGAGCATCCTAACACTTTATAAATGTAAAAATAATTATAAAACTATCAAAATACAAATTTAGGTGAGGGAAAATTGTAAAGAGAGAGAAGAACATTCAAAAGATGTTAGGAGAAGGTGTGGTGACTATCAAAAATCAATAAATATATTAATAATGCTTAATTTAGACCAATAATCTAAAAGTACACCAAAAAAAAACTTAAATTAATGTAATGTAATAACTAATAATATATAAGAATTATTTTTAAGTGTTTATATTTTGTCATAGTTTGATGTGTGTGTGGGAGTATACATACAAAATTAAAAAAAAAACACATGTTAAAAATACATAAATATATGTTTCTACAGTTTTAAAAAAAACTAATATATTTAGAAATTTATAAATTCATTTTCTTGTTTTTATACATATGCATGCGAAATAATAATTTAATATATTTAAATCTTAAAATAAATAAATAATTTAGATAGAAAATGGAATAGAATTAAACAACCTATCACATTTGGGCCTCTTAACTTGTCTAAAAAATTGGAAAGACTTATGAACAGAATAATTATTAATATCAAGACAATAAAATTATAATTCAAAATGAAATCATAAGTACATTCCTTTATGGAAGTAACTAAATTGTTGACACCATATTCTATTCCTTAGAATATTAATGTATCATGATGGTTCTGTTGGCTAATTTAGCCACCTTTTATCATGGTATATTCAAATAATGTTTTGAGTTGTGAAACATTTCACATGGATATATATGAATGTTTTAGCATTATTTTTGGTACTTTAGTATAGTTTATGGTTTTTTAAAAAGTTAAGGTTTAATGTTTGTGCTTGTTTAAATCATTTTAGTGTTTTGTTAATGTTCAAAGTTTCGTAAAGTTAGTCCAAAGATTAAATAGAGGTCATGTACATTGACACACACATGTCAATGTATATTGAATCAATTTTTAATGTGGAGATGGTAGTTTGTGTTAGGAAATAATTATATTAGTTCTCACATTTATTAGTAGTGAGCAATGATATTATATGGATAGAGTTTAGGTGGGTAGTCATATGATTATTTATTTGTGTGTGTGCATAACTCATTTAATAAAGAATATTGAGTGAGGATATTTAGTGAAGAAAATAGGTGTTGAGATAGGAATGAAAGCTATATATGAAGTTAGTTTTCTAGAAAATAGGATCAACAATTTGTGCTCTGCATTATCTGGTATTAGAACAAGTTCCCTAAACTTCTTTGTAATTCAAGTCTTGTTCTTCACAATAGGTTTGGAGTAAAGAACATGTCCAATAAATTTACTATTTAAAAGATCTTATTTCTTTTTGTCAAAAGTAATGTAGTGTAGACCATTACAAATCTCATTGACTTTCTAAAATATTTTTGTGAATATATATATATAAAATTTCACATAGTAACACAATGTAAACTATTATATATATAAATAATTTATTTTGGATCTGGCCGTACATAAAAAAATAAGGAGATATATATTTTTTGAGCTCTGCGTGAGGATCTGAATATTTTTGTGATGGAGAAAACTGGGATGGATGTGGTATATTTGCATTGATCAAGCTAACTGCAGTCATCAGATCTGGATTCGGCTCTAAGCCCAAGCACTCCATTGGTTTTCTCTTGGCGACAGTGTCCACCTCGATACTGAACACACCTGATGCCTTTCATCTCTACATCGAAATATTATTGATTTTACTCTCAATAGAAAACCCCTAATAGTTATTCTGCATCGAAGACTCCTCTACATTCTAGGCTCAGCCTTGGTAGTCTTGACTGGTCTCCTCAAATTCCCCACTAGATTCAAGTTGTCCTAGGCCCTTCTCGTTGTCCGTCCACTATAATTCGCATTACAAGCTACTCAGACATGTCAACGTCTTCCACGTAGACGAAGACTTGGCTCTTTGAGTTTGGTAATCACACTTTTGGCTTCTTGCAACTCAAGATTTTAAGATTTCGGTGCACCTTAGAATTCGTTTGATTTCAGTTTGCTCCCTTTCACGAACCTACCGCCATCCAAAATCCATCTCCTCTTTGGCTCGCTCTAGCCCATGAATTTTAGGTTGATCTTGCAAAATCCAATCAGAGATCTCCTCCATCTGACTCGCTCATCTCTATTCTTCCTAGTCCGGTAGCTGTATATGGTTTTGAAAGTTTTAAGTTTAGATTAATGATTTGGTTTTTTTTTTTTTTTGGTCTTATAGATTTTATTTATTAGGTTTTTAGCAAGTAATTATTAGAGTTTTTAATATTTAGGTTTTTTTAAATTAATATTTAAAAAAAAAAATATATTTATAGTTTTATTTTCATTATGTTTATTATGTCCTTTATATTTCAATTTATTTTATATATCTGGGGTTTTCATCAGCTTATAGTTTTAATTTCTTAATTTTATTTAATGTTTAGTTTTTATAAATTTTTAATACATAATTCATAAGTTTATTTTGTTAATTTTATCATTTTGGTTTGTGTTTTTAATTGATTTGTTTTTGATATATGTTATGAGTCAATGTTTAGATTATTTATTTTTTAGTATCTTATTTTTTTTATTGTAGTTTTATAGGTTAGTACTTTTTTGTTGTCTTCTTATCAAGTCAGTGCCAATGAAACTTATCAACAAACATACATTATTGATAATATTTAGAAGAGAAAATGTAATCCAAATTATGTATTCCAATCAGAAATAGATTATTTTTCAATATAATAAGATCTTCTCTTCAAATGTAACATTTTCTCATTTATGTATCAGATGCATTATTAGGGCGCTGACATTCGCAATTTAAAATTTAGGGTGGGGGGTAATATAAATAAATTTAGTACAAGTGATTCCTTTTCCCATTTAATCACTAAGGGGGGAATATTATGAAATAATTATATTAGTTCTCACATTTATTAATGGTGATCAATGATATTGTATGGGTAGATTTTAAGTGGGTAGTCATATGACTACTTATTTGTGTGTGTACATAACTCACTCAATAAAAAAGATTGAGTGAGGATATTTAGGGAAAAAAATAAGAGTTGAGATAAGAATGAAAGCTAAATATAAGGTTGGTTTCCTATAAAATAGGACCAACTATTTTGTATAAATATTACTGTCATTATTGAATAAAGAATTGATGATAATAGACAATTTGTGCTTCACATTAGTTTAAAGTTAGAAAAAATTAGTTACAAACATATTATTTGACCTGCCAAAGAAATGAGTAGGTTCCATAGAAAAATAAGGCACATTTTGATGATATTTTATATGTTTCAATGTTATAAAACCTCATCTAACCTTCTTAGGCCCAAAATCATGCTTAGGTAGAAAGTACATGTCCAAACAATGCAAAATATTAGTCATAAAATCCATCAGGTCATTCACAAGAAAAGAAGATTAGTAGGTTTAACATTGGTTCATGGAGGAGAAAGAGTTTGAGGACCAATGATATTAGAGGTTTAATTCCACCCATATTCACTAAATTTTTTTGGTAATATTTTTGAGGACCAGGGATTTATGAACTATTGTTAACAAGTTTAACACCTCTATAAACCCTTACAAACCCTAACAGTTCAATTTTCTTTTTTTAACATATCTGAGATTGATGGATGAGTTATAATGGTTTTGAGTAATATAATATGGGTTAATTAGTATTTAAAACATCAAACCAAGGTAAAATTAAAGGGATCATACCTATAACAACAATAAATCTCATTGTTTTATTGTTTCTTGACATGGCAGGCATGCTTGGAGACTATGAAATATTTTCAATATTGAATGGTGACTATAGACTAGTTTTAAATAATGTATTTAAATTTATAAATACCTTGTAAAAATAATCATACCTATTACAAGCATTGGAAGAGACAAAATGGCAAGAATACAACTGAGTATGCATGCCTAGCATAACTATGTAACTTTTGTAGCCTGAAAAGAGTGTTTTTATGAGATTTTCTTGACTGATTGAATGCATTCCAATTTTTGGAGGATATATATGGTATTAAAATGTATTATTAAAAAATAAAAAATGAGGTATTTTTACTCCATAAAATGTAATATATACCCATTTCTCTCTAGCTCCATTGTTTTTGATTTCTAAGTTGTTATAGAATTGAAAATGAGTGTTTTTATAATTTTTGTGATTTATCTTGACTAAATAATGATTGTAATGTTTATATGGGTTAACATAGGTTAAAATACAAAATTTATTATCTCTTGAGACTCTCTGAAGTTCAAAATATTTTTTTTCCAAACTAGCGTGTTTGTTGCCCTACAAGCCTAGTTTTCACAAAAAGGTATATATTTTGAGTTATATTTAATGGAACATATTAAAAAATGACATGGAGGTATATTTTTATGTCCTTTAAGTTATTTAATTGGTATAAATTCCATAAATTCATGATGAGGGATATAAAAATAAAACATAGTCTTTACCATGAGGGAAATTAGGGTTCTTGACTAGTTTACATGGTGTTTGAGTGTTTGAAAGTCTTTTGACCAGTTTTGAAATATTTTAAATCTTGGTAAAAGGTTTAATACCATTATAACATCCATACAAGAAGTCCTCATGGTGATATAATATTTTTTCAAGTAAGAGACCAAGGCAAGTGAAGACTTCCCTCTCACTTGCATTGAAGAAATGAAGATGTAGACCTTATTAAGGTCATTTAAGGCATAAGGATATTTGAGAAAACCATATATAAATTTAATGGAAACCTTAGATGTATCTTTAATTCATAAATAAGATCATTATAGTGACTAATGTCAGATTTGAAGACCTTGTAGCAACAATTTCAAGCTTATCTCAAGTTAAACATGTTCTTGCGGACCACTAAGAGATATAATACATTTGAAAAATCATATTGAAAAGTGTCTAAGTGTTAATAAATGGTGTCAAGAAGACCAAAGTAATATGGAGGTAAGTGTCAACTTGTAACCCCTATATCAAGGAGGGAAATCAATTTTAAGAGATAAAGAATGAGTCATAGAAGGCCAAGAGTAACTCCTACACCACCTCTGAAAAGAACATCTTAAAACAAGGCTGAAACATGATGAAGAAAGAATCATATGAATGTTTCTTCCATTTCATTATTTTTTTAATTTATCTCATGATCAGATGAGATCCATCACAAGCCTCCTACATATCCACCTCTCACCACTCTCTTTTCTCCTATATATACTCTTGTATGGAAAGTTGAAAGTATCCTCTAGCTGATTATCATATATCCCTACCAAAATTTATATCGATCATTGATTTTAAATTGAATACAAGATGATTTATTGCCTTCTCCATCTTGCATCTAGTGTTCTTATGATGAATTGTTCACAAATAATAGTGATAGTGTTAAACTTTTTTGCATTTATCCTCTTCATTCTTGCCTCTTTGTGAGTAATCCATCCTCTTGTA
This sequence comes from Torreya grandis, assembly GCA_037957365.1. Taxonomy (NCBI): domain Eukaryota; kingdom Viridiplantae; phylum Streptophyta; class Pinopsida; order Cupressales; family Taxaceae; genus Torreya; species Torreya grandis. The sequence continues at coordinate 90,857 of JARHVA010006829.1, forward strand.
GGTTATGTGGTGTGTGTCAAATAGTATTTCAAAGTTAAGTGTGTAAATATTCACTAGTGTTTTATTTTAGACCTCTTTATTATCCTTCTTAATTGATGCATTAACCATAACCTAAATATTGAAACACTTATGTTGGAAGGATTGTATGGAGTTGTGAAATCAGATTTTAGTCTTAATTTAGTCCATATTAGAAATCATAAAAAAGTAGATGAGAAATATGATTTGGCACATCACCCATTTTAATCATTACTTTCATGATTTATAGCTCTTTTTCCATTGAAATTTGAGTAGGTTTAGTGTTAGTTTAGGTGTAGCATCAAGGGAGTCAACCCTATCTAGAGGTTCTCTTTAGTCATAGGTCACTCACAACCATAAAGAGTTTCCAGTATGTTAATTAGGTGAGGAGATCTGAAACACATCCTTAAAAGGTACAAATCAAAGTGATAATAACTTTTGGCATGCCCGATGGGATGAGTAATCAAAGTACCTCATCTATTAAATAATTGTTGGTTGTGTCCTTTAATACATCAAAATTTTGATAAATTACTACATGTATCAATGACAACTCCAAGTTCATTTAGTTGGTTTTAGAATCCATGAATATTATACCCCTTCTCCACTATTTGGAATCCCTTGTGCTACCACCATCTTCCCTTGCATTGGATGACTTGTTGTATGAAGAGAAGATGAGGAGTATCCAAGTGAATAGATTAACTCTCTAAGTGAACATGATGAAAAGCTTCAACTTTTAGTTGCAGTTGAAAATGAGCCTCAATAAGGTTATGATAAATATGTCCAAGTGGTTGGCTATAATAGAGGTGAAATTGAACATTCCTTGAGATGTATCAAGTGGATGATAAGAGAAGGAACATTTAGATGAAGAGAATTGAATCCTTCCTAGTCAAGAGTGCATTTAAGGGTATGAACAAGAACTTTATTATACAGATGATCTTCCATTAAGCATGGAAAAAGAATAAGATCAGATTATAATAGTGGTTTCACAAGGTAATAGTCCTAAACATGAACTAAGTAAAGACACAAAATAAGATTTAGTTATAAATAGTGAACCTCAATAAGATCAAAGTGGATATTAAGAAGGTTTTGATGGTAGGTGGTAGCAATACCTTACCATTTGTAAAGAGTTTAATATATTTAACAAGTAATTAATTCCTATATGGAAGGATAAGGATGCTACTAAAGATGTTCTCTCTCCAAGAGGAGAAGAAGAAGATCCAAATGACTTGTTTTAGCAATACCATCATCTTATTAAGGAATTTGAGGTCCTTAGTAGACCTACATCTCCTAAAGGTTAGAATGAAAACACAAATCAAAATACACTAGTTGAGTTGAAAATATAATTTCCTAAATTTGTCATTACTGATCAAGAGTAGCCTTTGAGTAAAGTATAAATTGCATTATTTTCATCAAAAAATCAAGCTTGGATAAGGTATTACATTGTTCTTAACTTGCATGATTAGTCCATAAATAAATAAATGAAGGAAATAACCCTGCTTGCAAATCAATAAGATCATGAACATGAAAATATCTCAAGAACTAAGGCATACTTATCAGCTCAAAAACAAGCTGTCAATAGATTCCATCCATTAGGTGCCAATTTGCTCATATGGAGTCAAGAAGATTCTATTTTTTTTCCTTTTGATCTAAGTGGAGTAGGCCTTTGAGGTGTTATACATAGTAAGCTGGTTTTTTGATTTCTCCAAGTGCTTATAGCACATGTGATTTAGTTTTTTACTGCTCTCTTTTCTCTAAATGTCTCTTGGAATAGTGTGTGTATTAGTTTGTTATGTGTGTCCTTATGGTGATATCAGGTTTCTCAAATTTTTCTAGGGACTTCTAGTCATTTATCAAAGTCTAAATCATGTTTACTATTGAGTGATGGATAACTCCATATCCCAATGGAATTCTAAGGCTACCAGTCTATATGTTTAGCAAGAAAATTTTCCCTGGATGTCACCAATAATGTTGGTTAGTTTAACAACCCTGAATCATGGTATATTAAACTAATGTTTTGAGTTGTCTAACCTTATAAATGGTCATCTATGAAGATTTTAGCACTGTTTAAATTAGTTTAGCATAGATTAAAGTATTTGCAAAAGTTAAGATTTAATGTTTGTGCTTGTCTAAATCATTTTAGTGGCTTGAAAACATTCTTCAAGCTTAATAAAGCTAGTAGAAAGGTCATATATAGGTCATGTACATTGTCACACACATGTCAAGGTATATTGAGTCAGTTTCTAACATGGATATAACAATTTAAAGTAAGAAACAATCAGTTATTAACATTTTATTTAAGATACCAAAGCAGAAAAGAAGGTTCCATAGCAAAATAAGGCACGTTTTGATGGTATTTTATAGGTTTCAATGTTGGAAAACCTCCTCCATAATTATCATTCCGAAAACCTTGCTCAGGCAGAAGGTACAGGGCCAAACAATGCAAAATATTTCTCAAGAACTCCATTGGGTCATTCACAAGTAAATAAGGTTAACCAAGTTTACCATTGGTTCATGGAGGAGAAAGACTGTGAGGACCAGCGATATTATGGGTTAAAGGTCTTGCATATTCCAAACAAATTTTTGGAAATAATTTTGAGTTTGAGAGGCAAGTCTTTATGAACAATCGCTAACAAGTGTAGCACCTTTGAAACACTTGCAAAACCCAGTAGTTCAGTTTTCTCCTTTTGGAAGCATATTTGAGCTTGATGGATCATTATAATCATTAACAATCATATACTATGCTCCATTTTGTTAAATTGTCTGAAGCATGCTGCACATTTATGCCTGCAAATAAATTAACTCACCTCCATGAGTTCTAAATAGTACCATTTGTGAGCCAGATCTTTGTCTTTTAGCAACTCTCAAAACTGGAAATAGGTTTGCAGTAACTTCAGATTTTGAGATTTGTCATACAAAGAAAAGTTAATCTGACATTAAATGCTGCTAGAAAGCCATTAAAATACAAGGTTTTCTCGGGCAATTGCATACAATCAGTTCGCCAACAAAGAAAATTCCTTAGAAACTTCTAAAATTGTAAGATATTCCATCCCCAATGGCTAGAAGTTAGAACACATTAGATCAAATAAATAATATAATGTAAAAGCAAAACTATCTCGGACTAAAGGAAAAAGATTATAATCATTATCATTAGTTATCAATTCAAATTATATTAATTTATTAAAGGTCATTTATTTCATTTCTGTATTTTTTCCCCGTATTTCAGATTCGTTTTTTATGTCGAAGAAAAAATACTATTAATGTTTAAAAATGAATAAAATTTAAATTTCAAATTAATAAAAATTAAATTAACTATCACTTAATTTTTTTTTTAATAAACTATGTAAAAGTAGAATGAAGAAGAAAATAACAAATAGAGTTGTTTTTATGCAACAGAGAAAAAAGCTAAGATCTACAATTAAAAATAAATTCTGAATTCGAAATATATATTAATAAACTGGGATTATTGCCTCAGCAGGGAGAGCCTAAAATGCCAACATATTGGATGGGTCAATGGTTAAAAACCTTTGGTTGAGAGTCTCTTTTTCACAAAGTCAAGAATCTAAATGTGAACATACAATTCCATCTTCGCTTGCACTAAGACTAGTAACTTATCCTTGATGAGATCCCCTTTCAAAGCATTCTGGTACTGTTTTGTCAAAACTAAACTAATATCCCCCCAAAAAAGAGAACTGAGGATTAAGAAGTAATAATACAATGTTTACAATGAAGGTGAGGAGAAATTTAATATATTTATATGTTAAATGGGTTATTTATCATATATGTATATGTATATATATATATATATATAAATAAGTCGTGAGCACCTGTCCATGATAAGTCCTTAGCGCTGTCCATGATAATTCCTCTTTGAGTGCATCTATAGAGACTGAGGACGGACTTATATAAACAATTTTCTCGTGGAAAATGGCATATAAGTATTAACTATAAAGCTTAAAATTCCGTCAACGGGAAGAATCTTCCCCTTTTCAAAAGTCAAATGTATATTCCCCACATCGTTGAATGGCAGGAAAATAAGATGATGGAAACTAAGTGTTGAAAGCAATGTATGAATTGTGTATGGCCTGACGTTTGTAAAGGAAAAGTTAGATACCATACTGAAAACTGAGCTCGTGGGATATGGTGATGTGATGACCAAGAATTTTATTTTCAAAGTTAAAGTTTACATTGCCAATAACCTGGAAACTTGAAACTACTTTGAGGTGATGTTGATATTTGAAGGATTTTAAAAATAAAATAAATAAATACACACAATTTTGGGGCCAGCAGCTCCTTTACAATTGTAGGACAGAGGCTTCTTTTTCATTTGATTAGATTCTTAATTCACAAATGATATCTATTCATTTATATTATGAAAATTTAAAAGAAGAATTAAATATTATGGAAAGGATTGTAATTTAATTAATAGAGATGATAGTTGTTTATATATATCCATTAAAGTTCAGATCTTTGTAAATATTTGATATAATTTTTTTGTGAGTAAACCAAAACATTCACTATTTAAATAAATTAAAATAATTTTCAAATAATATTTGTATTTTTTTAAAATTATAAAATTATTTAAAAAGTTTAATATAATCAATGAATTTTCATTAAATTGCAACATAAAATAAAATTACTTTTAATTAAAATAAAAAATATATAAAGGACATGCAAAGTTTAGACTTTCAAGATACATCTTTTTTATTTTAAAATATGGTGATAGTCTTTGAGATTTGACAATGGGAATTCTCATCTAGAAGTGACAGAGATCTAACCCAAAAATATGATACTGAGAAGTCTCTCAAGATCATCCTCTCCTCTCCAACCAATGTATAGTGTCTGGATGCTCTAATAAAACAATGCAAATGGCTCCAAACTAACTTAATGAATGTATTTGTGTAGACCTAATCTCTAAAAACCTTACACATATTCTTACGCTTTAACTCTAATCATATAAAAAAAATGGTTATTATTTTACTCAAATATGGCAGTGATATATAAAAATTTTAAAAAAAATGAAACATGTTTTGAGACCTATAATAAACCATATAATAAAAAAATTATCTTGATATTTTTCATGTCTCTTGATTTCAATGAATGCTCTAATAATTACTCAAAACACACACACACACACACACACACACACACACACACACACACACACACACACACACACACACACACATTTAAAAAAAAAAAAAAAAAAACTAAAATGCATGTCTTTATAAACAACTAAATTAAAATTAAAACTCAAACATTTCCCAAACTAACATCCAAAAGTAAAAAACTAACAATGTGGAACAAGGGTCATATGGGCAAGAGCAAGAAGAGATTTAGAAAATGGGCCCATGAGCATCCTAACACTTTATAAATGTAAAATTATTATAAATGATCAAAATACAAGATTAGGTGGGAGAAAAGTGTAAAGAGAGAGAGGAAAGGACATTCAGAGGATGTTGGGAGAAGGTGTGGTGACTATCAAAAGTTGATAAATATATCAATAACGTCTAGCTTAGACCAATAATCTAAAAGTACACAAATATACTCTAAAATAATGCAATGCAATGACTAATAAATACATAGGTGGTATTTTTAGGTGTGTACATTTTATCCCACTTTGATGAGTGTGTGTGAGCATACATACAAAACTAAAAAAGAACACATGTTAAGGATACACAAATGTATGTTTCTATAGTTTTAAAATAAAATCTAATATATATGGGAATATATAAAACTATTTCTTGTTTTTATACACATGCATGCCAAACACTAATTTAATATATTGATATCTTAAAAAAAAAAAAAAAAAAAAAAAAAAAAAAAAAAAAAAAAACCTAATTTAGATAGAAAATGGAATAGAGTGAAGAAAACTATAACATTTCGGTCTCCTAACTTGTCTAAAATATTGAGATAATTATGAGCAGAAAAATTATTAATATCAAGATATTAGATTTATGAGTATATTTTGAAATGAAATCATAAGTAAATTCCCTTAAGGAAGTAACTAAATTGTTAGAACCACATTATATTCCTTAGAATATTAATGTATTATGATGGTTCTGTTGGCTAATAGCCACCCTTGATCATGGTATATTTAAATAATGTTTTGAATTGTATAATCTTGCACATGGTCATCTATAAATTCTTTAGCATTGTTTAAGGTACTTGAGCATAGTTGAATGTATTTGTAAAAGTTAAGGTTTAATGTTTTTGCTTGTCTAAATCATTCGAGTGTCTTGTCAACATGCTCCAAGATTAGTAAAACTAGTCCATAGGTTAAATATTAGGTCATGTACATTGGCACACACATGTCAAGGCATATTAATTTAGTTTTTAATGTGGATATGGTAGTTTGACATCAGAAAAAAGTCAGTTATAAACATATTATTTGAGTTTCGAAAGTAAATGAGTAGGTTCCATAGAAAATGAAGGAAAATTTTAATTAGATTTTATAGGTTTAATTATTATAAAACCACCTACAGACTTATTCAGCCCAAAACCATGATTAGGTAGAAGGTACATGTCCAAACAATGCAAAATATTACTCAAGAACTCCATCAGGTGATTGACAAGCAAATAAGATCAGCGTGTTTAGCATTGGTTTATGGAGGAGAAAGAATGTGAGGAATATTTATATTAGAGGTTTAAGGGAACCCATATTCCCTAAAATTTTTTGGTAATAACTCTAATTTTGAGGGGCAAGGCTTTATGAATAATCATTAACAAGTTTAACACCTCTAAAACCCTTACACACCCCAATAGTTCTTATTATTATTATTTTGTAGCATATTTGAAATTGATGAATGAATGATAATGGTTATAAAGAATCCAATATGGGTATAATAGTCTCTAAAACATCAAATCAATGAAAAATTCAAGGTATCATAGCTGTAACAACAAGAAATTCTATTATTTTATTGTTTTTTGACATGGTATGTAGGTTTGGAGACTGTGAAATGTTTTCAAGCATGAATGGTGATTATAAACTGGTTTTAAATAATTTATTTAACATTATAAATACCTTTTAGAACTAATCAAACCTATTCAAAGCATTAGAAGATCCAAAATGGCAAGAATACAACTAAGTATGCATGCTTAGTGTAAATGTGTCAATGTTATAGGCCTAAAAAGAGTGTTTTTATGAGATTTTATTGATGATTGAATGCATAAAATTGTGAGAGGATATATAAGGTCTCTCTAGGTATTATAAAAAATTAATGAGGTCTCTATATTTTATAAAACATAAGATATACCCAAATTTCTCTCTAGGCCCATTATTCTTGATTTTTGAGTTGTTGTGTACCAAAAAAGGAGTATTTTTGATGATTTTGTGATTGATTATGAAAAATAATTATTATAATGCTTATAGGTATTAATATATGTTAAAATACAAAAATAATCAGCTCTTTATACCCTCTAGAGTTTAAAATATATTTATTTTAGCAAGCTAGCTTGGTTGCTACCCTGCAAGCCTAGTTTTCACAAAAGGTGTATATTTTGAGTTATAACTAATGAAACCTATTAAATTTTTTAATTTAGGTCTATTTTTATGTCCTTTAATTTATTTAATTGGTATAAAGTTTGTAAATTTCATGAGGAGGGATATAAAACTAAAACATAGGTTTGTAGTATGATGGAAATTAGGGTTCTTGACTAGTTTGCATGGTGTTTGAGTATACAAGAGTCTCTTGACCAATTTTAGAATATTTTAAATCTCAATCAGAGGTTTAATAACCTTCCAACATCCATTTAATAATTATTCATGGTGATATGACAGTTCCTCAAGTAAGATAATAAGCCAAGTGAAGACCACCCTCTTAGTTGCATTAAAGAAATGAAGTTGTAGACCTTTTTAAGGTCATTTAAGGCATAAAGATCTTTGAGACACCCAATTATACATTTAATTGCATCCTTGGATGACACTTAAAGTAATAAACAAACTCATTCTAGTGAATGATGATAGATTTGTTGATCTTCTAGTATCCTTTTAAAGGATATTTCTCAAGTTAAACATGTATATCATCTTTTTGTGGAGATTTTGGCCTTATATAGTTTTTATGATGTTTGATGTTATGAATGTTTTGAATTATAAATTTGTGAGATAATAATATAAATGTGGCTTATCTAACCTTATAAAACTGATCAAGTGACCTACATAGCCCAAATGGACCTCATTCCACTGTTGTTAAACTAAAATTAGGAGTAGAGTGTGATAAGTATGAATAGGGAATGAAAGATGACTATGATGATCATGATTGACATTGTATTGAATCTAATGTAAAATTTTTAACCTGAAAATGGTTAGATCATGGAATGGGAATGTTTAGGAGTGTTTAGAACATTATAACCACAAGGGATCACTAGTAAAGGGAAAAACCTATTCTAACACTAGGATGTGATTTGATAGCAAAGGGTAGGATTAGAAAAATTAGATTGGATAATAATGGATGGTAAATAGATTAAGAATATATAAAGATGATGTCACATGGGAAATAAAATGTCTAGTCATCAATATGTCTCTAAGAGGATATGCCAATATATTTTCTAGAACAGGGCTCAGAATAACTTCCACTTTCTTATTAATATCAAGATGAAAAGGAAAATTAGACTAGGTGAGGATGAAAAGAAAAATGGTTTGTGATAAGGTAAAATGGCCAATATGAGGAGAATGAAATGAATTTAATTTTAGACAAGAATGGTCCCAAGTGTCAAGGTACTTGTAGATAACAAATTATTTTCAAATGATGATAGAAACTTGGTTTTCATCATGGTACTTGCCCAAAGTGCCACAAACATGGTTTTCACCATTGGATGAATTAATTATCTTTATATTTTGATTTAATTTTGATTTTTAAAAAAAAAATTAGGATATCAAATCAAATGAGGATGATGAGATGCAAAATGCATAATGTTTGATCTCTAACCTATAATAATTTTGAATGACTTATCTACTAGAATTATGCTATTGATGTATGCCATATTGATGTTTTTATGATCTTCATTGATTATTGATTTAGTTTCATCTAAAAATCTCAATAAGATATATTCATAGCTTCTATTGAATAAAGTGCCACTAACAAGGGTAAAGTATGATAATCATTAGATAAATAATTTGAGTTGATGGGGGAATAGGGGATTGGTTTAAGGATATGATGATGAAAGGAGGGATAATGTTTGAAAGGCCAAAGAAAATTGAGACTTTAATTTACACACACCCTTTTCTTTGATTCTGAATGTGACATAATTTTGGATTGTGTAGGGCTAGCTATTCTAATATTGACATCAATAATATCTTCATCAAAGGATGTAGAACTGATTTTCTCATTTATTAGTGCCTTGAAGAGGTTTTCACCTACTATGTCTTCTTGTCTAATATTTTTTTATTGTCAATATCATCTCAAATAAGGTTTCACTAAGAGATGTTGGTAATTCATTTTGATTTTCCATTAGGACCTTCAACAAAGTTTTACTAAAGGATGCTACTTTTAGACTCTGTTATGCTAAATTTTTCCATAGTAACTGAAATAAGGGTTCACGAGGGATATTTAATTTTGATTAAATTAATTTCACTAATATGTTTTTCTAAAATAACTCCAACAATGTGTAATTGTGTCGGTCTTAATTGATAGGTGGAGGAAATTAGATGTTAGGGTAATGGATTAAATGGCATTTAATCCTAACTTTTTTTGTTTTATAGGTCGAGGTTACCTAGATAATTTATTAAATGGGTATATAGAAATGAATAAATAAAAGGGTGATAATTATATCTATAATAAAATAATTAGGTGCTAAAGTTAGATATAAATATGCATTGAATTCATCATGCTGAGTTATGCTAAAGATAGTAAGTACACCTATGTTAAATATAAAAATGACAAAGAAGTAATGTAATTAGATTGTCTTGATGATAATGTAGTTATAGATTTGAATCAGGAAAGAGGAAGATTGGAAGATGATTTAGGAACATTCACCAAATTTTGATTTGGATGCTTCTAGAGCATAGACACTAACTTCAGCCGAATACAGTTACATCAATGCTACTATTTAAAATCACATAAGTGTCCTATATGAAATACCCATTGGAAAAGGATGTGACCCCATGGATAATTTTGGGTTTGACTTCACCTCTGCTCTAGTGAATTTAGATCTAGGTCATGGGCTATTATTGATCTTGAATTTATAAAACTTTAGTTCTTCACATATATAGTGACCTTAGAGAAAAAAGGGTTAGTGGGAACATGGTTTCGAGTTAACCTCAAAGACCCATATATCAGTTAGTGATAGTTACATAGTCAATAATACAAATAGGGCCTCAAAATGATGTAGTTCTCCTTGACATGTTAGATTGTGTGTGATTCATGAAATACATGATAAGTAAGTACAACAATGATATTTCTTGTAACTTAGTAAATATATTTCTTGGGATTATTATTTAGTAATTCACACTTATAGATGTGTTATCCCTATGAATGATATGTAAATAGGAGAAAATGGGAAAGCTTTTCTCAATTTAATACTTGATAGAATACCTTTTGTAAGTTGTCTGGTGATTAAGTAATAAGTTTGTAGGTTAGAAATGAATGAGGGTTGACCTTGTATTTATATCAATCCATTTTGATAAGTAAATCACATTAAAACACTTAAGCTGACCAATATAATATTATTCATTTGTAAATTAAATGACTTTATGGTACTGGACACTTGCATTGGGTCAAAGAACTAACATCAATGCTAGTGTATATCCTAGACTAATGAACCAAAAACTAACAAGACAAACAAAATTACTAATAGGCCAAAATTATGAGAAATAAATTGTATTGATTCATATTGAATGAATTGAAATAATTAAAAATCCAAACCATGCTTAAATAGGCCTCAACCCAAAAATTAGAGTTTACATGTAAAATTTAAAAAAAAACTAAAAATCTAAAAAATGTCTATTTTTAGTAGCCACTATTTATATTAAGTTTTGAATTTAAGTGCAAACAAATCTAAAATTAATAAAAATATTATAAATGCTAAAATTAACCTATGAGATGAAATTCAACTGAAGTTGATATCTAGTTCTAAAAATATAGAATTTTTTAAAAATAGAAAATTCTTAAAAAAATCACTAAACATTAATTTTGGACCATCAGATGACCACATTTGACCTATGAAAATAATTAAAATCAAATATAATGGGATAGATCACCTTAGGTCATAATCACACTTTTTGATATGGTCATTTTGATGCATGGAAGAGTTTAAACATAGTTACAAGTTAAAAGTTATGGCCTCCAAAATGTTGATTTATTTTTCTGCATCATTCTCCTTTGGTTGAAAACAACTCAGCACCTACAAGTTGGCATGATTATACTCCTACCATTTATATTTATCAAATTTCTTCAAATCCCATTATTTAATCCAAGGGTTTTCTTCCTACTACATTCTTCCCACTGCACCAAATACCTATTATAATTACCTTGCTTTGTGCTCACTGTCTTCATATCCAAAACTTGCACTATTTTTTCTTTCTTCTTCTTTGGAACCTGTTGCTCCCAATTTAATTATTCACCTTCATCATCTTCACCATATTCTCCATGAAATTACTATAAATATAAAACATTAAATACTAGAGATATATCAAAATTCTATGATAAACTCACCTCATAAGCATTATCATTGATTTTCTTTAAAATTATGCATAACCTAATTTTATTGTACTTCAAATTATTTTATGTGACTTTTAGAAATATATCTTTCCTCAAGTAAACCATTACCAAATCTCCTACTTCAAATACCTTGAATCCTCTTTTGAAATCTGTTGCTACTTTATATTTCTCATTACTTTCCTATAACTTTATTCTTACTCCTTGTGACTGCTATATATGATCTACAAATGCTTCTACATCATCACTAATTTGATTTGTAATTAAAATTTATAACAAATCAAAATAGCCATAGGATTTCATACATAAATAATTTTAAAAGGTGACTTTCTTGTTGATCTATTCACTAAACTATTATATACAAACTCAGCTTGTGGTAAAGCCAAGTCCCATTGCTTTGGCTTCTCTCCTACTATGCATCTCAATAAATTTTTCAAGCTCCTATTAACAAATTTTGTCTACCCATCTATTTTTGGGTGATATGCACTACTGAATTGTAGCTTAGTATCCATCTTCTTCCAAAATTTTCTTTAAAAATGATTTAATTTTTTTGTGTCCTTATCTAAAGTAATAGTTTTTGGAACACCATGTAATCTCACAATATGCATAAAAAATAATTATGCAAATCTTGTGGCATCATTATTTTTGTTACATGTAATGAAATGAACCCTTTTAGAATATATTTCCACAACAATTAAAATTAAATCATTAACTCTCTATGTGGTTGGCAATCCCAACAAAAATTCCATACTCAAATCTTTCCATGGCCATTTTAGAACTAGTAATGGTATGTAAAGTCTAGTAGTTTGTGCATGTCCTTTAGCTACCTGACATATTATATGACTTGAAACATACCTTATCACATCTCTCTTCATCTTTGGCCAAAAACACTTTTCATTCCTAAAGGTATTATCTTCATTTTACCAAAATGTCCATCCAAACCACCACTATATAATTATCCTATTATATTGTCTTGTAAAGACCCAACTAGAATCTTGCATAAGATACTCATCATGAATAGCATTTGTCCCACATGTTAATGGATTTTTTAAATTCTCTAATACCTTACTAAAATATGGATCAGTATCATATAATTATTTAATAAATTCAAATCTAACTAATTCACTCACCATAGTAGTTAATAATGCTACCCTCCTGCTTAATTCATTAGCTACCTGATTTTATTTTCTTAATTTATGATTCAACACAAAAGTATACCCTTATAGTAAAGAAACCCACTTTGCACACTGACTATTCAACTTCTTTTGTGTATTCACATACTTTAAAGCCTCATGATTTGTAAATAGTATAAACTCCTTAGGCATGAAGTAATACCTCCAATATCTTAATGCTTGTATAATTGAATAAAGTTCAACATCATAAGTAGAATACTTTGTTCTTACTTCATTTAATTTCTCACTAAAATATGCTATTGGCTTTCTATCTTGACTCAACATAACATCAATTCCCATAAATGAAGCATCACAATCAACCTCAAACACTTTGTTAAATTTTGGTAATGCTAAAATTGGTAATTCTATAATCTTCTTCTTCAAAGATTTTTGTGGTTTCTCTAGTCCATGCAAATTCCTTCCCTCTCATGAAATCTATTATTGGTGCCACAATACTACTAAATTTTATAATAAATTTTATATAAAAAGTTGCTAAACAATGGAAAATTCTTACCTCTATAATGCTTCTTCGAATAATCCATTCAAAAATATCTTTTATCTTTTCTGCATCCATTTTCACACCATCTTCTGAAACTACAAATCCATAAAATACCAAACTATTTTTCATAAACTTGCACTTCTTCAAATTTGCATACAACTTCTCCTTTCTTAACAAATTCATTACCATTCTCAAATGCTGCAAGTGTTTTTCTTTAGTCCCACTGAATTTAAAAATATCATCAAAATAAACAACCACAAACTTACCAATATATTCTTGTAGAACTATATTCATCACCCTCATAAATGTGCTAGGTGCATTAAATAATCTGAATGGCATCACCATCCACTCATATAACCCATCCATAGTCTTGAATACAATTTTATACTCACCTCCTTCATGAATTCAAATATATAATAACCACTCCTTAGATTAATCTTGGTAAAATATTTTACTCCTGCAAGCACATCCATCATATCATCTAAACAAGGTATAAAACACCTATAATTTATTGTAATTTTATTAATTTATCTAATATCCACACATGTTATCCGTCCTTCATATTTCTTTGGAGTTAGCAAAGATGGTGTTGCATAAGGACCCATACTCTCTCTTCTCACCTTATTACTTAGCAATTTAGTAACCTATTTATTTAATTCTATATGTTTTATTGGACTCATCCTATAAGCTACTTGATTGGGTAGAGATGATCTTGGAATCAAATCAATGTGATGTGGTATATCTCTCTTCGATGGTAAACCATCTGATGACTCTTTAGGTATAACATCTACATATTTTTTCAATATTTGTGTTACTTATATTGGTATTGGCACCATTTTTATTTCTTTATTATTTGCTACTAATTCATAACAACAACCTATTGCCTTCATATCTTGGATAAATTCTTTAGGAGAGAACATGCTTTCTATCTTCTCTTCTTCTTTAAGAGGTAACAAAACTATATTTGTACCACCTTTCAAAAAAATGTATGTGTTCTTTGATCTATCATGAATTACTTTCCTATCAAATTATCATGGGCTTTCCAATAACACATGACATGCATCTATCAGAATAACATCACACCATATTTCAACATTATAACTCTTTCCTATAGAAAAATTGATTAGGTACCTTTTATCTATTGTAACTTCATTAGCTTTCTTAAAACATGAAATCCTATAAGGATTAATATGATTTTCACATTACAGATTTAGTTTCTCAATCATTTATTTAGAAACCACATTTTCACAACTACCACCATCTATAATTACTTTGCATACATTTCCACTTGATGTACATCTTGTTCAAAAAATATTTGATCACAGACATGTATCACCACCTTCTTTATTATTCAATTTATCCTTCTTTGGAGTGATCATGGTTCTTCTCATCATGATATTCTCTCCAATATCTACTGTTGTAACTTCAATATTTTGCTCTTCTATTTCAGCCTCAACTAGATTTACTCTTGGGTGATCTTGCCTCCTTTCTTGATCTTGATAGTGTAGACACTCAAATGATTTGTGGCCTTCTTATCCAAATCTATAATAGACATAAGATCTATGTTGATTTTAATATCATCCTCTAGCACCACCATAACCTCATCCTCTCTAAAATTCATTTCTTCTTTGTTGATATTGAAACCCTTGCCTATTATCATCTTATCTTTCTACACCATGTGATGATTCACTTTTATTGGAATTAAATACACCTCTAATGGTATTAAACTAACCTCCCTCATTTATTAGAGGGGATCCACCTCTTTTTGGACTAAGAGATGTCCTTATGAAATTTTATCTATTTTGTTTTTCTTCTACCTTCAAAGCTAATTGATAAGTCTCCTCCATGTTAAGTATTATATGCATGCTTAATTCATTTTGAATAGATTATTTAAAACCATTTACATACTTTAAATACATCTTCTCTTCTATTTCATCATGATCCACTTGTATGGAAAGCTTAGAAAATTCATCTATATATGCTTGTATACTATGATCTTTTGCCCCAAATTATGAAATCTTATCTATAGGGTCTATGTGTAATCTATAGGAAGAAATTTCTCCCTCAACTTATTCTCCATCTTTTTACATGAATTAATATTTGTTTACTTTTTCTCTGTCTCTCTTTCTATAGGTGATCCCACCAAATCATTGCATGACCATTAATTTTCATGCATGTAAACTTTACCTTCTTATCTTCTCTCATAGTGTTCCACTCAAAGAACTTATCCATGCTATTCAACTAATCTATCAACTCCTCTAGTTTTAAATTTCCTCCATAATCTAGAACATTAACCTTGATTCCTTCATTTGTTCCTTCTAAATCTTGGACCATCCTCTCTTTTATTAATGGTCGTTGCTCTTGTTGTTCTTCTTATTGAATTTATTAATCATGATCTGTGTCTTTCTCATCACCACCTTGTATTCTTTGCTAGTTGGTGATAATCTCTGTTAATTATTAAACTTACCTCTACAAATATTGTATAGTCTAGTTCATTTTTACAACACCTCCTCATCCTCTCACTATTCTTTACTCCTCCAAGATTCAAACTTGTTATGATATTAGATAATGAACCCAACAACTAACAAGACAAATAAAATTACCAATAGATAAAGATTCTAAAAATTAACTTGTAGTGATTCATATTGAATGAATTGAAATAATAATAAACCTAAACCATACTTAAATAAGCCTCAACTCAGAAATTAGAGTTTACATGCAAATTTTTAAAAAAAAAAAAAAAAAATCTAAAAATACATCTATTTTTAGTAGCTATTAGTTATAGTAAGTTTTGCATACAAGTGCATGTGACTCTAATTTTTTTTTTGAAATATCCTAAATGTTAAAATTAGCCTATGGGATGAAACTCAACCTAATTTGATAAATGTTTCTAGAAATATACAATTTCTAAAAATATAAAACTCCAAAAAAATCATTAGACATTGATTTTAGACCTTCACATGATCACGTTTAACTTCTAAAAAATATTAAAATAAAATATAAGGGGATATAGCACCATTGGTCAAAATTAAATTTTTTGATATGATCATTTTGGCATGCAAAAGAGCTAAAATGGAGTTACGAGTGAAAAGTTATGGCCTCTAGAAGGTTGGCCTATATTTTTTGCATCATAGACATTAGTGTCAAGAGAGAAATAAAGTAGGTACATAATCATAAACTATAGAGGTGGAAGATAATCATGTTTCAATAATTATAATAAAAATAAAATATTTGGGTCATCAACATAAGATTGATCAAACTAAAAGATAGGCCAAGGACACAAGATAAAATAGATGCCAGAGTTTGAAAAGTAGGAAACATCCAAAACTGAGAGAAACAATCAAGGTCTGAGTTTTTCAAGCGTATAAGACTAAGGTGCTATATAATTTAGAAATAGTTTCTACATTTTTCCCACTTTAATATTGTAATGAAATTTCTTGTTTACAAGAAAGGAATGCATACTTAGGTGTGTATAACACACCTTATTTTTATATGAGCCCAACTTGAGTGATTTGGTGGTGATTGACCTATAACCGAGTATATGTTATAGTTTATATTTAGTGCATATAATCTATATTTCAAATTATTGAAAGATTAAAATCAAAATATCAATGTTTAAGAGTATAACTATGTGGTAATGTAATTGGCTTGCCTATTGATAAGTTTGTTTTGAAAGATGTATCATTGTAAATCTCTAAAACTAATATCAGGACACACACACACACACACACACACACACACACACACACACACACACACACACACACACACACACACACACACACACAGAGAGAGAGAGAGAGAGAGAGAGAGAGAGAGAGAGAGAGAGAGAGAGAGAGAGAGAGAGAGAGAGAGAGAGAGAGAGAGAGAGATGCCCCCAACCTTTGAGAAAAGCTAAGTTAACACCTGATAGGTGAGATTAACTCAATTGTGAAACATAATGATACTTATAACTTGGTAAGGCTGAATGATACAATCAATTCCAACTTGAAAACTTGGAAATTTTGAGTGATTTAATCACCTCAACCATAACAAAATTAAAATTACTGTAGTATATTGGATCAATATAGTTTGTAAAATTTTCCCCTAGTATCAATACATAAATTTCCATGATACGGTAATAGTCAATAGAAGAGTTTTTGAATATGAATCTAATTCAGATTTTGTAATATTAGATGTACATTGCATAACATATGTAACTTAGATATGTCTCATGATGAAACTATGTATAACAATGGTACCAATGTATACAATTTTGCCATAATTATGAATATGAATTTATATAACTATGTGCTTTGGAAAATTTAAAAAATATATAAGTGTGGAGAACATGATTCTAAAGCACACCCCCACTATACATGGACAAATATGAAAATTGAAATAAGTCTCAATGTTGATAACATGTTTACAAAAACATGCCCCCACTGCAATATGTAAATGCTAAATATTGGATAAGTGTGGAGATCATGCTTCCAAAGCATGCCCCCAATGAAACTAAAAATTTCAAATGTGTGAAATCTATGACCATATGACATGCCCCTAATGAATCTAAAAATTGTGAATGTGTGGAAGCCATGACCATATCAGATGCACCCACTAAATCTAAAAACTGATATAAGTATCACATACTCAATAAGTGTGTGGAACATATTTCCAAAGCATGCATCCACTATATCTTAAAACTATGACAAATGTAAATAACATGTTTCTATGACATGTATCCATTGATTTTCCCCCCTCTTTTGAGGTTAGGGAAGAATAAAAACTAGTAATTACCTCACCTCAAAAGGATAAAAGACAATTATATAATCTTTGAATGTAACCATGTAGCATATAAAAGGAACATGTTTAGTTAAATTTATCATTGAAGAAGATATAATAATGTGATCACATGAAGGTTGAATATGTATGATAAGGATCATGACAATGTTTGTATAGTAATAATATAATGTCAAAAAGAAAATAAGCACACAGACCAGAGCACTCAAAAGCAAGTCAAGAAGAAATGGTCCTAAGAGAATCCAAATAGGTGGAATATTCAAATGCCACACAATCAAAGGTACATTACTTAGTCAAATGTATTAAAAATCAAGAATGATATATTCAAATGTACATACAATAATTAATGATATATTCAAATTTCCATATTACAAGCAATGACATATTCATATATTAAAGAAAACACACATAGGCACAGGGTTCACAAATAAATAATCATATTCAAATGCTCAAACAATCAAGACAATAAAAAGGTAAGACATTCAAATAAGTGCATAAATAAAATCATAAACAACCAGCATAAACATGTCATAGTAGCTTGTGGATCAAATGTGTTATAAAAAACTGTCAAGCACATAACATATCAAGTACCTTGTTACAGATATGTAATCATGAATAAAGGCATGTGTAAGTACATATTACACTAAAAAATTGATAATATAAATACCATAAAATAATATAACTAGGAAGTATCATGATCATATAGTGGCTGCCCCCAATGTCCATATGACATGAGTAGAGAGAAGGCCCAACATTTGAAATAAGAGTAGATCACATATTTATGTATGCATGTATCACACTAAAGTACAAGTGTGACATAAATGTGCATGTATAAGTAACAAATATTCCATCCATTACAATGGAAGTAACACATAGATGCCAAGGAGCCAATAGAATATGTAGGTGTTAGAAATGCTTTTTAATTTTTGAGTGTTTTTTAATTTTTTTTTGGTATTTTTAGAATGTTATAAAAGGTATTACATAATATACTTGTGCAAGTTCATAAATTTCATTTGAATTATTAGAAGTTTTCATTCAAGTGTAACAAGTAGGTATACACCTTATCCCAACTTTTTTTTAACTTTTAATGGTCCCAACCAATTTAGTTTGAACTTTTTTTTCTATATTAGTATTATTTTGATTTTATTTGTGTACTAGACCATCCACATCAAAGTCATATGATTTATCCTTTTTTTTAAATTCTCATTTGACATGATCCTAATTGACATATAAATACTCAACATCCTGTGTGTGTTTTGTTAGCAACTACTCTAATTGGTGCAATCTCTCTTCCTACTATTCATTATCTTTAACAAAATATTTAAGACAAACTGAAATGATAAGATATTAAGTTTGATTTGTAAAACAACCTCTATAATATAAACCAAAGAGTAAGGTGTAGCTTGAATAGGTTTTTAGACACTAGTTTGGTATGCCCATAAAGTATATACCACCTGTTGGTGCTAATTAGTATTGTATCATTCAACTATTTTTCCAAGTATTTTGACAATTGTCTTATTACTTGCCTTTACTTGGCCATTACTCCATGGGAAATAAGGTATAGAAAAGGTATGTTTCATTTTGTATTTACTAAAAAAGTGTTTTTCTATCTTGATTTTAAATGGTGATTCATTATCATAAATATTAGATGAAGGTGTGACAAAACAAAAAATAATATATATTATAAAAAAATTACATATGTCATCCCCTATGTTAAACTCAAGTGGAATTAATTTCATCCATTTTATAAAATATTATGTAATTTTAATGATGAATTTGTGTCCACTAGTGGATACTAGATTTAACTTTCCAATTAATTCAAAACACCATAATGAAAAGGGCCATGGTGAAGTAATTGGTTATAACTCATGTGATGACGTATGATTCAAATTGATGTATATGTTTAGAATTGTAAACAAAGTTTCAAAAATTTTATACATTCTTATTCCATGCTAGGCCAATAATAGGCTTGACATAATAAGCTTTGAGACACGTCATGTCTACTGAAATTCTTACCACACTCATTGTCATGTATTTGCAAGAGTGTAGTGTGGGTCTCATATTTATTTAAGCATTGAAGTAAGTGTCCATAAAAACCTCATTTGAACAAATCAATTCCATTAATAACATAAAAAGCTACTCACATTGTAATTTCCATTGATTATTTCATGTAAAATAGTCTATTTTGTAGGCTTAGTAGAGAAAATTATAAATATCATTGTACCATTTTGTGTTTATAGTACTACAAGTAATAGAAATAACAATTGAGGTACTCATATTATCAAAAAAAATGGAAAGATCTCATAGCTATCATATGGTAAACTCTATATGATCGTCATTAATATAAAAAACCATCATGAATGTTGCGCTTTCCATGAAATCTATAAGGAAGTTACGTTTATATGGAATATTATCAATATAAAAATTATAAAATGTATCTATGATTTTATATATAATTTATTTATATGGCCAAAGATGTTATTATTTGGTTTGGTAATGATTGGTACCTTGATTAACAATTAAATGGGAATTATGCCAAAACTTTAGATGACTTTTTATGAATCTTGTGCACTATGGATAATCCAATGATCAAGGCATCATATTTAGATATATTATTGGTACAAGAAAAGGTTACTATGTAAGATAAAGGCATGTATTCTCTTTTAGGTTTAAAAAATACAATACTAACACTTATCCTTGCTCTGCATTTTAATCCATCAAAGAAAATTGTCCATGGATTAAAATATATATATTATATGCCTTGATCTCATCACAAAAGACTTCAATGAATGGAAAATAATATACTAAGGGAGACATAAATAATTGGTAGATGACTTGACCTATTATAGACTTTTGGGCTATAAATTTGAGATCAAAATCTATAAACTACATCACCCATTTTAGGATGTGGTTTTTTATGTGTATTTTATTCATAAGGAACCTTAAGGGATATTTTTAAATTATAAAATGAACCTAATTATTTAGAAAATAATGTCATAGCTTTTGAGTAGCAAAGATTAAGTCTAGAAAGATTTTTTCCAAAACTGTATATTTACACTCATAATTGACTAGCTAGTGACTGATATAATAGATTACACACTCTTTGTGATTATCATAAAATTATGCTAAGAGGGCCCTAAGGGTCTCATGTGTGCCTAACATGTAAAGAAGTAGTGGTCTATCTAGAATATGAGGCATAACTACTAGTGGATTTGATAAATATTATTTGATTTTATTAAAACTTTGTTGACACATCATCCCACACTAGTTTTGTGTCCTTTTTAGCAAACACATGAAAGGAATTATTTTGTTAGCAACTGAGCAATGAAATGTAAAATTGCTGAATTTAGCCATACAAACATTGCAACTATTTTAGATTGGTTGGTAGTGGCTTTATACAATGGATTTTACCCTTTTTAGATCAACCTTAATGCTTGTTGAGAAATAATGTATCCTAGGAGATTTACTAAATATACTCTAAAGACACATTTTTTGTATTTAATTAGACATTGAAATTTTTTAAGCACTCAAATTTATTTTGTAAATCGATAGCATGGTCTTGGTAATGTTTTGATTTAATGAGTAAATCATCAACATAATCCTCAATAGTTTTGTGCATAAAATCATGAAATATATGAGTCATGGCTCTTTGATATGTGGCTCCTACATTTTTTTATAAAAAGGCATGATTGTATAGCAAATTTTACCCCACTAAGTTGTAAATGTACCCTTTTCCCAAGCTGCATGGTTAGTTTTGATTTGGTTATATCTAGTGAATCCATCCATAAAATAGAATGTATCATATCTAGTTATAGAATCTACAATCATGTCGATATTAGGTAATGGAAAATCAAATTTATGGCAAGCCTTGTTCAAATTATAGTAAAAAATGTAAAAATGAATTTCGCCATTGGGTTTGGTAATAGGGACAATGTTGGATACCTAGTCAGAATGTGAAATAGCTATTATAAATCTGGCATCTAAGAGATTTTGAATTTTATCTTTTACCAATAATACCACTTTAGGATGGACATTAATTTTTTGTTGTTTTACCAGTTTTGCATCTTAGTAAAATAATATGTTATGCCTTGCAAATGATGGATCAATACTGGGAATATTTGAATAATTCTAAACAAAGATTTTGAGAAAATCAAGGACATATAGATAGGTTTTTAATTCATTATATTACATCATTATTTCAAGTAAAACTCATTGAGCTTCCTTATCCATTCCAAAGTTATATTTGAATTTTTCTTCATTTAACAAAGTAGTTCTCTTAGTGATAAATGGTGTGTTTAGAATGGTGTTTGACTTGTCATGGCGGACATTGGTATCATCACTCCCAAAAAAATAAGAATTAGCATATGTGGCATAAGAAAACCTATTCTTATGATAGAAGGAAGGGAGATCCTCATATTACCCCGAGTGCTTTAATAATGATTCATCATTGAAAAATTCATCTAGTGTCAGTATTTCTGGGGAAGCACCCTCATTGATTAGATGACGATTAACCAATTTGATCTTGGTGGTAGAGGTATACATAGATTTTGTTTTTGCCTTTTTAAAATAAATCATACTGTGAGAGATGTGTTTGTGTTTTGTAGCATTTACTAAAAAACCCAAACCTTGATGGTTTTTATTATTTGTAAGAAGAATGGGTTAAGTTGTGCCTTGATCATTTTTACCTAATCCTTGTCCTTTGTACCCATATTTGAGTAAATATCAAGAACCAAATTTAGGATTATAATATTATGATGTAGTATTTGGGTTGTTGGACTATTGCATAATGTTTGAAAGGATTAGTATACATTGGACATGTGTAAATGTATCCTTGATGACTAAATTTTAAGCATGAATACAACATAGGGGGAACCACATACATCTCATGTATCCATTATCATCCCAAAATAATGTTATAGTTTAAATTATTTGGCATAACTTGGCACAAAGTGGGAAATTTATAGGGACCCATGAGGATATTCAATGTTATTTATCCTATTACTCGATGTGAAATTTTATCAAATCCCTTGATGTTAATATTAGATATTCTAAATTTTAATGTCCAATGCCCATTAAAGGGATAAATTATATGTTACAAATGTTGAGTCTTGAACGATTATCCACAAGAACCCATTTTACCATTTTGTTGTAATGTACAGCTAGATGTAGAGTGAAAAATAACTATCTATGAGATGTTGAGGTGGTAAATCCTTATTTTTAAAAGATATATTATGCCTGGTCCATTTAATGGAATTTAATATAGAGACCATATATGGTGGTTTGACATTACAAGTGTAGTCATACATAATGCATCCAAGAGGACATCATTGTAATGGGATGAATGGTGTAGAAAGTCCAAGAGTGATGTTTTGGAATTAATATCTTTGAAATCAGTAATAACATGACTTGGGGAGGATGATTGATTCATGCACTCCTTTTGGTTCTTTGTAGTGATAAGAAAAATCTCATTGTAAACATTAGAATAAGGAGTATGGAAGAATGCAAGTTTTGAGTCCTTTATCAAGTAGATTAATTTAATCAATCATGATATATAACAAGTGATAACCATTTTAAGATATTCTATCATGAAATAATTAAAAAATATATCTATAGGAAAAATGATTTGCTAAACTTATAGTAATTAGGAATCAACAACAAAAAAATTATAAAAATATAATTGACTAAGGGTTTGATGTTGACGGTCATGTTCACCCAATGTTTAACCATAAAATATTTTGTTTTCTAGGTTATAGTTACCTAGATAACTTATTAAAAGGGTATATAAAAATTAATAACCACAAGGGTGATAAACAAATATACAATAGGATAATTGGGTGTTAAACTCAAAAAATAATACACTAATTCTTATGTTGAGTTATGCTAAAAATAGTAAGTACAACTATAATAAATATAGAAATGACAGACAAGTAATGTACTTATCTTGTTATGATGATAATGTACTTATAGATATAGAATAAGTAGGAAACATATTAAAATATAGTTTGGGAATAATCATTAGATTTTGATTTGGAATCATAGACACTAACGTTAGCCCAGGATAATTGTATTGATGCTACTGTATGAACTCAAAGAAAGTGTTCTATACAAAATAATTCATGGAAAAGGATGTGACCACTTGGATGAATATGGGTTTGAATTTTCCTTTACTCTGGTTTATTTATATCTAGATCATGGACTATTTCTCATCATGAATTTGTAAAATCCTAGTTATTCATCTTCATAGTGAAATTAGGGAAAAATGGGTTAGTTGGCATACGATATTGAGATGAACCTAAAGACCCCTATGTTAGTGAGTGCTACCTACATAGTGAATAATTTGAAGAGGGTCCTATACCAATTTATTTATCCCATATATGTTGGATTGTGTGTGAATCATGCAATATGTGATAAATAAGTATAATGGTGACCTAGCTTATAACTTGCCAAATATAGCCCTTGGGTTGCTCCTTTAGTAATTCAAACCTATAAATATTATTAAATAGGGATTATTTTCTCAATTGAATGCTTGAAAGAATTCCTTTTGTAAGTTATTTGGTGAGTAGGTAAGATGTTTCTAGGGGAAGAATGAATGAGGATTGATCTTTTATTTATATCAATCTCTTTGGATAATTAACTCATATTAAATTAGTTAGGCTAACCATTAGGATATTTTACACTTATAAATTATATGACATTAGGGCATTGGATACTTGTTTCACATCATGACCCTAGCATTGATGCTTGTATCTATCCCAAACATTAATGTCTAGGGAGTATGAAAGTAGATACAAAATCAAAACTTGAAGAGGTATGAGATAAGTAGGTTTTAAGCATTCTAGGAAAGATAAAAGTTATGGTTCATCAACATAAGAATATTTAGACTAAGAGATAGGCCAAGGGGCACAAGATAGAGAAATTGAAAGACTTAAGAAAGTATGAAAGGTCTAGAAGTGATAGGCACAACCAAGGTCTAAGTTTTCCAAGTGTACAAGACTAACATTCTATATAATTCAAGAATAGTGTCTAAAAATGGTTGACATTAAAAATATGGGGAATAATAATGGAAGGATAATAGGATACACCATAATCATAAAGGCTATTAAGATAAGTTGTGTTGATGCTGAAGGAAATTTATTAAAAAACTATAAAAGGATCACTGATGGTTTCAAATTGATCTTTAGGCGGTGTGTAGTTGAGATTATAGTATTTTAATTATGATATTTGTTCCAATGTTAAATTTGATGTTGATATTAATGTTGATCATGATTATGATGCTAATAGTAAATATCTTGATTTTGATTATAAATATAATTTTGATTCTAATATTGATCTTGATTATGATTTGGCCACATGGATGACTTGTTAGATTGAGTTGTCCATACATACCTTTTTCACTTCTTATTGATCAATGAAGGCTTGGGGATGAAAGGATTTTTGAGAATTGGGAGTGTTTGGAAATGGATGGAATTTAGACTATTGATCAATAAAGTGTTCTTCAAATATGGGCCCATCAAATAAGGGTTCATCAAAGAAAGGTGAACAATCATATAAAGGTTTATCAAAGTAAGCCTCATCAAAGACAAGAAGATAGTCAAAGGGTGACTCATCAAATATGGGTGACTTATCTTGATTTGTATTTGTAATTGGATTAGTTTTTTTATGATTTTGAAAATGATCTTGGCATATCCATAGCCAGTGATTCTTATACATTGATGCACTTAGATCCTCAATAGATGATGGTCCTCGTAGTGGTAATGACAAGATATAATTGGATGGCCAATTGGATGTGAATTTATGGTCAAATCAATAATAAATGTAAATTTGGATAGGTTTTGGTTAAGCTAAAAGAGTTTTCCTATAGGATTTTGGCATATAAATGGGCCTAGACTTGATTTTTTGATAAGGTTGTTGTGGCTCAAGGTCTAGATAGTAATTAAATAAAGGTGCTAAAATATGTTCCCATTTTCTATTATGATTGTGATCAAGTGGGTAACTATTAGACATGATGTATAATAGATGTTGTTGGAAACAATTTGACTAATCCTATTTAAGATAGAATCTAGGTTTATTGGATCAAAATCTATATGTAATCAAACACCTATTTCTAAGAGTCATAAAATGAGCTCATCCTTGCTTTTAAATAAATATAATTCATAGGATCCATTTGGATCTGGTGTGAACATCATAACACTGATTATAAATGTTATATAAAACTAATTAAAGGACATCCCAATAAAGGATACATGTAAGGGGAATGATTGGAGTGGAATTGGGCCTTAATAGGGTGGAGCTGACTTGATTAAAATATAATTGGCCCCAAGAAGGATGAAATTCACGTGATTAGAATCCAATTGGACCCAAGTAGGTAACAATTGGTTGATTGGATTTGGACTCAAACAAGTCAAAATTGATTATAAGTGATTTGATTTAGACTAGCCCTAAGTAGGGTAGACTTGATCAAATATGTGAACATAATTGAAATTGGCCATAAATAGTGCATACTTGAGTTGATTCACTAGGATTAACCCCAAGAAAGGAAAATTTATTAGATTATTTTAAGCTCAGATTGTAATTTAATGTTGGATTGGATTCAAATGAGAGAAAGGATGGAAATCATGACTTCATCACTCAAAATTATTAGGTGTAGGAGATTGAATGGAAAGATAAGGATATGATTTGAATAATTTCAATTGGTTGATCTTGATCAAAGTTAACTTGATTATAATGTGACTTTATTTAGGTCAGTGTGAGTTAGGTTTGGACTTGATTTAAAATAGATTTGGAAATATGATTCATAAAATAGAAATGAATGCTTAAATCAAAGGGATTTAATTTCATAATAGATTTGACTCTGAATAGTTGACTGAATTAGACATGAATAGTTGACTTGATTTGAATTTGATTTTGAAATTTGGTTTAAAATTAAAATATGGGGTTTGATTGGAATTAGGGCTGACTCAAAATGGGTAACATAATGACATAATTTGGAAAAAGAGGGGGTTTTAATATGGGTAATGTAATGCCTATAAATAATTAGGGTGGACTAATATTAACAACATAACACATTTGAGGGATATGAAAGTCTATCCTAAAAATTATGCAGAGTAACACCTTATCACATAGGTGTATATAAACCATGTTTGAATTTATGAAAAGGATTGACATAATAACTAATTAATCAATCATTCAAGCTCATGAATATACTTTATTGACTAACACATGAATACTCCACATTTATTGATTCCTTCAATATACTCACCTTGAGAGGATTATAAAATTTAAGATTCTTTAAGTAATTAATACATTTAATAGTTGTGTTTTAATACCACCCTTATCTCAAAATGTCCATATGTGAAAGTTATCTTCATGTGTTGTTACCTTTACAACCCTACACCAATGAATGTTTTGTGACCAAAAGGTCCTATTCTAAAGTTTTTATGGGCTTAATATATGGTCTTGATATATGTTTTAGTACGTGGGCATAAAAAACTATTAATTAGATGTCCAAATTTAATGGTCCATTTACCAAAGGGTCTTATCCCTTTGTGACCACTTTATCCATAAGATTTCAATGAAGTGCCACTAGAAAAATCAAGCTCCAAATGACATTTCATTGAAGATAACATTGATGTAGCTTTGATTTATACATCCCAACAAATAATCTAGGTTGGTATGAGTACTAAGTAATTATGTACCAATCAAAAAACCCTAAGGACTCATGAGAAGACAATGACACCCCAATCATGCAACCAAAAGAAAAGGAAATGTATTTTCATTCTGATTCATAGGGATCCCACTAAGGGCAAGTGAAAAGTATAATGGAAAAATATATTGGGATAAAAACCAATGATCATCTCTATATTTCTAGGCTACCCTTCCAAAGGGAGAGCATACATTGGAAGGAATTACACAAGCACACAAGCAAACATTTAAGCAAAGAGTTAAAAAGCATGACAAATAGGAAGGAAATTGTTTTATTGCACCAAGAAATATGAATTCATTTTAACTCAATAAAATGTAAATGAATAATATTTTTTTATTAGATCACCACACCCATTTATAATTTGAAATAAATACAATGTGAGTTTTTTTACTTGGTGGGTCTTTGTCAAATGAAGAATGTCAATTTTCTATGTTTTGACAACTCTCAATTTTAGCACATAGGTGAATTCACCATTTCTCAAGGCCAATTTGATATTTTTTAAGAACCTACACAAAACATAGAATAAAATGTAAAAAAATATAGATAGATTTGAATTTTTTATTAGCAGGGTCATTTTCATCGATTATATATCAATTTCCCTAATATAAAGTCAAAATCACTAATTAGTGGGAATAGAAAAATATGCAATACTTGAGAGTGAATACATTAATATGAAGGCAATTTTCATTGATATTAAGGTCAATTTCAATTATTTATATAGAAAAAAACATAGATAGAGGCATTTTCACCATTTAACAGATACACAGTGGTGAATTCACTAATTTCAGGGCATTTTATCAATTATAGGGTCATTTTTACCATTAGGGTCATTTTTACCATTTTTGGGCATTTTTGCCTTTTTCATGAAAACATTAAAAATTAGTGTTTTATGAATACTTACATATTTTAAATACCTTCATTTTATCATAAATGATAGGTCAAATAAACACCTATGTCATAAGATATGGCCTCTAGAAGATAGGTCTTACAAGCATAAATTTTGAGCAATTTCACTATTTTAAAGTCAAATTCACTATTTTCAAGGTCAATTTCACTATTATAACATTTTATCCATTTAGTAGTGGCAATTTATCTTATTTTTAGGTAGATTTCATTGATTTCAAGGTTTATTTATCCAATTTTGAGGCTAATTTCACCGATTCAACTTGAAACATCACATGACATAGATCAAAAGCATACCATGGTGAATTTGTCAATTTGAGGGTCGAATTCACTGATTAATAGGTTGATTACACAAATTTCAAGGGTAAAATCATTGTTTTTAAGGGGAAATTCATTTATTTGTATAAATATAGTGATATTTTTTTCATTTTTGCAAATCAAATTCACCGATACATGGAGACAAAAAACATTAATAAAATTACCACAAATTAACCATTGAAATAAAAGTTCAAAAGAAAGTGTGGACTGTGGGGTCCCACCAGGGATACCATATTTGTATCATTAGTATTAGTGAAGGGGTTATAAATATTTTTAAATGACTATGCAATCAAATTAATTACATTCTTAGCACTTCTCTCCCAATGCCTCATGAGTTAAGTTAAAACTAAACAAACTCAAAATCAAAAGAAGAAACAAGACATTATTGCCATCCTTTTTGGTGAATCATTCACCTTGTCACAAGCAGATGTGGCTTGGATGTAGTCTCAATAATTATTTAACAATGTTATTTTTTATATCATATCCTCTTTAAAATCTTAAATAATTAAATTGATAGAATTTGATGCATAAGATAACTTTTAATATTGATAGCGCTTTACCATTAAATCCAGGTATGGAAAATTACAAAGGAAAGGGGTCTATGTATTAAAATTTAAAATCAATGAGGACCATTAATCTTAGTTATAAGTTGGATGGTTATAAATGCATCCTCAATAGGGCACATGGATTGATAACATGAGCCCTTCATGTTGTCCAAGATGAAGGGCATAGGAAAGATCTTCAAAATATCCCAAGGGGGATTAATATGAGCTCTCCATCTTGCATGAAATATTGAGTATGGATAATTATCTTCAAAATATATTTATAAGAGTTAATATTAGTCCTTAATCTTGTTTTTAAGATGAAGGCTACATAACCATTCTCAAGAAAATACATAGATATCTAATGTGGGCCCTTCATATTGTTTCCATAATGAAGGGTGGAGAATGCTCCCTAAAATATCTGACAAGATTCATTAAGGTCCATTCATCTTATCTTAAAGATGAAGGGTGGAGGATAATTTTTCATATTATTTCATTTATTATTTGGCGGGATCAAAAAATGATATTCCATAGGATCAAGATTCTTTCTCAAATGAAGATGCCCTTTAGGGTAGAGGGCAAGATGGGGGAAGGGAAATGAATAAATAATTGAAAAAAATTTGTAATTATAGTTGTATATAATTACAGTTAAAATAATTATTTATTAAATTAATTAAAGATAAATTTAGTTAATATAGTTTAGATAATTTGATTAGAAGAATTATTAAAGTAGATGTTTAGATAAGGGGAAATATTTAAATTAATTGATCAGAGAAAGAGAACCAATCAATTGATCTGAGAAGATAAATTGATTAAAATGATAGTTAAATATATTTAATATAGTGAATTATCCCACATAGGGATTCTTGAAGGTGAATTAAAACTCATATGTTAGATGCATTTAGGAAATTAGGATGAACATATGATATTAAACCAGTTTGTGTATAATTTATGAAAGTCATTTCATTTTGAAAATTTGATACTGAAGTGATTAAAATGGAGTGTCTACAATATGCCTCCTCCACCTGTGAAACATGATCACATAATATATATGATTATCAATATATATAGGCACTTCACCATAATGTAATATGATTATATTTGATTAGATTGAGATTTTTTATGACGATTCAGATTTTTATGCACTATTCATATGAGCATATATGAATAACCAAATAATAAATAGTTTCATGAGATATAATGGGTTAGTGAGAATGTGTGAATGATGACACTTATTTACTCCTTGTCTACACATAATAAAATATATAAGATACATCCATAAAAGATAAGAGATTTTTTGGATAGAAGTAGAATACCCTCAAACACATAGTGTTATCTCTTTAAGTGGGATATGCCATAATAGACACTTTATTTTTGGTCCTACATAGTAATGGGATATTTAAAATGTTGGAAGGATACCCTTGGATGTAAATTTTTTATGTAGTACCATTTTCAGTGCATTAATGTTTCAAGTACATACACTACAACAAGGTAGTCATAGTTAGAGGTATATGGTATAAGTACATTCTACATCAAGTGATATATCCACTTCCACCCACACCACCCCCATAGTAATAAATATATAGAGCTAAATATGTGTAAAATAAATCTATACACCTAGTTCAATGGAAAGCAACTAGGCTTACTAGATAGCCAAGTATTTCATGCCAATCACATCAAAGAGTTATTCAGGGCTCATTAAGGCCACATTATCCTATAACATATACTAATTAAATACCAATAATATCTCAATTTGTTTCAAAATGAATATAAGTAATGATACATCCTCTTACTATATAATAGACCCTATAGATTCATCAGCCTTATAGAGTTACCCATCATACATGAGATTTAATGAGTAGTGATAATGATAGTTACTATACTTCTTATCATATTATGATACACCTACACCTGTTACCTTTCAATAATGATTAAAAGGATCCTAACACTATTTGATATAGACACTCCTCATGTTCCTTCCATTGATGGGATCATTAGTTACCAATTTTTATTTTTTAAATATTTAAAAAAATACAAAAAAAATAGTAAAAATTAGAAAACATTCAAAATATTTAAAAAATAAAAAATTAGGACCGAAGCATAACATGATCATTAGATTAAACTATTTTAATATATTATTTATCATAGTTTTGGTAGATGGATTTTTTTTTTCAAACACATATTTATTTCACAAAATATGAGAGTGATACAAGAAAAACAGGTTACACATGTACATATAAATGTTAGACTTTTCTCTACCTAGTGGCCATGCTGAAACTAGGTGCATACTTTTCCATAGCTTTCACTAATATAGGTTACATCTTCCTAAAACCCTTTATGATGTTTATATATCTACATTTTTAGTTTAATGTGAGACTTGGCCTTTTTTGATGTGACATATTTATGTTCCTTGTTTGTGACATCTTTATGTCCATTGTGTGGCGCCCTTGGCCTTGTTTGATGTGACATTTTTATGTCCAGTTTTTGATGTGATATATTTATGTCTCTTATTTATGACATCTATATGTCCCTTATGTGTGAACCTTGGATTTTTTTGTTGAAACATATTCATGTCCCTTGTATGGAGTTCTTGGACTTATGTGTGACAGTAACACTTGAGCTTGCTATATTTAGTGAGCTTGTTGATAGTGAGTGGTGCCATGATATATATCATGCACTGTTACTATGTAGTATAATTAAATTATATTTATAATATATGATTCATTAATAAATCTAACTATATATAAAACTTATATACCCTATATTACATATGTTATATGTATTCCTTGATTTACATATACATTAATATGATGACATAATCTCAATATGTCCACATGAATATATATGATGTGATCTTTACGTATAACATGATATAGTTAATTTTTATTTTGAGATAAATAATTTACATAAAATATCTCTCATCTCAAAATGGTGGTGTTATAGTGGGCTTGTCATAGAGACATAAACCTCCATGAAGAAAAATTAGAGTTAAATATTCAAAATGGTTCAGCTACATGATAAATATTCATATCTATACAGATTATGGAAGCATATACCATGCATATGCACTCACTTTATATAATTTTTTTAATAAATTCATAAACACTTAGGTGCATATTCATGAGAATATGTACACTATTTAGATGAATATGAATTACAAACTTCCTTACACACATATTTTTTACATACATGTTTCTCAAATTTAACATATATATGCATAAAATTTTATATCAATTCATACATATTCAATGGTCACGATATTGGTTAATACACATCTACACACTTTAATATTCAAGGGACATGATGGTTCACATACAAATACATATTTTTAGACTTATATGATACTAGTTCATGCACATACATTTTACAACTTCACACTTGCTGACACCAAGGTTATGAACATTTTTCATTCTCTTTCAATCATTCATTTTATTCTACATTACACAAATTTAAGTAAATTTGAATGAAACTATATGGTAAAATCTATGATCATGATGGGGGAATAGGCACTATTCATTCTCTTTTGATCATGTCTTTTAGTTTACATGGAGTAAACTTGAGAAAAACTATACAATTGAATCTATAAGCCATATGTAGTGGTTGATTCAATTTTTATTTTAGAAAACTCATCATGTGATTCCCCTTTCCTTTCTAAGTAGTTATTTGGATTAGTACATCATGTACTTCTCCCTAAATTTATGAGGCTTGGTACATGTTGTCTTCTCAATCCAAGTGCCTATATAATTACATAGAATATGGGACACATCATTGTAACTCTCCATGTGATTCACCAAAGAAGCACAAAACTTTCTAATGTTTCAAAAAGGAAGCACCATCTCCAACAAGTGGTATGGGCAACATGATTTTCACCAACAAAAATGTGTAATCCTTATTTTCTCTTTAAATTTTTAGAATTTAAATTCAAGTTAAAATTTTTAATTTATGGACATTGACCACTACAATTTTGTTGGAGGTTTTGCTACTGGGTGACATACATAATTAGAGATTCCTAAGAAATAAAAAGTGTGTTTTAGATACTCAACTACTTATTTTCCTTTTACTCTAACACTTATATTACTAAAATAAAATTAGGGACTTTTTAGATATTATTATATGGTATTAATTACTTGA
Source organism: Torreya grandis (assembly GCA_037957365.1). Lineage (NCBI taxonomy): Eukaryota > Viridiplantae > Streptophyta > Pinopsida > Cupressales > Taxaceae > Torreya > Torreya grandis. Next base: position 124,570 of record JARHVA010006829.1, read on the forward strand.
AAATGTCAAGCTTTACATACATTTATCACATATGATATATGTGCACAAATATAGTTATAATTTGTCTTTCTCTCACACATACATGTTACCTTATGAGTACATCATTTTGTTCTAATATTATGCACTTACAAAAACCTCACTATCTATGTCAAACCTACATACTATAATGCAAAAACATACCTAGATTCTTAGTTTAGTCTACCTATACATGGGTCAGGAATGCCAGACTAGGTCAATTTTGATAATCGATACTGACTTAGGCCTGATGTTACCAACCCTCTCTTAGTGTTGTTTAAAAAAAAAGTGAAACCTTTATTTAGGGTCAAACCATCTACTTAGTGTGTTGGTGGTGTGACAAAATACCTAATTAGACTCACATATATAAAAATCAAGGCCTCATTTGAAAAGGAGTTGGAACTTATCTATGATAC
>JARHVA010006829.1:130000-212500 GCA_037957365.1 Torreya grandis
TTATAGGTGGTTGGTGAATATTTCATTTTATTATCAATTATATATATGAAGTGGCACAAAAACATAAGGTCAATGTATCCATTTGGCTAATTTTACCATATACACCAGTTGCATGAGAGTTATCCACTATCATCAAATTCATTTTTTTGGATTCAAGTTAATTATAAATGTTTATTATTGGAACTCACTCTCACACCACATTAACTTAGATTAATCCTATTTTTTTTTATATAAATTAGATTCATCATAATACTTTTATACTATTAAAAAATAAAACTAAAATGATAATAATACAATATTTATTTATCACAATTATAATTATATATCTAATAAAGCGTGCATGAATAAAGCACAATAACAATCAAATAAATTAACAAAAAAATGAATATAACCTATTGATATTTAACCATGGACCAAAATTAGTCATACTTAATCTCTTCAAGAAACTTCATCCTTAAAATGTCATTTCATAAGAAACATGTTCTCAACTACATTCATTAAGAATCCAATATTATTTCATAACTTATTGATAATATAAATATAACATTATTCTTACACATTTTAATAATAATACATTTTCAAATAGGTTATTAATTTTCACACATTCAAACATTCCAAACAAATATGGAGAATCTTCATCTAATAGAATAAAAATAATAAAAAATCCATTATTCAAATATTATTCATGAAATATAACAAGGACCACTAGAAAATATAAGTGATATATCAATCATATTTATTTATAAAATATAAACAAGACTAACATTTTAAAATATTAAATGAATGATTCATAACATACATATAAACATCACAAAATACTCAACCATAATAAAAATTTATTTAAAAAAACTAGTGGCTACAACCATTCATTGAGATTAATAATTGGAATTGGCTATCAAAATGAATCCACCCATGAAATTGTGAAAGAATAGACTATCATTGGACTATAAAAAATCAAAATATATGAGATTAACACCATCTTATGATCAAACCATATCTTGTTCTAGTGTATGTTGTTCCATCTAGAAAAGATCAATTATCCTTCACCACTTTTTCCAAAGAATAAACACGAAGGATGATAAAAACAAGGATAATAATAAATATAATTCATATTCACTTAAATAATTCATATCAAATATCCATCATTCATAGGAAATTGTTACAATAAAATAACATAGAATAAACATCCATCTCACACATGGGAAATTATAACAACCAAATCATCATAAAAAATACATCCCCTACACATAGGAAATTGTATCAACCAATTATCCTATATAAATATCACATCAATGACCAATTCATCACACCCATATCACATTTAAGAAATTAAAATAGTTTTAAAATACTTTTTAGTATGCATATAAGGACCTGGTTAGATCAACCATTCAAACTTTGCAAACTTCCCATCTATATCTACTCAATAATTTATCATTATATTAAAAACATGCATGAGCTCCCCAAAAAAATTATTTCTCAATCATATAAAGGAAGAATACACGTAATATCTACCCATATAATTCATTATGTAAAAAAAGTGATGGCCCAATGACTCATCTTAATCAAATTACACATCCAAAAGTACTAGTTCTCTACATATTCAAGATCATTTTTTACCTGAGAATGAAATACATAAGTATACACAATCAACATAAACACATCATTTTATAAAATATAGAAATAATAAAATACACACTAGAACATACACAATTAACACAAAGAAAAATAAACTTGTCATACACTTCCACTATAATGTATTCATTCCACCTTCTATACCAGTGAAAAAGATATAGTTATCCCACTTTCTATACCAAACTTATGCACTAGTGCACATGGAATTTATTTTAATGTATAAAAAATGCATCTATATAGCTAAACAACTAACCGCTCATTTAGAGAAAAAATATAGGTGCAATACCATCCATTAAGAAAGAACCCTACTTATAGGAACTTCACTTACTTATCCTTTACACATAAATAAATACATAATGGGAAATATCATAATTAATTATGTTTTAAATAAGAAGAGTCACATCAATGCAAAAAAATTCACATATTCAATCATGTAAATGAGTAACCATTCTTGAGGGGATGCATTTTTAATTTTTTATGTAATTTTCAACCAAGATATTGATGTGTCTAACACAATAAAAGATCACAAAGTAAACAATTTTCCTTAATCACATACAAAGGATACTATGCGAGTAATTGAAATAAAAATATTTAAGACTATACTGTATAAACAACCATACTCATTCATAACTCAAAAATAACAACACAGTTATTAAATACTAGTAGATAAAATTAAATACATGTCATTGCACAAAAATATAGATGATCTTCCAATCAACACTCAAATATATATAGAAAATAAACTATACAAAACAAAATGATAATAAATTCTCAACCAAGATATCTATAATTGGTTTCCTCACAAAAGTGTCACCTTTTGTGATAAATATACCACATATAGTGTTTGAATTCATTAAAATTAATACCAAAAAAAAGCATCCAAGTAAATTAAAGTTTATATTTCTACCTTAAGTTTTCATGAGTCATTCAAGTATACAAATAATATTTTGACAAATTCTTCTTATCAAAATAACAAATTTACTTCTCATTTTAGAATGAAAATATCACACAAATATATTTTATAAAAAATTTATAAATATTAAAATGACATTTATAAAAATAAGATTTAAAATTAACTCCACAAAATTAAATAGTATTAAAATATTAAACTAATCCATACATTCACATTTTCTTTAAAAAAATTATCACCATACATAAAAACACATAAATGAGCCCAAACCACCACACATTAAAGGTCATGTCAAGAAGGAAGTTTATCACATTTCCTCATTATAATACTTATCCATAAATGAAACTATACACAATAGTGGTTTCTAATTTAGGAGAAGCTTTCCATCGCTTCATTTTTTTCCCCCACAATTATCTTCCCAAGAGATTGTAATTATTTCCTCCATTCTACCACTAATAAACAAAGACAAAGGAAGGCTATGCATCACAAGGATTCCACCTCACCACTAAATCATACTTAATTTAATACCCTAATTCACTTTCCCATATTATCAAAATTAGGAGGGACTAAGTTATTTTATCTCTATGTCATGCATCCCATCACATTTCGAGCCATCACTCTATTTTTATTATTAATCCAATTCACTTCTCAAAATGAGGTATACCTATGTGAAAATTCTACTCTTAGTGATGTCACTATTTTATTCCTCTTAATACATAATTATTTCTATTGTTTTCCATCATGACTTTGTATCCTTAAAAGAGAAGCCAATATTATTTTAACCTCTCCCCGGGGCCCCAAGGTTTCTTATAATTCCCAAATTTCTCTTTCCACAAATTATCTCCTCCAAGTGGTTAAAGACACTACACATACCCATATAGACAATCATTCAAGATTATATAAGTATATTTAAATCATAACTGGGGTGATGGTATTTTTTACAAAGGGACCACACCCACACCCATGACTTAATTTATACATCATGTTCATTATTATGATTCCTCATTCACATCCACATCCATTATTGAATTTATACATCATGCTTATTATTATTATTATGATTCCCCATTTTCATACACTTGAGATGGGTGCAAAGGTCTTCCCCACAATTGCATTTTTATAGTTTCCATGTTTTCCAATATATAGTTATATATGACATATAAATGTTTCCATCAAAAAATTTAGATTTAAGAAATTTTAAGTTCAAGTGCCTCAAATTATGGTAGATTTATTAAGTCAAATTCCCCTAATATGCCATCTTTGAATGTGAATTTACTCTTGCAAAGAAGGTTTTAAGATGTGAATCTTACACTTTTAGATGCCATCTTTGAATGGGCATTTCTTCTTGTCAAGAGGGTTTTAAGATGTGAATCTTGCACTTTTAGAAATAATTTTTACTATTGTGTTTATATTGTATAATAATTAACTTCATATTATTTTAATTTTCAAATTGAATCATTTTTTGAAATAAGACTTTCAACTAATTTTAATATTTATGTTATTTTCTAGGATATGATCACATTCCATATGCATAGTTTAGATTAACTTTGCTAATTCTAGGTTCTATTGATGTTATTTACTTGTACTTGGTAGATAAATTTAATGATTAAGACACTCTTTTGTGAGTTGTAAACTATGTCATCCTTCCTGTTAAGGGATTATGGGTGTTATTACATTGGAAGGATTGCATAAAAACATACATCATTAGTTACCATGAAAGCTATTGAATTTATTCTTGCAAAGAAGGTTTTAAGATGTGAATCTTACACTTTTAGATGTCATATTTGAATGGGAATTTCTTCTTGTCAAGAGGGTTTTAAGATGTGAATCTTGCACTTTTAGAAATAATTTTTACTATTGTATAATAATTAACTTCATATTATTTTAATTTTCAAATTAAATCATTTTTTGAAATAAGACTTTCAAATAATTTTAATATTTATGTTATTTTCTAGATATGATCACATTCCATATGCATAGTTTGGATTAACTTTGCTAATTCTAGGTTCTATTGATGTTATTTACTTTCAACTAATTTTATAATTTTAAAGTGATAGAAAGGATTAAGTATAAATTTTTAAATCTACTTGTTAAGGTGTTTCAAATCAATATATTTCTATTAATTTATCATATTTATATGAAATTTCATTTAAATTTCATGACATTTATCTTTCATCATGTCAATTCTCAATCCTAATGGACTTAAAATTGTTGGCTAAACAATATCCCAAAAAATACCATCCAAATAATTTTAGGAATTGTTGTTTATGCATAATTACTTAATGGTCATTGTGAATGACATAAATGATTACATAAAAAATTAACAGTGATCATTGTATGTTAAGTAGAATCCTTCCAATATTCTCATAAATTAACCTTATAAAATTGACATGGTTACAGTTCATATGCACACATCTCCATTTAAAAAATATATTTATAGACATTAATAATGTTTGACACCATTCTAATTCTAATGTGTAATATCCTTTCATGCTACTCTAAAATGAATTACATTTTTTTCATCTTTTAACTTAACTATGCCTACGTACAATGTTTGATCCCAATACTAAACTCATACACCAACATATGTCCCACCAAAATGTAATAATTATATTTTGATTAAATAGTCATAATTATTTATATTGGATTAATATAAATAAATTATCGAGTTAGTCTTGATTTATTTAACCAAGGCCCTACCACATTATATTTAAAAACTGTAGGTTGTGAGTCCATAAGAGAACATTTCATACAAGTTTTCCAAAAGCAAATATTGACCCTCTCATCAAATTTAGGACACCTTAAAACCTATAGAGTGAATATAAACTTGGCCCAAGTTTACACTAGGTATAAAACACTTGTATAGATTGTGAATAATATATTATTTAATAATATAATCTTATTTTATTATATTTCACATAATGTAAATATTGTTCTCTCACACACACATACACACATATATGATCATTTATATACTTCCATCCACTAAATAAGTACAATAAAGATGTTGAAAGGTGTCACATCATATTATACATATTTAATAGAGTGGCTATCAATCTCAAGAGGGGTCATACACTATATCATATAGTTTTATCTTAATATCTCTTACAAGTCTTAAGAGTAAACTTATCCAATACTAATAAACTCATTCACTTTAGTTGGGCAACCAATCACAATTTTTTTAATATTTAAAACTATTTTGGATGAATTTTGTAATTCATGGAGAGTGTAGACCTCACCAATTTGTGAGTATTGGCTAATCTCATATGAATCTTATTACCTTATAAAACCTTTCATAAAATATTATCTAAATATCTCATACATGATATTACTCGCCACTACCATTAATAACTATTATGATTAAGTGTATAGTGGGAAACTCTAGAATAATAAAATGTGTCATGATTATGAGAACTCACGATGTTCATGGAGTGTGATTAATTAAATATCCATAATTTGTGTTGGGATAAAACATCACTTTATATAACAAAGACCATGTAGTGGTTAGTTTTTGCTTTTACATTGAAAATTGTTTATAGTTGATTGAGTAGTTATCCATGTCAACAAAAAATTTATATTAAATTGCAATGCATAATAAATTTAATGTTGTAAATAGAAGAATAAAGATAAAAATAATGTCTTTATTTACTTAATTAAATATGAGCTTAATATTAGTTAAAAGAATAATATTTTTAAATAATGAATAAAAAATTGAGTGTTGGATTATATTCTACTAACTCTTAAACACCTAATTTTAGGAGAAGATGTCAATTCCAATAATTTAGGAATTAGTGCTTGAATAATAATAATTATATTAAAAATTTTGCTAGAGTTTTTCCTAATTTAATATTAATAATTAATGTTATTGGACACATGTTATAATTAAAAATTTTATTTAAAAAAAAATATTTGATGATTTATAGAGGAAAAAAACAACTTATTTAATACTAATAACTATTGTTATTGTACATATATCATCATTAAATTTTTTATTTTTAAAATTAGAACAATTTTATATAAAAAGAATATGAAAAATTATCATGTCAACCAATAAATTAATACATATAAAAATTCTTACATTTCATTAAATTGTTAAGTGCAATTTATTGTTTCCAACTATTCTTATAATTTTAGCTGTGACAGGAACTAATAAACTGTTAATGAAATATCAATTCCCACTTTAAACTATCATACCTTAAACTAATATCATATGGTGTCTCGATCATGATCAAGTAATGTAGTGGCCTCTTACATCCTGCAATACTACGATCACGAGAAGCTTCCAGCTCAAACTAAAAATAAAACTCATAAGCCTCTTTTATATATATGGTGATCACGGAGTCACAGCATTCATGGAATTCAAGGAGTCCATGGAGCAAAGGTATTTCTCTAATTTCTCCGAGCAGCGAGATGTTTGCGAAGTGCTGCAATCCGTGCCGCAGAAAGCTCTCATGGCAGTCACATCTTTCGATGGTGCAAAGCTCATAATTCAAGCATTCACCAGAGAGAACAAGCCCATCAATTCAATTCGGCGTCAAGAAAAAAAATGATTCCCACCGTGACTAATCTTGGCCCATTAAGCATCGCAGTCGTGGGAATTCACCGTCATGGATTATACCACTGCAGGCGACTCAGACATTATAGCTTGAACTTGAGAAAATGCCGCAAAATGTGGTATGGGCACACGTAAATGAGATGATCGCCATCTCAAAGCATAGTCATCCTAGGAATATGGATTCTCACATATATGGGATGCCTTTATTATATATCAACACACTATTATCTTCTTTAATTATTTAAGTTGTGTTTTTATTTTTATTTTTTTGGGTTGTAATGGTGTTGTTTGTTTGTGGGGGGTGGTGGTGGCTGTCCTCGTCTTCTGCAAACAATGAGTCTCTTCTTTAAGATGCTGATACTTATTTTCTTGTGATTATTTTTTTTGGTATGAAGTTCATTGAGATATGATGTATAATATGTCCTTTTTTTTTTTTTTTTGACATTACTTATAATTATAACATTGCAAATTCATCTAAGTTATATTGATTAAATTGAAAAAGTCATATCCATATTTAAAACTTTATTCAAATATATTAAAGAACAAATATTATTTTCTTAATGTTTACTCAATCATATATTAAAATTACAATAAAAATTGTGTATGCTTTTATATTTATCGACAAAATCATCTTTTAATAATTGACTCAATATAATATTAAAAAGTATATATTTATTTTCCACTTCAAACTTGCTTATTTAATTAATCAATCCATATCCCATAAAGAGATTATTTGGTGCCATGAACTCGGTCATGTAAACAATGAGGAATCCCTTGAATTGCTTAGTCAATCAAACAATATATAAATCACTAAAGGTGACCTCAGCTCCACTTAGCACCCTATGCTACATCATTCCCATCCTTTTCCCCTTGCGGGATCATTTTCATTGGGCTGCCTCCTTTAAATAATTTTTTTTCTTTATATAAAGAGTTTTGTTCATTGTTAATTTTATAGATGACCTTTTGATCAACTTGGTAGATGTCATCACTACGAGGAATGGTAACCCCCGTGTGTATATTGGATTTTTGATTTTTGATTGCCACTTCTATATATATATATATATATATATAAAGATTTAAATTATATATAAATAATCTTTAAAATTATATAAATATTAGATATTTTAAATATCTAATAATAATAATATGAATAAACATATACCCAAATAAACATATATCTGGATCAAAATTTCTTTGAACTAAAACAACAAAATCGAAGATTCGTCATTCTATGATACTTTAGAAAAGAAGGCTATATAACGTCTATATAAATCACTAAAGATAGATGATGTTAGCAAAAAATAGAGCATAAAAACAAGAAAATAAAAACTCAAACCCTCAAATTGCTACAACAATGGAGAAAAACAAGATTTTATTTTTCTTGATCTTTCTTTTTCTATGTTTACAAAGCTACGCCCAAGAGATATTTAAATATATTTTCTTGGCAAATCAAACTAAAAATAAACTAATCCTTAACTAATCTAAAACTAACTTCAATTGCTACTGCATGCAAACTTAGCAAGGAGTAAGACTGCGTGTTTAACTATTTGAACTAACTGATCTCTAACTGTTTGTTAACTGCGTTGCATGAGAAGTAACGAACTCCAAAAGGGAGGTGCAATAGGTAGTTAAGTTGTGAGTGGATAAATTATCTCCAATTAATCTTTAGTTTCTAACACCCCCCTTAATTTCTACCACTAACTACTTCAGCATTTACAATGCCTAAATTTTGTCTTAGATAATCAAAGGTCTCCTTTGCTAATGCCTTTGTGAATATATCTGCCAATTGGTCTTCAGATTTGTAGAACTCCAAATGGATTTCTCCATTGTTCACTAACCCTATGATAAAATGAAATATTGTATCAATGTGCTTGCTCCTCTTGTGAAAAACATGATTTTTTGACAATGCAATTGCTGATTTATTTTCACAAAAGATTGGTGTTGGCTCCTTCTATGCTTGTAATAAATCTATCAATATTCTCCTCATCCAAGTTACTTGACATGATGCTAATGTGGCTACTACATACTCTACTTCAGCTGATGAAAGTGTCACTATAGCTTGCTTTTTGGATGCCCATGTGACCACATCTATTCCTAAAAGAAAGGCATGTCCAGAAGTACTCTTTCTATCATCAATGCTACCTGTAAAATCACTAACGGTATAACCAATCAAACTAAAATCATTAGTTGTGGAATATAAAATTCCATATATTTAGTTGTTCCTGCCACATATCTCAATATCCTCTTTCCAACTTGCCAATGTGAGTTTTTCGGTGACTCCATGAATCTAGAGATTAAACTGACCCCATACATGATATCTGGTCTTGTAGCTGTAAGATACATCAAACTACCAACTAGTCTTTTGAATGTTATAGAATCAACATTAGACCTTTTGTCTTTTTTGCTAATTATGGTCCTTGTAGCAACTAGTGTAGGTACTGGTTTACAATTTAGCATCTTAAACCTCCTTAACACATCCTTTGCATATTTAGTTTGACAAATAAAAATTTTCTTCTCTGATTGTACAACTTTTATGCACAAAAAATTCTTCATTAATCCCAAATCTATCATTTCAAATTCTTTCTTCATTGCTGATTTAAATGTGTCTATAGACAAATTTTTAGTGAAAATCAAATCATCAACATACAAACACACAATCAAAATCTGACCTTCTTTGTTGATTTTTGTGTACAATGTAGGCTCACTATTGCTTCTACTGAATCCATTGTTTGTGATGTATGAATGAATCCTGCTATACCATGTTCTTGGTGCTTGCATGAGACGATCAAGGGCCTTCTTCAATCTATAGACTTTTTCTTCATGTCCTTGTACTTCATAACCTGGTGGCTATTTAACATACACTTTTTCATCTAGGAAACCATTCAAGAAAGCTGATTTTACATCCATTTGATATACATACCAATTATTTTGAGCAGCTATTGCTAAAACCATTCTAATAGTACCAAGTCTAGCAATTGGAGCAAATGTTTCATTATAATCAACTCCATGTTCTTGTGCAAAACCTTTTGCTACTAACCTTGCCTTGTGTTTTTCAACATTTCCATCTGCATCAAATTTAGTCTTATAAACCCATTTGACTCTTATGCAATCCTTAGCTTCAGGTAGATTAGTTAGATTCCATGTTTGATTTCTTTCAATGGCATTCATCTCTTCATCCATTGCTTTTATCCAATGTTCCTCATTAACTGCTTCTTCATAATACATAGCATCATGATTGAAAAGAGCAAAATTTGAACAAAAATCTAACTTTTCTTCTTCTTGATTATAAATCTCATTCAAGTTTCTCATTTTTTAAAATTTAAATCTTGATCTTAAAGTGGCAAGAGTTTGATTTGATTCATCACTTACTTGTGAATCTGGAGTAGGATGACATGCATGTCTAGATGATTCACCTTGTGCTAATCTCCTAGGTGTCCTTATTGGAGAGCTTGTTCTTGCTTGTGGAGAGGATTGATCACCTTGCAAATTTTGTTCTTTAGATTCTTCTTCATTTTGTGGAATTGGTGCTCTAATTGTGATGGTGCTACCATCCCTTATTTCTTCTTCCTTAAATTCAACATCTCTACTAATAATCACTTGCTTTGAAATGGGGTTATACAACTTATAAGCCTTTGATTCTTCACTATAGCTAATAAAAATGCATTTCTCACCTCTATCATCAAGTTTTTGTCTCAATTTAGATGGTATAAGAGAATATGCAATACAACTAAAAATTCTGAAATGATGTACACTATGTTTCTTACCACTCCATGCTTCTCATGGAATTCGATCTCTGACACTCTTTGTTGGGCTTCTATTCAGAATATATACTGCACATACTACTGCTTCTGCCCAATATTCATTAGACAAATGTCTGGCCTTCAACATGCTTCTAGCCATCTCCATGATTGTTTTATTCATTCTTTTTGCTACACCATTCTGCTATGGTGTGTACCTTGTAGTCAATTGCCTTTTAATGCCATGATATCTGCAAAAATATTGAAATTAATTAGACATATATTCACCTCCTCTATCTAATCTAAGTACCTTGATGTAATAGCCACTCTACTTTTCAACCATAGCCTTGAATTCTTTAAACTTTCTAATGGCTTGAGACTTATTTTTGAGAAAATAAATCCATGTCTTTTTGCTAAAGTCATCAATGAAGGTTAGAAAATAAGTACTACCTCCAAATGATAGAATTTGCATTGGTCCACATAAATCACTATGTACTAGCTCCAATATTACCTTTTCTCTATATGAGGCTCCTACGAGAAAGCTCTCCCTATGCTATTTTACTAGAATGCAACTTTCACATGAACTTCCTGGCTGTTTTATTGGTGGTAATCCCTTCACCATATTTTTTTTCTATAACAAATTCAAACCTCCAAAATGTAAATGTTTATACCTTAAGTGCCATAGCCATGATTGGTCTAGCTACATGGTATTGAAGTGGGCTTCCTCTTCTCCTTGGATGCACTGAATTCGAAGAGGGAACATCTGATTCTTGGTCATCTCCACTTTTCCTATCAACTTGTCACTTGAAAACTTGTCTAGTATTGTACAAACATTATCCATAAAAGATACTCTATAACTTTTCTGTACTAATTGTCCAATACTCATAAGATTATGCTTTAGTCTAGGTACAAAATAAACATCAGTTATAAACCTTCTTTCACCATTTTTTGCCAAAACATTTATTACACCTTTACCCATTACATCCACTTTGTTATGATTTCCTAATTTAACTTTAGATTATATGAAATCATCAAGACTAGCAAAGAATTCTTTATTCCCTATCATATGATTACTGCATCCACTATCTAAGAGCCAAATATCTCTAGCATTTTCTTGAGTAACATGACAAGTAAGAAATAAGCTTCCAGGATTAGAACTAGATTCATTTGTATAATTAACATTCTGTTTGTCCACATTTCCTTGTTTATTTCTGCATTCACTTGCATAATGTCCATATTTTTTGCAGTAATAACATTGAATTTTAGATTTATTAAACCTCTATGAACTTTGCTGGAAGTGATTGTTGCCACATCCTTTATTGTTGTAGTTTTGATTACTGTTTTCACCTTAATCTAGATTGTTCCTTCCAATTCTACCTCTACCTCTTCCTCTTTCTCTGAAGTTTGACCTTGCTCTTCCTCTTCCTCTACCAAATGATACCTATGACTTGAAATCATTCTCAAGAGAAGTATTGTTATTCCTATTTATTCTGGATTCATGTGTTAACAAAAAACCTATTAATTCATCTACTGATAACTATTCCAAATCTTTGGTTTCCTCAATAGCTACAACTATTGCATCAAATTTACTGGGTAAACTCCTAAGTATTTTTTCTATGATCATCTAATCCATTATAGTTTCTCCATTAGATCTAATTTGATTCACTAGATTCAATGCTTGACCCATAAACTGGTCTATAGATTCTAAATAATTCATTTGCAAATTTTCAAAACTTCACCTAAGAGATTGCAATTTAGCAATTTTTACCTTTGTATTACCTTTATAGGTAATCACCAAGATTTTCCATGCCGATCTAGATCTCGTTACTGCTACAACTCTAGAAAAAATAGATTCATCCAATGCATGTTGGATTAGAAATAAAGCTTTTGCATCTTTTTTCCTATTCTCTTTAAGCTCATCCTTTTGTGCTCAAGTTAATGCCAGATGGGTAGCCTCATCCTGTGGTTCTACAAAACCATTCTCTATCAAATCCCAAACTTCTTGTGAGCAAAACAATGTTCTCATCTTAATTTCTCAAAAATCATAATTCTTACCATTAAAAATGGGAATTTGAGGCTGAGAAATACTGTTATTCATTACCATGTCTCAAGCTAAAAAATGACAATGAACAACAGCTGCAAGTTCTCTGTGAAGGATTCCTATAGAAATATCCGCCCGAGTGATTAAAAAAAGTTCTGTGTGTTTTTTTTAAAATTATTTGCCCACTTTGTGAATTACTATGGCTCTCAAAAAAAAATCTTGCGCGATGGCTGTGGTAGCTTCGGGATCCAAAATCCTAGCCTACGGCATCCCTTGTTTCAAGATTTTTGCTCCAATATTCTTCCACTATCATGTCTTGGACAACTTCGCTGACTCATTCACATTTACCTTGGGTGTGATCCTTTATGAAGACAAGGATAAATTTATTCTACATTTCTAGACTTCTGCTACCTCATGGTCAGTCTTTCAACTTCTATTTCCACATTACTATTATGGGCTCAATGAACTTCCATGGTGGCTCTTTGCTCACTCCACCAATCAAAATAGTCTTCTACATCTTTGTTGTAGGTTTCCACAATCTAGAACAGCTACGAGATTTTGCTATTGTAGTAGGCTTTGCCGTGCATGTCCTAGGTAATTATGTTGTACATATTTGTTGGACTGTCCTAGCTGTCTTTCTACGTAGACCTTCTTCCTATTGGCTACTTGCTGGCTGTAACTTGCCAGATATACATGATAGGCACTTTCAAACTGATGATCCTTCTTTGAACAGCTACGCTTCTTTCCCATGCACTTCTATCAAGATGTTCTTCCTCAAACCTAGGCTCTGATACCAATTTGTTAGCATAAAATAGAGCATAAAAACAAGAAAATAAAAACTCAAACCCTCAGATTGCTACAATAATGGAGAGAAACAAGATTTATTTATATTTCTTGATCTTACTTTTTTTGTGTTTACAAAGCTGCACCCAAGAGATCTTTAAATAGATTTTCTTGGAAAATCAAACTAAAAATAAACTAATCCTTAACTAATCTAAAACTAACTTCAACTGCTACTGCATGCAAACTTAGCAACGAGTAAGAATGCATGTTTAACTGTTTGAACTAACTGATCTCTACTGTTTGTTAACTGCTGTGCATGAGAAGTAATGAACAGCAAAAGGGAGGTGCAATAGGCAGTTAAGTTGTGAGTGGATAAATTATCTCCAATTAATCATTAGTTTCTAACACTCCCCCTTAATTTCTACCACTAACTACTTCAGCATTTACAATGCCTAAATTTTGTCTTAGATAATCAAAGGTCTCTTTTGCTAATGCCTTTGTCTACCAATTGGGCTTCAGATTTATAGAACTCCAACTGGATTTCTCCATTGTTCACTAACTCTATGATAAAATGAAATATTGTATCAATGTGCTTGCTCCTCTTGTGAAAAACATGATTTTTTGACAATGCAATTGCTGATTTATTGTCATAAAAGATTGGTGTTGGCTCCTTTTGTGCTTGTAATAAATTTGTCAATATTCTCCTCATCCAAGTTGCTTGACATGCTACTGATGTGGCTACTACATACTCTACTTCAGCTGATGAAAGTGTCACTATAGGTTGCTTTTTGTATGCCCATGTGACCACACCTATTCCTAAAAAAAAGGCATGTCCAGAAGTACTCTTCTTGTCATCAATGCTACCTACAAAATCACTATCGGTATAACCGATCAAACTAAAATCATTAGTTGTGGAATATAAAATTCCATATATTTAGTTGTTCTTGCCACATATCTCAATATCCTCTTTCCAACTTGCCAATGTGAGTCTTTCAGTGACTCCATGAATCTAGAGATTAAACTATCCCCATACATGATATCTAGTCTTGTAGCTATAAGATACATCAAACTACCAACTAGTCTTTTGAATGTTATAGAATCAACATTAGACTCTTTGTCTTCTTTGCTAATTTTGGTCCTTGTAGCAACTGGTGTAGGTGGTGGTTTACAATTCAGCATTTTAAACCTCCTTAACACATCCTTTGCATATTTAGTTTGACAAATAAAAATTCCATTCTTTGGTTGTACAACTTTTATGCCCAAAAAATACTTCATTAATCCCAAATCTATCATTTCAAATAATTTCTTCATTGCTGATTTAAATGTGTCTATAAACAAATTTCTAGTGAAAATCAAATCATCAACATACAAACACACAATCAAAATCTAACCTTCTTTGTTGATTTCTGTGTACAATGTAGGCTCACTATTGCTTCTACTGAATCCATTGTTTTTCATGTATGAATCAATCCTGCTATACCATGCTCTTGGTGCTTGCACAAGACCATAAAGGGCCTTCTTCAATCTATAGACTTTTTCTTCATGTCGTTACACTTCATAACCTGGTGGTTGTTTCACATACACTTCTTCATCTAGGAAACCATTCAAGAAAGCTGATTTTACATCCATTTGATATACATACCAATTATTTTGAACAGCTATTGCTAAAACCATTCTAACAGTATCAAGTCTAGCAACTGGAGCAAATGTTTCATTATAATCAACTCCATGTTCTTGTGTAAAACCTTTTGCTACTAACCTTGCCTTGTGTTTTTCAACATTTCCATCTGCATCAAATTTAGTCTTATAAACCCATTTGACTCTTATTCAATCCTTACCTTCAGGTAGATTAGTTAGATCCCATGTTTGATTTCTTTCAATGGCATTCATCTCTTCATCCATTGCTTTTATCCAATGTTCCTCATTAACTGCTTCTTCATAATACATAGGATCATGAGTGAAAAGAGCAAAATTTGAACACAAATCTAACTTTTCTTCTTCTTGATTATAAATCTTATTCAAGTTTCTCATTTTCTTACCTTTAAATCTTGATCTTAAAGTGGCAAGAGTTGGATCTGATTCATCACTTACTTGTGAATTTGGAGTAGGACGACATGCATGTCCAGATGATTCACCTTGTGCTAAGCTCCTAGGTGTCCTTATTGGAGTGCTTGTTCTTGCTTATGGAGAGGATTGATCACCTTGCAAATTTTTTTCTTTAGACTCTTCTTCATTTTGTAGAATTGGTGCTCTAATTGTGATGGTGCTACCATCCCATGCTTCTTCTTCCTTAAATTCAACATCTCTACTAATAATCACTTGCTTTGAAATGGGGTTATACAACTTATAAGCCTTTGATTCTTCACTATAGCTAATAAAAATGCATTTCTCACCTCTATCATCAAGTTTTCTTCTCAATTTAGATGGTATAAGAGAATATGCAATACAACCAAATTTTTTGAAATGATGTACACTATGTTTCTTACCACTCCACGCTTCTTGTGGAATTCATTCTCTGACACTCTTTGTTGGTCTTATATTTAGAATATATACTGAACATGCTACTGCTTCTACCCAATATTCATTAGACAAATGTCTGGCCTTTAACATGCTTCTAGCCATTTCCATGATTGTTTTATTCTTTCTTTCTACTACACCATTCTGCTATGGTGTGTACCTTGTAGTCAATTGCCTTTTAATGCCATGACATCTGCAAAAATATTGAAATTCATTAGACATATATTCACCTCCTCTATCTATTCTAAGTACCTTGATGTAACAGCCACTCTACTTTTCAACCATAGCCTTGAATTCTTTAAACTTTTCAATGGCTTTAGACTTATTTTTGAGAAAATAAATCCATGTCTTTCTGCTAAAGTCATCAATGAAGGTTAGAAAATAAGTACTACCTCCAAATGATGGAATTTGCATTGGTCCACATAAATCACTATGGACTAGCTCCAATATTGCCTTTTGTCTATATGAGGCTCCTACTAGAAAGCTCTCTCTATGTTATTTTGCTAGAATGCAACTTTCACATGAACTTCTTGGCTATTTTATTGGTGGTAATCCCTTCACCATATTTTTCTTCTATAACAAATTCAAACTTCCAAAATGTAAATGTCTATACCTTAAGTGCCATAGCCATGATTGGTCTAGCTGCATGGTTTTGAAGTGGGCTTCCTCTTCTCCTTAGATGCACTGAATTCGAAGAGGGAACATCCGATTCTTGGTCATCTCCACTTTTCCTATCAACTTGTCACTTGGAAACTTGTCTAGTATTGTGCAAACATTATCCATAAAAGATACTCTATAACCTTTCTATACTAACTATCCAATACTCATAAGATTATGCTTTAGTCTAGGTATAAAATAAACATTAGGTATAAACCTTCTTTCACCATTTTTTGCCAAAACATTTATTACACCTTTACCCATTACATCCACTTTGTTATCATTTCCTAATTTAACTTCAGATTTTATGAAATCATCAAGACTAGCAAAGAATTCTTTATTCCCTATCATATGATTACTGCATCCACTATCTAAGAGCCAAATATCTCTAGCATTTTCTTGAGTAACATGACAAGTAAGAAATAAGCTTCTAGGATTAGAACTAGATTCATTTGTATAATTAGCATTCTGTTTGTCCACATTTCCTTGTTTATTTTTGCATTCACTTGCATAATGTCCATATATTTTGCAGTAATAACATTGAATGTTAGATTTATTAAACCTCTATGAACTTTGCTGGAAGTGATTGTTTCCACATCCTCTATTGTTGTAGTTTTGATTACTGTTTTCACCTTGATCTAGATTGTTTCTTCCAGTTCTACCTATACCTCTTCCTCTCCCTCTGAAGTTTGACCTTAGTTTTCCTCTTCCTCTACCAAATGATACTTGTGACTTGAAATCATTCTCAAGAGAAGTATTGTTATTCCTATTCATTCTGGATTCATGTGTTAACAAAGAACTTATTAATTCATCTACTGATAACTGTTCCAAATCCTTGGTTTCCTCAATAGCTACAACTATTGCATCAAATTTGCTGGGTAAAATCCTAAGTATTTTTTCTATGATTTTCTAATCCATTATAGTTTCTCCATTAGAACTAATTTGATTCAGTAGATTCAATACTTGACCCATAAACTAGTCTATAGATTCTAAATAATTCATTTGTAAATTTTCAAAACTTTGCCTAAGAGATTGCAATTTAGCAATTTTTACCTCTATATTACCTTTATAGGTAGTCACCAGGATTTTCCATGCCGATTTGGATCTCGTTACTGCTGCAAATCTAGAAAAAAATAGATTCATCAAATGCCTATTAGATTAGAAATAAAGATTTTGCATCTTTTTTCCTATTCTCTTTAAGCTCATCCTTTTGTGCTTGAGTTAATCCCAGATGGGTAGCCTCATCCTGTGGTTCTACAAAACCATTCTCTATCAAATCCCAAACTTCTTGTGAGCAAAACAATGTTCTCATCTTAATTTCTCAAAAGTCATAATTCTTACCATTGAAAATGGGAATTTGAGGCTGAGAAATACTGTTATTCATTGCCATGTCTCAAGTTAAAAAATGACAATGAACAACAACTGCAAGTTCTCTGTGAAGGAGCCCTGTAGAAATATCCACTCGAGTGATAAAAAAAGTTTTGTGTATGATAATGGTGGATCCTTTGTGAACCAAGATGTAAAATATATTTGTACAAAATTCAAGATCAAGCACAAGAAATCCACTCCATATAACATTCAAGGAAATGGATAAGCTAAGGCATTAAATAAAACCATTCTAGCCATCTTTTTTTTAAAATTATTTGCCCACTTTGTGAATTGCTATGGCTCTCAAAAAAAATCTTGTGCAATGCCTGTGGCAGTGTTGGGATCTGAAATCCTGGCCTACGGCATCCCCTGTTTCAAGATTTTTGCTCCAATATTCTTCCACTATCACGTCTTGGACAACTTCGCCGACTCGTTCACATTTACCTTGGGTGTGATCCTTGATGAAGACAAGGATGAATTTATTCTACATTTCTAGACTTCTGCTACCTCATGGTCAGTCTTTCAACTGCTATTTCCACATTACTATTATGGGCTCAACAGACTTCCATGGTGGGTCTTCTCTCACTCCACCAATTGAAATAGTCTTCTACATCTCCACTACAGGTTTCCATGATCTAGAATAGCTATGAGATTTTGATATTGTAGTAGGTTTTGCCTTGCACATCCCAGGTAATTATGTTATACATATTTGCTGGACTTTCCTAGCCATCTTTCTATGCAAACCTTCTTCCTATTGGCTGCTTGCTGGCTATAACTTGCCAGATCTGCATGATAGGCACTTGTAAACCTACGATCCTTCTTTGAATAGATACACTTCTTTCCCATGCACTTCTATCAAGATGTTCTTCCTCAAACCTGGGCTCTAATACCAATTTGTTAGCAGAAAATAGAGCATAAAAATAAGAAAAGAAAAACTCAAACCCTCAGATTGCTACAGCAATGGAGAAAAACAAGATTTATTTATTTTTCTTGATCTCTCTTTTTTTGTGTTTACAAAGCTACACCCAAGAGATCTTTAAATAGGTTTTCTTGGCAAATCAAACTAAAAATAAACTAATCCTTAACTAATCTAAAAATAACTTCAACTACTACTGCATGCAAACTTAGCAAGGAGTAATACTACATGTTTAACTATTTGAACTAACTGATCTCTAACTATTTGTTAACTACTGTGCATGAGAAGTAATGAACTACAAACAGGAGGTGCAATAGGCAGTTAAGTTGTGAGTGGAGAAATTATCTCCAATTAATCTTTAGTTTCTAATAGATGATGTAGCAAACATTATACAATAAACAAAACTCTTATCTATAAAAATCAATTGCAAGAAGAATAAGAAAGGCAATATAATGTATGAAACTAATTTATCTACCATCAAATGAAGAATTAAATAGCATAAGCCATTGTCAAGAAGCTCCGATCAATTTATGTAAGACTAAAGAAAAGAGCACCTGAGTTACTCAAAGGAGTCATGAGTGTGGTCCGCAATGAATAGTGTTTTGAGTGCAGCTATAGCGACTGAGGGAAACTTATATACATTAGTTTCTCATGGCAATTGGCATATAAATATTACCTGTAAAGGTTAAAATTTTGTAACTGAGAAGAATCTTTCCCTCTTCCAAAGTCAAATGTATATTTCACACATCCTAGAATGGGTGGAAAATAAGGTGTTTTAAAACTAAGTGATAAAAGGTATGTATGATGTGTGCATGGCCTGACATTTGTAAAGGGAAGAACATAAATTTTTGGCACACGTTATTAGATACCTTGTATTTAACACTTCTAGGAACTTCAAATTTCCAAAATGGACCTAACTTTGAAAGGATAATAGCCAAACAACTCATTGTTGGGGAAGTTAGATAATATACTCTGAAGAGATTTCAAGCTCACGGGATATGGTGATGTGATGATCAAGAATTTTGTTTTTAAAGTTAAGATTAACATTGTCGATAATTTGGAAACTGCTTTGAGGTGATGTTGACATTTGAATGATTTTATAATAGTATCATCATTATTAATCAAATAATAATACCATATACAGTAAAGTAGTTTGTTAGTATATTAGTTCAAATTTTATGTGGGATGAAAATATTGGTTCAAAACATATTATAATAAAAATGAGTATAAAAATTTCTATAATAAAATAGGACAATCTCACAACATTATATATGCTACATATATATAAAAATAAAACTAACAAATTATAAATTATATATACCACGTGAATTAAAAATTTCTATCATCCCCTTTAAGAACAAAAATAATAGGTAATATTCAACATTTACATAATAATAAAAAATACAAATGATGGAGATAAGTACCTTTTACAAATTATGAATGGCCCTCTCTATATTCCATATTGTAGTATTGAACTTGTAATTTGGATTTCATGCTACTATCATCCATTAGGCTAGGTGAAACTCTGCACATATCTATATTCCAAAATGAAATATTGGTTTGAGAACAAACCACTCCCACTGGCAGGAGAACCACATAGATCACCAATAGCCTCATCAATAGAAGTGGTAGAAACTATTCATTAAGGGTTATGAGCACTTATAGTGTTTGCCTCCAAGAATGCCATAGGGAGGATCAGTGTACAAACACTCAAATTCTAAAGTCGACATCCTTTTTATCTCCTCAAAATCATATTCAAACCCTTCTAATTTTGGATCACACATTCCATAACTCTCCCCTCATTCCAGTACCCAAACCCAATCCACGAAATTCTTCAAAAAGAGTTTCTCTTCTTTGTGTTGTTGGTGCTGAAAAAGAGGTTAAATTTTTGGAGGCCATAACTTCTGATCCATAATTCTATCTAAGTCCATACTTACACCAAAATGACTACCTCTAAAAGTTTAATACAATCATAATCTAGTCTAACTAGTTATTAATGTTTTTGATATTTTTTGGAGGCCATACATGACCATCTGAGGGTCTAATATTATAATTTAATATCATTTTTTGGTATTTTTCTAATTTTATAAATTTTATATTTTGTAACCGGGCTTCAAATTCAATTGATATTCATCTAAAAGATTAATTTTAGTGTTTAGTATTTTTTTAAATATTTTTTAGAGCTGTGCACAGTTATATGTAAAACTTGTTAAAAATAATAGCTGCAAAAAATAATAAGTTAAAATTTACTATTTTTAGATTTATAAATTTTGTATGTCAACTCTAAATCTAAGTTGAATCTTATTTATACATGGTTTTTAATTATTTGAATCATTCAATATGAATCAATAAAGGTTATTGTATTTAAAACATTGCCTATTGGTGTGTTCTTGTCTTAATAGTATTTAGGTTCATTATTTGGTATCAAAACAAGTTTGAATCTTGGAGGTGTAAGAGATGGTGAAAGGATGAAGATGAATCACTTAGATCAAATGGACTATATAAGAGATGTAGAGGAAATTAGAATAATTAATCGAGACTAATGCGAATCAAAGATAAAAAAGAGTAGAAGATGACACATATCATGATGTGGAAATTTCATAAGAAGAGCAATAAGAATACCCATAATCATTGAAAGATAGAATGGTTAGAGATTTATAAGGAAGGAACAAAGAAATGAAGGTTGACATTCCAAATTATGGAGAAAGTTTAAAATTAGAGGAGTTATATACTGGATGAATATCATGGAAAAGTTTTTTGAATGCAGAACTATGAGAGAAGACAAGAAGGTAAAGTTTGCATGCAAAGAATTGAAGGTTAAAATAATGATATTATGGGATCACCTGTAGAAAGAAAGACATAAAAAAGGTGAAGAGAATCAACTCATGTAAGAATAAAATAAGGGAGAAATTTCTTCTTGTGGATTATGTACAAACACTATACGAAAGATTCTATAATTTGAGGTAAAAGGATCATAGTGTACACGAGTATACATATGATTTTTACAATATTTACATATGAGTGGATCATAATGAAATAGAAGAGCAGATGGCTGCAAGGTATGTAAGTGGTTAGAATTTTTATATTGAATATGAATTAAGCATGCATAAAATACTTTGCATGGAGGAAACTTGTTAATTATCTTTGAAGGTAAAAGAAAAATAAAATAGATAAAACTTTAAAAGAACATCTATTAGGCCAAGAAGAGGACAATCCCCTAATAAAGGGATGAGGTGGATTTGATAAAAATAGTGATGGATTTGATAGTATCGAAAGAGAATCATTATGTGGTGTAGAAAGACAAGAAGATAATTGATAAGGGTTTCGATACCAACAAAGAAAAAAATGATTTTAGAGATGATGAAGCTATGGTGGTGGTAGAGGATGGTTTCCAAATCAATGAAGGTCTTATATTTTTTATAAATGTGGATAAGAAGGTCATAGAGCATTTGAATTTCCACACTACCAAGATTAATAAAGGAGGCAATAAGATCATTTAAGAGTAAATTTAGTTGAAGCTAAAACAAAATAGTAAAATATTAAAATTGTAGCATTTGATATTGGAAAAAATCTCATGATGAGAAGAACAATGATTACTTCAAGGAAAGAATATGTATAAAATAAATAAGGTGGTGATGCATGTCTATGAATAAATAATTTTTGAAAAAGGTGTACTTTAGAAGGTAAGATATGAAAAGTAATTATAGATGGTATTAGTTGTGAAAATATGGAACTTTATAAAAACATGATTGAGAAACTAGATTTTCAATGTGAAAAACATCATAATCTTTATCGGATTTCATGGTTTAAGAAATAAAATGAAGTTACAATAGATAAAATTTTCTTAATCACAATTTTCATAAATAAAACTTACAAGGATGAAATATGGTGATATATTATACCAATAGACATATACCATGTATTATTGGGAAGGTCATGACAATTTAATATATAAAAAATTCATAGTGGATCAAAGAACATAGTTTCTAGAAAGGTGGTATGAAGGTAATTTTTTTACCCCTTAAAGAAGAAGGGTAGGCTGAAAACATGCTAACTATAAAAGAATTATCAAAATGATGAATATGATAGGTTATTATTATGCATTAGTAGTGAAAAAAAATACACATGAGTGGTGAAAATACTAGCAAAATGAGCATTATTATTGAAATAATATGCAGATACTATACCTAATGCGTTAATAGATGGTTTACCACCAAAGATAGATATTCATCATCATATTGATTTGATTTCAATATTAGGTCTACCCAATCAATTAGCTTATATGAATACATCTAAAATATCATGCAAAATTAAATAACCAAGTTACTAAATTAGTGAGGAAGGGTGTAGTAAGGGAGAGCATGAGTCCATATTCAACATCATCATTGCTAAATATAAATAAAGATGGAGGGTTAAAGATGTGTTTGGATAGAAAAATAATCAGTAAAATTACAATAATTTATAGGTTACCTGAATATTTTAATACTATAATTTTGATGATATTTTAATACTCAATAAGACTAAAGAAGAACACTTATAACATGTGAGAATGGTATTAGAATTATTAAGAAAAGATAATCTCTATGAAATTTTGAAGAAGTGTAGATTTATGCATAAGAGTTTAGTATTTTTTAGATTTATAATTTCAGCAAATGGTGTAAGAATGGATGCAGAAAATGTAAAGGCAACTGTTGAGTGGCCTAATCGAAAGAACATCACATAGGCAAGAAGTATTCATGGATTAAAAACTTTTTATACAAATTTCATTAAATTTTTTAGTAATCTTATTGCACCAATAATAAATTATGTTAGAGTAAAATAATTTTAATGGACAATGATAGCAACAAAAAAGCTTTGAGTTGTCAAAAAATAAAATTACAAGAAAACTTAATTTAGCATTACTAATTTTTTATAAAGTGTTTGAGGTTGATTTTGATGTTTGATTTATGGGAATTGGTGATATGTTGAGTCATGAAGGGAATCTAATAGCATATTTTAGTTAAAAATTGAATGAGGTAATAGCAATTTTTTCTATGGATAATGTTTAATTTTATGTTATTTTACAAGCATTAATACATTAAACGAATTACTTCATACATAAGTATTTTATCTTATTTACCAATCATGAGGCTTTGAAGTATGTGAAAAATCAAAGGAAGTTAAATAGTAGGCATGTAAATTGGGTGTCTTTATTTTAGGGTTATAATTTTGTGTTGAAGTACAAATCATGAAAATACAAATAGGTAGCTGGTGATTTGAATAGGCAAGTGGGGTTGATAACTACTATGGTGAGTGAAGTAGTTGGATTTGAATTTATTAAATAAATATATGATACTACTATAAATTTTTACAAGATTTTTGAGTAATGTAAGAATCAATTAAAAAGTGATAAAATTAATGTTTATGATGAATATCTTATACATGATGAAAGGGAAACCATTATGTATTCCAATGGGCCTTTAAGAGATAATATTATAAGAGAATTACATAGTGTTGGTTTTGTTAGACATTGTGGTAAGACAAAGACAATAGATTTAGTAGAGGAGAAGTATTTTTGGTTAAATAAAAAGAGATACATGACAATATATGTTTCAATGTGAAGGATACATTAGGTGGTGCAAGCACATGCATAAAATACAAGGTTATAAATGTCATTACTAGTTTAAAGAGGACTATGGATAGATGTGAGTATAGATTTTGTGTTGGGATTAAAACACATAGAGAGGTAATGACTCAATTTTTTTTTGTTGTAGATAGGTTTTTGATGATATTTTATTTTATTGAATGTATACAAATCAATGATGTTACTAGAGTTGCAAACCATTTTTTTAAGGATATTATGAGATTGCATGGTATTCCAAATGAAATAAAATTAGATATCGACACAAAAAATTGAAGCAATTTTTAGAGGACTTTGTGTATGAATATGGGGACTAAGCTACAATTCACTAGTGCATACCACCCCCCAACAAATGAATAGATAAAAGTTTTAAAGAAGAGCTTGGAAAATTTATTGAGATTCATAGTTGGAGAGAATCCCAAGTAATGGGAGTTGGATTTACCATAATCAAAGTTTGCATATAATAACTCAGTGCATAGATCATTAGGAAAATCAACATTTCATATTGTTTATGAGAGAAATCTCAACAGTGTTTTAGATTTGGTATGGTTACCAATTTTAAAATGAGTTAGTAATGGTGTAGAAGAATTTGTAAAACATATATAATAGTTCCAAGAAGAAGTAATAATAAAATTATAAGAAAATAATGAAAATTATAAAGTAGCAACAAATATTAGAAGAAATTCAAACATAATTCAATAAGAATATTTAGTGATGGTTTACTTGAGAAAATAGAGATTTCTGAGAGACATATAAGAAGTAAAATTACAATAAAATTGGACCACGCATAATTACAAATAAAATCATTGCCACTAATTATGGGGTGACTTTAACACAAAATTTTGATATCTCTCTAGTATTTAATGTTTCAAATTTATGTGATTTCCATGGAGAAGATGGTGAAGGTGAAGAAGATGAAGAAGTAGATTGGCAACAAGTGCCAAAGAAGAAGAAAGAAGAGATAGTGAAAGTTCTAAATAAAAAGATAATAAACATAAGACAAAGCAATTATGATAGGTATTTGGTACAATGGAAACAATTACAACTTGAAGATAACACTTCGATTAAAGAATGGAAGCTAAACAAGATTGATAAAAATAGATGACAATAATATAATTAGAGCAAGTCATAAGAGCTG
Organism: Torreya grandis; assembly: GCA_037957365.1. Taxonomy (NCBI): domain Eukaryota; kingdom Viridiplantae; phylum Streptophyta; class Pinopsida; order Cupressales; family Taxaceae; genus Torreya; species Torreya grandis. Next base: position 155,875 of record JARHVA010006829.1, read on the forward strand.
AGTTGTTTTCAATCAGATGAGAATGATGTAAAAAAAAAGGCCAACCTTCTAGAGGCCATAAATTTTGATTGATAGTTATGTTTGAGCTCATATTCACCCTAGAATGACTATATCAAAAAATTTAATACAGTAATAACTCAGCCTATCCAATTATGGATGTTTTCAATATTTTTTGGAGGCCATACGTGACCATCTAAAGGTTTGAAATTTTAGTTTAATATAATTTTTGATATTTTTCTCATTTTATAAATTATATATTTTTGTAACCGAACTTGAACTTCAGTTGATATTCATTCTATAAGTTAATCTTAATATTTAGTTTATTTTTGAAGAGTTTTAAAACTCTGCACACTTGCATGTAAAAATTACTAAAAAAAACACCTAAAAGAATAATGACTAAAACTATCACTTTTTAAATTTATTTATGTTTTAAAATTCTTGATCATGTTTTCCAACTTAATACTAATCTCCCTTAACACACACAATGTTTTTGTAAGAAATGAAAAGTTACATATCACAAAAAATATGCACAACTACACAAAATAATCTAAATCCATGTTTTTAAATGTTGAAATAATTTTTATAAATTCATATACTCCTACATCATTAACATATATAAAAAATAAGTTTTTTTGATGAGGTTTTATGTCATTGCAATGAAATGTGGTCTTGTGAACTATGATGAATGCAAGAAACATAAAATTTATAAATTATTGAAAAATCAACCATATGAAGAATTAAATGTATTTCACTCATATTTTTAACCATCTCTTTATCCAATAAAATTTACCTGTACTTCTTCTAGATTTTCATAAGTTGTAGGGTTACATAAATATTTGTGGAAATAGTTGGGTAAAAATTCCTTGTAGAAATATTTTAAAGATAACTACATTTAAGATATAGTAGTAACATATAAAAATTCATAATTAGATTTTTTAAAGTAACATTATCATAATATAATTAAATTCATGATCACATTAATCACAACACAACCAAATATATCTTAAGCAATCAATGGCCTCATAAAAATTATGAAAAACAAAATAAATGAAAACTCAAATATATAAATAAAAATTTTAATATGTCGACAAGAAAACCAATAAAAAATTCTTGGAAAAAAATAAAAATAAACAAAAACCCTAACATGTGATAAGAAAATAAATAAAATCCTAAAATTTTAATACTTCTAGGTGTAAAAATCCGTAACCCAATAAAATAAAATAAATATTGAAGACAAAGTAACATAGGATATTAAATCTACACTTTAAAAAGTGATTTTTTAATATTAAAAATATATAATGTAAATGTGATTTTTTAATATTGAAAATAATCATGTGTGGTTTACTCTAATATTGAAAATATTTGTGGTCTACTCAAGTGTAGATTTTACAAAAGACCACGTTCATATGAAGATTGAAGGCATCATTGACAAATTTAAATTCAGAATCTTCATAACACACAAAGGATTCAAATCATTCTTTTTTTTTCATCATTTTAAATTATAATTATATATTTTTGAAATTTTATAAGAACATTTTGTGTTTATTGTGGCAAACAGAATAATTAGTTTAGAATGAAAAATGTAGAGAACTTAATCAAAAGGAAAATGTAATATGTAATCATATAAAAACTAAATTTTAAATAATGGATCAAATGTTTTAATTATGTCATTGCCATAAATAATCAAGAGCTTAAATATAGTAGTGGTAGCTTCTCAATAACATTTATTACTTAATTAATTGTAAAATAAATGTTAACTACCAATTTTGTAATATTTAAATTATTATTTTAATTTTATCTTCAATTTAATTAAAAAATAAAAATAAAATTTAAATTTAAATTAATAACAACAAAAGCAACAACAACAACAACCACCTCCACCACCACCAGTGGAACTTGCTTTTTTATAATACAATTAATTTTTTAAATTTTTTTTATAATGAAACTGAAAACTATCAAGACAATAAAATTACCAATAAGTTAAGATTTATAATAATACTCAAAATTGATTTATATTGATTACCTTGAATTAATTACAACCTAAACCATGCTTAAATAAGTCTTAATGTTGAATTAGAATTGAGATGAAAAAGTAAAAAAAAATCAAAATCCAAAAAAGCTTCTATTTTTAGTAGTTGTTATTTTTAGTAAGTTTTGCATGTAAGTGCATGTAGCAATAAAAATATTCAAAAATAATCTAAACACTAAAATTAACCTATTTAAAAAATTTCAACTGAAGTTCACATCCGGTCATAAAAATATACAATTTCTAAAAATAGAAAAATCTAAAAAAAAATCAATAAATTGCAATTTCAGACCCTCAGATGGTCATGTTTGGCCTCTAAAAAACATCAAAAACACCTCTAAGTAGTTAACATGACATAATAAAGAATTGAAATTTTATAGATAGTCATTTTGACCCATGAAATAGGTCAAATGAAGCTATGGGTCAAAAGTTATGGCCTCCAGAAGTTGACCTTTTTTTTTTTTTTTTGCATCATTCTCTTTTTGTTGAAAACAACTCAGCTCCTGCAAGTTACGTTGATTGTAATGCTTCCATTTTTATTTATCAATCTTATTTATCTTCCATTATATAATCCAAGTGATGTCTTCTTACTACAATGTTTTCCACTGGACCAAATACCTATTATAATTCCCTTGCTTTGTGCTCACTGTTTTCATATCTAAAATTTGCACTATCTTTTTTTCTTCTTTGGAACCTATTTCTATCAATTTACTTCTTCATATTTATCACCTTCACCATATTTTCCATGAAATTCATATAATTTTGAAACATTAAATACTATAGATATATCAAAATTCTATGGTAAACTCACCTCATAAACATTGCCATTGATTTTATTCATAATTTTGCATTGACCAATTTTTTTGTACTTCAACTTATTGTATGTCCCTTTTAAAAATATTTATTTCCTTAATTAAATTATTATCAAATATTCTTATTTAAACACCTTTGATCTTCCTCTGACATCTGTTGATACTTTATATTTCTTGTTACTTTCTTCTTACTCTTTTTAATAACTACTACATATGCTCTGTATATACTTTTGTATCATCACTAATTCGATCTGTAATTGGTAATTGTACCAAATCTAAAATGCCTCTAAGATCTACCCCAGAAATAATTTTGAATGATAATTTTTTTGATATATTCACTGAATTGTTATATTCAAACTTTGTTAGTGTAGGCATTTTCCCACCTAGTGGTTTTCCCTACACATATTTTTAGCTTACTTAGGTTGGTTAATTAAGTCATTAGAAGTCATTTATCTTTAAGTGGATTTTAATTGTGAAGTAGGGTTTTACCTTTTTGGTGACATAATTTTATCTTATATGTACTTTTTTCTTCTTCTAAGTTGGTTAGTGCAAAGATTTCTTTTGTGGAATTTTCATATTTTTGGAAATCTTATTTTCTTATGCAAAGAGTAAGTAAAGTAGCATCTAAAGCCCATGCAGGTAAAGTAGTGTCAAAACCTTGGACAAGTAAAGCTTCTTCAGAATCTGAGTAAGTAATACTGAGTGAAAAGACTGAGTAGCAATCTAGAAATAAAGTTTCTATTTTTGGAAAGGGTCTAGGAATATGCGGGCATAATAACTTGTAAGTGCCATAACTTTTACTCTGTAGCTTCATTTTGGGTTCCATTTTTTTGAAAGTGTATATTTTTTCAAGATCTACGAATTGGGGGTATTGTTTTTTGACCTTTTATAACATCCAATTTATTCATAGTGTAATGGATTAAATGTCAATTCATTCTTATTATACTCTCTCTTGGATACATTATCGATTGAATTTGACATCCCTTTAGTTCCTTGCACTTATGCACCTACAATTTAAGATGAATTTTTAGTTAAATCTAATGTCTATATGATCAGTCTTATATTTTAAATATCTATGGGGTCACTGCTAATAGTTCTAAGGGTGTACTATGTTGTGCTATGTATTTTTTATTTTTTTACATTCTTCTTTACTTATTGAAATAATATTTACTTCTACACTATGGATTCACTCTCTATTAGTCTACTTACACTATTTAATTATCATGAATAAAATCCTAGAATATAAATTATCTTACAATCTAAGGGTTACCATAAAATTATAGTGGGCATTGACACTAAACTTACTAATGCTGGAGTCAAAATAAAATGATTTAACTATTGTGACAAAGTTCATGAACTACTGTATCTTTTCATCTCCCTAAATCTATGCTTTTACATTGAATCTACTAAAATACCTACTGAAATGTGGGCTCAACTCACCAAGCTATTTGGAGTGTAGGATGTGATGAGAGGACATGAGCTCATTATATTGGGCCTAAATGACTTTGATGATCTTCAAGACTTCTTCACCAAGTTTATATTTTTAAGATTACAGTGAAAATCATGTGGAATTAACAAGAAAGATGAATAACTTGTTCTATCAATACTCTCTAAACTGAGTACTAAATATTATGTATTTATGTGTACTTTCCATGCCACTAAAATTGATCTTGACACCATATGGAAGATGCCTTCTTTAGATACCTTTATTGCCAACCTAATTTGGGAGCAAGATAAGTTGATACAAATAGACATATTGAAGTCATCTAAATCTCATGCACTGCTTGCTGAGAAAGATAAGACTTCTAATAGTAGAGAGAAACCAGAGTAAGAAAAATGTTGAGAAGGGTGAAAATATTTTCACCTCCAAATCAAACAATGTGACCTCTTCTTCCATTCATAAGCCTAAAAAATATTAGATCAAATATATGCATTACTTAAGTAAGCAAGATGAGAGTAAATGATTAAAGAAATAAATTGACCACCTTACTAGACTTATTATTTAAAACAACATAGGTGTTCTAGACTCTTTCAAAAATTCTTCATCAACCCATGAATCTACTAAGGAAAATGACTCTAGCCAAAAAAAAAGAAAAAGGAGAGAATAAAAAGGGGAAACAAAATGGCAAAGCCTTAGTTTTAATTGTGCTTCCAACTCTTCCTACATGGGTCATTGATTCTGATACTTCACATCACATGAACTCTTCATAGATTGAGTTTAGTTCATGGAACTATGTGACATGTCCTCTATACAATTGGGTGACAACACTTCTAGAAAAGTTTCCAAGAGAAGGTATGATGAAATGAGGGGTAGAACATTCAATAATGTTCTAAGTGTGCCCTCACTCTCAACTAATCTCCATTCAATCTACCAGATCATGCACTTTAGTCTGAGCACGTGAGTTGAAATCACTTCAGATTTAGTGTACATCAAAGAGTTGCATAATGATACTATTTTAGCTATGGGAATGGTTGATCATCAGACTTGAATATATAGCTTCTCATACTTTGATTTTGACTCTCCTATAGGTTCTTATTCAAATTCACCTATACCTATTAACACTTCTAAGCCTGAGCATTTTTTTCATATTGACAACTCTTCTTTTACAGATGAATACAATAGTGAAGTGGACACACCTCAACCATCTCTTTGTTACCTTCTAAATATTCAAGAGTTAGTTCTTGATCCACCTACCTCTGATATACTTCTAAAATTATAGAGAAATAGTCTATTGATCTAAGATACATCAAACATGAGATAATCTATTCCATAGTTATAGATAATTCTATAGACCTTTAGCTCTACTTCTAGTCTGACATCTTGATGTAGAGCAGTCGACATATCTACCTCACAATATGAGAATAATTCCTTTCATAAGTATTACACCTTTGTTGAAGATTCATCATGCACTTGGTGGATAAACTCACTATTTTAGTGTAAACCACTCTTCACTGCATCTATTTTTGATTCACAGTCATTTTTGAGTATTCTTTTGAAAGACACTTGGTGGCTACAGTCAATTGTAGACCTTAGGGGGGATTTTTAGATCTCTTCTCTTCTTTTCTCTCTTTTGGGAAGGAGTTTTATTCCTAATTTTTTTCTCTTTTACCCTAGTTTATGGGAGTTAAATTATACCTAGGTACCTCATCAATACTTGTTATCAAGACCCAATTCTTTTACCCACCTAAGCTACACTTTAGGGAGGGTGTTAGTTTAAGTATTTTTCCACCTAGTGGTTTTGCCTACATAAATTTCTAGCTTAATTAAGATGGTTAATTAATTAATTATGGGTTATTTACATTTACGTGGGTTCTAATTATGAATTAGGGTTGTACCTTTCTGGTGACCTAATTTTACCTTATATGCACTTTTGTTTTTCTAAGTTGGTTAATGCAAACATTTTTTAATGTATTTTTATTATTTTTGGATCTCTTATTCTACTTATATATAAATTTAATATTATTACATGCTCACTATTTAGATATCTTGGTAAACTCTAACAAATTTAGCTTGTGGTAAAGCCAAGTCCCATTACTTGGGCTTCTCTCTCACTATGCATCTCAACAAATTTCTTAAGCTCCTATTCACAACTTCTATTTGTCCATTTATTTATGGGTGATATGCACTACTATATTACAGATTAGTACCCATCTTCTTCCACAAAGTTCTCTAAAAATGAATTAGAAATTTCATGTCTTTATCTAAAGTAATAATTTTTAGAACACCATGCAATCTCAAAATATTCTTGAAAACTAATTATGCAACTCTAGTGGCATCATTTGTTTTCTTACATGAAATGAAATGAACTATTTTAAAAAATCTATCTACAAAAATAAAAATTGAATCATTAACTCTTCATGTGCTTGATAATCCCAACATAAAATCTATGTTCAAATATGTCCATGGTCCTCTTATAATTAGTAATGTCATGTATAGTCTAGTATTTTGTCAATGTCCTTTATCCACCTAACATATCCTAGACCTATAAACATACCTTATCACATCTCTCTTCATCTTTGGCCAAAAATTCTTTTTCTCCACCAAAGTTATTGTCTTCATCTTACTAAAATGTCTAGCCAAACCTACACTATGTAATCCTCTTATTATATTGTCTTGTAGAGACACAATTGGAATGCATAATTATTTTATTTTCAAGAGATAACCTTATTATATAAGATACTCACCATGATTAGTTTATGTCCCACCTATTAACTATTTTTTTCACTGCTTAACTACTTTTTCAAAATACAGATTAGTATCACATAATTATTAAATAACTTTAAATCCAACTACTTCATTCACCATAGTAGTTAATAATGCTACTCTCTTGCTCAATGTATCAGCTACCTGATTCTATTTTCATGATTTATGTTTCAACACAAAAGTATACCCATGCAAGAAATAAACCCACTTTGCATACCTACCATTCAATTTCATTTGTGTATTCACATACTTCAAAGCCTCATGATATGTAAATAGAATAAACTCCTTAGGCACTAATTATTACCTCTAATGTCTTAATGTTTGTACAATTGCATATAGTTCAACATCATAGGTTGAATACTTTATTCTTACCTCATTCAATTTGTCACTAAAATATGCTATTGGCTTTTCTTTTTGATTCAACACAACACCAATTATCATAAATGATGCATCATAATAAACATTAAAAACTTTATTAAAATATGGTAATGCTAAAATTAGTATTTCTATAATCTTTTTCTTAAAAATTTAAAAATATTTTTATGGTTTCTCTAGTCCACGTAAATTCTTTTCCTCTCATGCAATCTGTTATTGGTGCCACAATACTACTAAAATTTTTAATAATTTTTTTGTAAAAAGTTGCTAAACCATGGACACTTATTATCTATGTAATTATTTTTAGAATAGGACCCTCAATAATTTCCTTTATCTTTTTTCATATCTTTTCACACCATTTGTTGAAACTATAAATCACAAAAATACCAAACTATTCTCGATAAACTTGCACTTCCTCAAATTTGCATACTTCTTCTTTTTTAACAAATTCAGTACCATCTTTAAATATTGTAAGTGTTCTTCTTTAGTCTTACTAAATATCAAAATATCATCAAAATAAACAACCAAAAACTTACCAATATATTCTTGTAACACTGTATTCATCATCCTCATAAAGGTGCTAGGTGCATTAGATAATTTTAAGTGCATCACCATCAACTCATATAAGCCATCCCTAGTTTTTAATGTAGCTTTCCACTCATCTCCTTCATGAATTAAAATCTAATATTAACCATTCCTTAAATCAATCTTGTTAAAATATTATTCTCCTATAAATACATCTATCAAATCATGTAAATGAGGTATACAAAATCTATCCTTTATTATAATTTTTTAAATTATTTTACTAGCCACACACATTCTCATTCCTCCATATTTGTTTAGAGTTAACAATGCTAGTGTTACACATGGACTTGTACTCTCTCTTATGAGCTTCTTTTTAACAATTTAGTAAACTATTCATTTAATTATGCATGTTCTATTCCACTCATCCTATAATCTACTTGATTGGGTAGAGATTATCCTAGAATAAAATCAATTTGATGTTGAATATATTTCCTCAGTGGTAAATCATCTGCTAACTCATAAGGTATAACATCTACATATTCTTTCAATACTCCTGCTGCTTTTATTGTTATTTATACCAATTTTGTATTTTCACTATTTTCTATCAATACATAACAATAACATGCTACCTTCATAGATTGGATAAATTATTTAGTAGAGAGCATGTTTTCTATCTTCTCCTCCTCTTTAAAAGGTAACAAAACTAGCTTTGTACCACCTTTCATAAAAGTGTACCTGTTCTTTGCTCCATCATGAATTACTTTTCAATCAAATTGTCACTATCTCAATAATAAAAAATGGCATGCATCCATCAAAATAACATCACACTATATTTTATCATTATAAGTTTTTTTATATAAAAAACTTGATTAAGCACCTTCTATTTACTATAACCTCATTCCCTTTCTTAAACCATGAAATTTGATATTGATTAGGATACTTTTCAGACTGAAAATTTAGTTTCTCTATTATTTCTTTAGAAACCATATTTTTATAACTACCACCATCTATAATTACTTTGAATACCTTTCCACTTGAAATAAATCTTATTCAAAAAATGTTTGATCATAGCCATGAATCACTGCCCTATTTATTATACAGTTATTCCTTCTTTAGAAAGATCATTGTTCTTTTCATCATGAGATTTTATCCAATATCTGCTAGTGTAAATTTAGTATTTTGTTCTTCTATCTCAGCCTCAATTAGATTCACTCTTGGGTAATCCTCTTGCATCCTTTCTTGATCTTAATAGTGTAGATACTCAAATGATTTGTGCCCTTCTTCTCCACATCTATAGAAACATAAGGTCTATTCTAATTCAGAAACCATCATCTAGAACTACCGTAACCTCATACTCTCTGAAACCCTCTTCCTCTTTATTGGTATTGAAAACCTTACCTATTCTCATATTGCCTTTTTTCACCATGTGATGATTCACCCTTATTAGAGAGGATATGCATCTTCTTGGATTAAGAGACCTTCTAAATTTTATCTATTTTGTGTTTCTTCTACCTTCAAAGCTAATTGATAAGCCTCCTCCATGCTAAGTATTTTATGTGTGCTTAATTCATTTTGAATAGTAAATTTTAAACCATTTACATACCTTGCAGTGATATGCTCTTTTGTTTGATCATGCTCCACTTGTATATAAAGATTATAAAACTTATTAGTATACTCTTGTATACTATGATCATTTTGCCTCAAATTTTGAAATCTTTTGTATAGGATTTTTGCATAATCCATAAAAATAAAATTATCCCTCAGATTTTTCTCCATATTTTTTTATGAATTAATATTCTCTTTAACTTTTCTCTATCTCTTTCTGTAGGTGATCCCTTCAAATCATTGCATGAACTTTTAATTTTGTGCATGAAAACTTTACCTTCTTGTCTTCTCTCATAGTCTTCCACTCAAAGAACTTATCCATGCTATAATAAAAAACACATATAAGTAGAGAGGATGGATTAGATACGCAACTAAAAATTTGAGACAGTTATTTTGGTGCATGGAAGAGCTCAAGAGAAGCTACGAGTCATAAGTTATGGCCTGGAAGTTGGCCTATATTTTTTGCATCATTTAAAAAGGTAAAATTGTCTATCATATCTACATAACCTACTTGTTCCCATTTAAAAGTGATGTGTAATTCCATGAATATTTATAAACGTTAAATTTTTTAAAAATTCACTAGAAACCATAGTTTCTATAAATATTTTTACAACATTAAAATTTATGAAAATAAAATGTTTATTGTGAAAATACCTATAATTAATATGTTATTATTTTTTAAGGTATTTATGGATCCATGAATATTTATAAATTCTCACACATCTTATGAGTGACTAGTCCATAAGATTAAGTATAGTTTTTTTTCTAAAGGATAATTTTTTTGCATGAAGATAAATAGTGTTTTCTAATGATTGTTTTTATACAATACTCAAGAGTGAATGAGTTATATATATTTAAAATTTTGAATTATTAATAGTCTCCTCAATATTTAAGAGACCAATATAAATTTAGTATCAAATCTATAGCAAAATATTATTGTGAAGGAATTCTATGCATGCCGAGCCATTTTTCCAAGGTCACCAATAGGTATCATAGACCAACATCCAAAGTGAATAGTCTCTTCAAAATCAAAGGTCTTATAGACATGAATATGAATACGAGAAAAAATATTTTGATCAAAGAAAGTTATTTATTCAACTTATAAATATCATGTATATTGCATATCTTCTTTGAATGTTGAGAGAAATTGATATTCAAGAGCAAAGTGTATTTTATGGGAATGTTAAACATTGAATGAATAGTTTTTCCACTTATGTGTAATATTGTGATGTAAAGTCACTATGCTTGAAGTTCTATTATTTATCATGAAGAGTAACCATAACCAACGTGTAACTAATTTTAAGGAATGTGTTCTTATAGGAATATTAATAAAACTTTAAAACTTATGAAAATGTAGTAGTAACTATAGTTTTGATGGAAACATTATTTTAATTTCAACATTTAAAGATATCCATTATTCAAGGACAACTCTCTATGCTCTTAGGATAAACAAAATCTTTAAAGTGTGATGGGAAAAAACACATCTCAAAACTAGTTATAAAGATAAATGTATGTGATGAGCTTGCTATACAATGAATGTTACAGTTTTGGAGTTTATATAAAGATGACATGCACAAGGAAAAAAATGAAAATAAGTGTTACATGAAAATTTAAGGAAAATAAAGAAGATATGGTATGGATAAAAAGAAGAACTATAGTTAGAAATAATAATTATTATAACATGCATTAACACTTGGTGTTTTTACTAATTAAAAATATTTATTAATCTATGTAAAATAACCAAGACATACATTTAAACATGATTAATGAGAATGTAATTTTAACACCCATAATATGTTTGTTTTCTTTACTTTTCTTGCATTTTGAAAGATGTTTTTTTACATTTTTTCATTTGTTTTTTTAATGAAGAGCATATCTATATATTAATCAAATAAATATATTGTACAATGCTAATCAAATAAAAAATGGGTGAAAAAGTCACACCCCATGAGAAAAACCACACCGAGGGTGAAAAAACTTTGAAAAAAGATGAAAAGGTGGTTAAAAAATGACCACACAAATGAAAAATATCAACATTTTAATATCTAAATACAAAGAAAGGAATTGAAAATAATAAAGAGGACTTTTAAGTAGCCAAAATAAATATGGACATAAGGAGAGATGATGGAGATGCGAGATGTTGAGGTTTATCAGCCCATCTGCCCAGAGTAGGAGGATTTTCATCCACAAGTAAGGGATCCCACCCATCAGTTTGCTAAGCTTATAATACCTCATCTTGGTTTATTTTAGTAAAAATTTCTATAGCCAATCAAAAACATTTACCATGTGGGAGAGGAATCCAATATTTGATGTTATCGTTGTGAGTTAGAAGAGGAGAGCCCCAACCCTTGCCATCACCTCTAGATTTGGAAGATCCATTCAAACCACATTGTCATGGGGAATACTAGTGAGGTGGTGACCAATGAGGAGAATGAATTTTATGTCTGGTTCTTGAATGATGGTAACATGATCCATGCCCTCATCCTTGAAGAGGTGTAGAATACCATAGAGGCTTAATGTGTTCATGACTAACCATACATGTGACATTTCTATAGTGGTCAAGAAAATACATGAGGTGGTTAAGTTCCATACAAACTTTATCTATTTGTATTTGAATTTAAAGAGTAGCATTAGATATAACAATAATTTTGTTAGTAACATGAAAATTATGTTTCAACTCTTCATGATTATTTCAAGAATTTTTTTTATCTTTCTATATTTGAAATAAAATATAAGATCAAAAGATATACCAAAATCTATTATATTTTTTAGATAGTAGAGTCAAGTCCCCCTAGAGATATATTTTTACTTAGGTTTAAAGGGTTTAAGAAGGGAGTGAATTCAGTGCTTAAAAGTATCTAGTTGATGATAATCTAAGCAAATATGGTTTGAAAATCCTAAGTGCTTGACCTAGTCACCCATATGTAATCCTTGGTAAAGAAGACACCATAAAAATGATCTTTTTAAGGGTCAATGGTAGCCATCCACACAGTGTTAAAGTGTTTGGATAAAACCCCATGTCTAGAACAAAGGTTCCATCTGAGGTTGAGCAATTCATCTAGAATATGTTAAGGAGATAAACAAATTATAACCCAGTTGAGGAGAATATCAAGTTAAGGGGGTGTTTATATGCCAATGTTAATCCTTCCATCAAGGACAAATGTAGTTGACCCCTATTTTATGCAAATATTCATTACGTATGGAACCTTGAATTTTTTCTATAATCTCTACATATGAGTTATTTGAATGAAATTTTTTCTAGAGTTGTTTCCATGTGAGCTAGGACCAATTATCCTTGTAAAATAGATCTCCTATAAACTTTACACCTTTTATAAAAAGCCTTAACCCTTTAACCTAAGTGACTAAGGAAAAGGGAACATTATGAAAATTTAAGCAAAGTGACCACCAGAGAGACTGAGAATTAATGGAAAGACCATTCCTAAAACCATCACCTATCCAATTAAGATGAGTCTATAGCTTATCTCATGCTTTCTATAGGTTTTAAACCATAAATGTACCTTTGATTCTAATTGGCACTAGGGTAATAAAAGGGGAGTGAAGTCTCAATCCTTCTCATGCCTTTCTACCATATGGAATCCTTGAGAAATAAAATGATGAAGAAGAATATTCTAGGATAAATCCCCAATAATACCTCTAACAATATTTGACACCACAAAAAGGCCTTAAATTTTAATGTCTAAGAGACCCAAGCCACTAGCTTATGTGGGTTGGTAGCATATGTAGATGGCTATCGGCATATGTAGATGGCCACTAGCATATACAAATGATAGCCATCATATACATATATGAAGACAACCACTAGCATATGTAGGCTATAACCATCATATGTAGATGATCATCTAATTATGTTATGTGAGGTAAATATAGTTATATTGCCTTTTGAGGTACAAATTTTTTTTTTATTCCAATGAAATTATTTTAAATAGATGGTGATCTAACCCTAAAATTTAAATTACATCTAAAAAATTAAGGTGATGATAAGCTTTTTAATACCAAAAAAAAAAAAACCAAATGTGGATTTATAAAAATAAAATATTCATGAATTAACAAAGACTCACCACTAAAATTTTTCCCAGTCAGAGAACCAGGTTTCAAATTTTGATTATATGCCCCAATATTATTTCATGTTTTAGATGAGAAATATTGAGATAAAATTGAGTGGAGGTAGGCTTCACTTGAGGCATGGTCCACTCAATATTAAAACTGATAGGGTGATGATCTGATAAGAAATTATTTGGGATGACTAATACTAGCTTATCATGCACTGGGGAAAAAGAGAAAAGATATTGTTTAGCTAGTAAAGCTTAGTCAAGATACCAAAGCACCTTATCTTCTCCCTAAAAAAATCTAGATCAAGTGAACTAGAGAGTGGCCAAGTTTTTCCTATAATGGTGATTGGGATCAAATGCCCCAAGTTTATTATGAATATAGAACTAAGATTCATGCTCACTTACACACCATCACCTTAAAATACATCCTTATTTATCCTCAACTAATTTCATCATGTTGAAATAACTATAGAGGATCTAATTAACATCAAGGAGTGAGGTGACCAACCATCTTTATAGAGCATCCCATTACACAACATCATTAGAGGTGTAATTATTAACCAAACTAATGATGAGATTATTAAAGTCAAATAGGGTCCAAACAACCTAGTGGGAGGGGTATGATCCCCAAGAAATTATACTCTGAGAAATCTTTAGAGCCAAAAATGTGATGTCCCCACCATACCCAGATTCATGCCTAATAGCCTAACATATGGCCCTAGACTAAATTATTCATGTTGCAATCAAAAGTAAGAAGTTATAAATCTTAACCTCTTACAAGTAGAGAATTTTCATATTGCTAAAAATATAACAACTATTCCTAATTGCATATTTACATAGATGATCATTAAGGCCCTAAACATTTCAAGAGTAAACAATCATTGGGAATTGTTGAGGTGTATGTCATTCTAATCTGTGAGATAATAAAGAATGTTAAACCAATTAAACATAAGTTTATTTGGCATGTAGTCATTCATTTTAAGTGGTTTTCTCTTATGAACCATATATTCCTCCTATTTAGGATATGGAGAGGGACTACGAGAGCACTAAAACACTAGTTTACTATCCAAGGAGACCAAACTCCATTCTTATTCTTAAATATTAACCCTAAGTGAGGGTTGTGATGGTGGAGCTAAGGGTGATGCCTAAACTAGATAATGCATTGCTTATAGAGTATGCAAAAGTGGAGGTGAAATTTTATTAGGTAAAGTAGGTTTACCATTAGAAGTTGAGGCATGGTTGTTTTGAATAGGTTTATATGTAGAAACTTGTGGCTTGATACCACGTTTTAAAGAATTGTTTTTTTGTTGGTGACTATGGTCCAATAATCATTATTATCATTTTAAGATTTGGACTTTGAGCCACTTTTTTCTTAAGTAGGGGGTGCATATATCATCAGAGAACATTCAAAGATCATATGGTTTGAGGATTGACACTGAAATTAAGTATTAGGGAGATTGATATATAAAACACACTAGGAAAAGTGATTAGTGAAAACTTGTATGTCAATGGAGTCTTTTGAGTCTTGATATAAATTCATTTCAACACAAACCTTATTTTAAGGATGAGCCATAAATATATTAGTTTTCTTATGGCATATGAAATGCCTTGTGGGTTTAATGAGCTGGTCAATAAAACTCAATAATGGGAGAGGCAAGCTAAGAAACTCAACCCAAATAGGAATCTTTATCTTTTTTTTCTCTGAGACATGAAATTTTGGAGTCCAGTGAGAAAATACAACTAGAGTGTTGAAAATAAACAAAGGCCTATGGTTAATAATGGATTTCCAATGCTTTGAGTATGAAAAATGAAATAAAAAACCTTTGGCAAGATTTTGGACTCCTTTAAGTTTCACACCATGGCATTGCCAATAGTTGTGGACCCATTGTTTCAAAAGGCTCTCAGGGGGGACTCAACCTATAAAATAAGCAATAAAAATTTTCAAAAAAATGATAGGCTTTGTTAAATTTAGGCATATCCAAAAGAACATCATCTAATGGATAATTAAAATCATCAATATTACCTCGTGGAAGACTTTTGGGACAAATTTCCTTGCCTAATTTGGGATCATCATTACATTCACTCACTCTAGATTTTTTTGCATCTGTGGATGAAAAAAGAAAGCCAAAAGTCATTTAAAATAGGGCACCCCTACCACCCAAATGGAAAATCACCAATCAAAATCAATAATAAATTAAAACTAAAATAAAATCATGGCTAGATCCATGACAATCAGTAATGTGATAGGGCTACTTAAAGGCTCCTCAATGCAGAGATATAAAACCTAAACCTCATTTATATATATATATATATATATATATATATATATATATATATATATATATATATATATATATATATATAGACACACACACACACACACACACACACACACACACACACACACACACACACACACACACACACACACACACACACACACACAGAGACACACACACACAATCATATCTATGTGGGTTGAAACATTAGTCATATTAAAACATTGATAGAAGTCTCACCTTGCAGCTAAACTTTAGAGAGGGATCTTTGTTGCTCAAGAAGAAACAAACATGAAGTATGTGGATAGTACATAATTGAGTTAAGGTTGGTTTATGTTCACATATAAGTAGGTTTATGAAATTTAAAAATTGGTTATTTGTGTTTTGGGGACTGTACTCTATTGAAGAATGGAAAAAAATATTTTCAGAATTATTATTTGACTCAAATTGGAGTAATAAAATGAAAAAATGACAAAGAGAAGAAATAGAATAATTTTTTAAAACTCCCTCATATGATGAATATAATTATTTATGAAAAACTATAGAAAGAAAAAAAAATAATATTAAAATTAAAATATGATTGAATAAGTGTCAACCCCTCTCCCTAGTGATGCAACTCCCATCCCCTATCTCACTATAAAAATATATGTTAGTTAAACCCTATCCCTACCCCAAAAATACAAATGTATTGTATTTATTTCTTTACAAACATTCACAAAAAAATGAATCCCACAAACAAAAACATAATGGAGGGAAACTAATATACACTTCAATGGTAGCATATTATATCCATTTTATTACACGCCATTTATTTTATCATTCACTAGTAAATAAATCCACCCATTATTTATAAAAAATCAAACATCAATTAATAAAAAGACCAAATAAAGTTAAAATGATGCCAAAGGAATGAAGGAAGTGAGTTACTACATAGTTTACCACCAAAGAGAGATATTCAACATCATATTGAGTTGATTCCAAGATCAGATCTACTCATTCAAGAAACTTATAGGCTGAGTCCCAAAAAATAAATAAATTGCATAATCAGGTTATTGAATCGGTGAGGAAGGGTGTAGTAATGGATAAAATTAGTCCATGTGCAACACCAAAATTTTTAAATTCAAATAAAGATGGAGGATGGAGGATGTGTGTGGATAGCAGAGCATTCAATAAACTTACAATTAGGTACATATTTACTATACCTTGTTTAGATGATATGATGGATGTGCTTACAGGAGAAAAATATTTTTTAAAGATTGATCTAAGGAGTGGATACTATCAAATTTAGATTCATAATGGTCATAAATGTGAAATAGCATTCAAGACTAGAGATGGTTTATATAAGTGGATGATGATGCCATTTGGATTATCTAATGCACCCAATACATCTATGAGAGTGATGAACATAGTGCTAGGAGAATATAATGGTAAGTATGTGGTGGTTTATTTTGATGATCTTTTAATATTTGTTAAGACTAAATAATAACACTTATAACATTTGATAATGATATTAGAATTGTTAAGAAAATATAAGCTCTACGTGAATTTGAAGAAGTGTGGGCTTATGTAGAATAGTTTGTTTTTAAAATTTGTAATTTCAATAGGTGGTGTAAGATTGGATTAGAAAAGTAAAGTAAATTATTGAGTGGCCTATCCTAAAGAACATCATAGAGGTAGGAAGTTTTCATAGTTTACCAACTTTTTCTAGAAAGTTTATTAAGAATTTTAGTAGTCTTGTTGCACCAATAATAAATTGTATGAGAGGAAAATAATTTACATGGACAAAGGCAAAAACATAAATCTTTGAGTTTTTGAAATTTTTTTTATATAAAATCCTATTTTAGCATTACTAGATTTTAGTAAAGTGTTTAAAGTTGATTTTGATGCTTCGTTTGTTAGAATTAGTGGTATTCAGTCAAGAAGGGAAACCAATAACATCTTTTAGTTAAAAATTTAATGAGTTAAGAATAAAACACTCTCTATATGATGTTGAATTTTATGCCATTATATAATAATTAAGATATTGAAGACATTACTTTGTTCTTAAAGAGTTTATCCTATTTAATAATTATGAGGCTTTGAAGTATGTGAACACTCAAAAGTAGTTAAATAGTAGATATGCAAAGTGGGTCTCTTTCTTGCAAGGTTATATTTTTATGTTGAAGCACAAACTAAGAAAACATAATCAAATAGATGAAGATTTAAACATGTGAGTGGGGTTAATAACTATTATGGTAAGTGAAATAGTTGTATTTGAATTTATTAGAGAAGAATATGATATTGATCTAGATTTTGGCAAGATAGTTGAGCAAAGCAAGAATCCATTGATAGGGGATACAATTAATCTATATAAAGAGTATATTATGCAATATGTATATATTTTCAAAGGGAAACAATTATGTATTTTAATTGGGTCTCTATGAGATAATATTATAAGAGAATTATAAAGTACTGATGGTTTGGCTGAACATTTTGGTATTACAAAGATTATAGATTTGGTGAAGGAGAAGTATTTTTGGCCAAAAATAAAGAGATATGTGAAAAGATACATTGCAATACATAAAATATATTAGGTGATAAAAGGAAATGTATAAAATATAACATTGTACATGCCATTACCAATTCCAAGAGGACCATGGATAGATTTGTGTATGGATTTTGTGTTGGGTTTGCCAAACACATAGAGGTGTAGTGATTAAATTTTTATTTTCATAGATAGGTTATTTTAAAATGTTTTATTTTAATGCATGTAAGAAAACTAATGATGTCACTATAGTTGCAAAACTCTTTTTTAAGGATATTGTAATATTGCATGGTGTTCTAAAAACCATTACATTATATCGGTACATGAAAATTTTATGTCATTTTTGGAGAGAAATGGGGCCTAAGCTATAATTAAATAGTACATACCACCCCCAAATACATTGATAAATATAAGTTGTAAATAGGATCTTGATAAATTTATTGAGATGCATAGCTGGAGAGAAGTCCAAACAATAAGACTTGGTGTTATCACAATTTGAGTTTGCATAGATCAATAGGAAAATTAGCATTTTATATTATTTATGGGAGAAATCCATTGAGTGTTTTGGATTTGGTACAGTTACCAATTGGAATGAGTTAGTGATGATGAAGAAGTATTTTTAAAACATATACAATAGTTATAAGAAGAAGTAAGAAGAAAATTATTGGAAAATAATGAAAAGTATACAGTATCAATAAATGTCAAAAGAAGGTTAAAAATATTTGAAAAAGGAAATTTAGTGATTTTTTGCTTGAGAAAAAAGAGATTTCTAAGAAGCACATTTAACAAGTTGAATTAAAATAAAATTGGACCATGTATATTTATGAATAATATTAGTGAAATTATTTATGAGGTGAGTTTGCCACTAAATTTTGATATCTTTATAGTATTTACATGTTTTATATTTATATGATTTAATGGAGAAGATGGTAAAGGTGAAGAAGATGAAGAATTAGATTGGAATCAATAAGTGTCAAAGAATAAGAAAAAAAATATAGTGCAGGTTATAGATAAGATGACAATAAACATAAGGCAAGGAAGTTATGATAAGTATTTGGTATAATGTGAATAATTACAACATGAAAACAACACTTGAATTATAGAATGTCAGTTGAAAAATATTGATAAGAGCAAATGACAATAGTATAATCAGAGCAATTTGTAAGTGTTGAGTTGTGGAGAATGATTCAAAAAAAGAGGCCAAACTTTTGAAGACCATAACTTTTGATCTATCATTCTATTTTTAACACATTCACACCTAAATGACCATCTCAAAAAAATTTATACCTCAATAACTTGGTGTATCTAGTTATGGATATTTTAAATATTTTTTGGAGGCCATACATGACCATTTGAGGGTCTAAAATTATAGTTCAATATTATTTTTGTTATTTTTCTCATTTTAAAAATTATATATTTTTGTAACTAGACTTAGAATTTAGTTGATATTCATCCTATAGGTTAATTTTTAGTGTTTAGTTTATTTTTAATGATTATTAGAGATACACATACTTACATGCAACACTTACTAAAAATAACAACTACTAATAATAATAGTTCATGTTTTATTATTTTTAGAGTTTTAAATTTTGTATGTCAAATCCAATTCTGAGTTAACACTTATTTATTCATAGTTTGTAATTATTTAAATCATTTAATATGAATCAATACAGATTATTTTTTTAGACACTTTTCATATTGGTATTTTATTATCTTGTAATCCTATAAGTGTTTTATATTTGGTACAGTTACTAATTGCAGATTGAGTTAGTGATGATGTAAAAGCATTTGTAGAACATATACAATAATTACAAAAAAAAGTAAAAAGAAATTTTTAGGAAAGTAATGAAAAGCATAAAGCAATAATATATGTTAGAATAAGGTCAATTTTCTTTGAAAAATTAGATTTGGTGATGGTTTATTTGAAGAAAGAGAGATTTTTGAAAGACATATATAACAAGTTGAAGTATAAAAAAATTGAACCATGTAGAATTGTGAAGAATATGAATGGCAATGATTATGAGGTGAGTTTACAATATAATTCTAGTATATATAGTATTTAATGTTTTAGATTTATATGATTTACATAGAGAAGATGATGAATGTGAAGGATATGAAGAAGTAAATTGGCATCAATAAGTGATAAAGAAGAAGAAAGAAAAGATAGTGTAGGTTCTAGATAATAAAACAATAAATAAAAGGCAAGGAAGTTATTATAGGTATTTGGTATATTAGGAAGGATTAAAATAAGAAGACAACATTTGGATGATAGAATGGGAGTTAAAAATATCGATAAAAATAAATGACAACAATATAATTAGAGAAATTTGTAGGAGTTGAGTTGTTTTTAACCAGAGGAAAATGATGAAGAAAAAGATGCCAAACTTTTGGAGGCCATAATTTTTGATCTGTATCTTAGTTTAAACCCATATCACACCAAATGATAGAATCAAAATTTTTAATGCAGATATAACCCACCTTTCCTTTTGTGGGACATTTCAATATTTGTTTGGATGCCAAGTGTGACTGAGTGTTCAAAATTATTGTTTGATTTTATTTGAGTTTTTTTTAAATTTAAAAATTATCCATTTTTATTTAACCAGACTTAACTTCAGTTTAAACTCATCTGATAGGGCTAATTTTAGAGTTTATTTTATTTTTAGAGATTTTTAGAGTTGCTAATGCTTGCATGTAAAACTTACTAAAAATAATAGCTATTAAAAATAGTAGGTCAAGTTTTATTTATTTTTAGAGTTCCAAATTTTGCATGTCAACTCTAATTCGAAGTTGAGCCTTATTTATTTATAGTTTAAAATTACTAGAATCATTCAATACAAATCAATACAGATTATCATTTCAAAACTTTTACCTATTGGTAATTTATTTGTATTGGTAGTATTTGGGTTTGTTAATATCATAATGCATTTAAAAATATTTTGATTTTAATTTAATACAAATAATTATACATAAATCCATAACTTATATGATGATAAGATTTTGTGTAAAATCGTAAGCATAGCTCTAGTTTTTTTTATGTTATAGACAATTAGTTTTGCAAATGGTGCTACTATAGAGTATTTGACATCTCTTGAAAATGTTTATCTTCTCTAAAACTCAAGCTGTAGGCTCACCTAATATAAAAATAACGACACAATTATTAGTTCATTAGAACAATAATTTTTTGAGTATAGAAATGAATCTAGTTTTATGATAACAATTAACAGACTTGGCACTACTACAAAAGGTAGTCGTTTGAGACATTTATTAGAGATGATAGTGTAATTTTGTCTCTAAATTCCACTTTCATCTCTAAATTCTATAATTTTTTAAAATATTATATTTGACTTCCATTTGTTTGCTAAAATATCCCATTAAAATAGGTACGTGTTTTATTTTCCATGATTTAGAAGTGAATGAAAGGTCATGATGCTCCATATTTGTGTAATCAAGGATATGAGCTCCAAGGTTAAGGGATCAAAACCTATTGCCTCTATCTTATGCCCTAATAATCTCATTTTGGAAAATCTATTGGTGGAAAAAATGTTAGAGTGGAGAGATGGAAACTCACTACCTCTATTTCATGCCCTATTTATCTTATTTTTTTAGATCTACCCATGGAAGAAACCTTAGGCAGTATATACACTACAAATTCCATTATGCTTGTTGGTAGAAGGTTGAGGAGGTAAGTCAATGCATATGTTCATTTTTATATATGCTAAAATCTAACAAATGCTTTATATGGCAAAGTCTTCTATTATTTTTAGGGGTTTACATAGTTTTGATTTGATGTGTTGAAATTGATCAAAGTAATAAGAAATTTTAAATACCCACATAGGTTTTCCAATACCCAAAAATTTTAGTCAATACATATAATGTTTTGATGATACTAAAGTCATTGATGATCTGATGTTAAGGGGTTTACATGGTTTTGCTTAATTTATTTTTTTCAGGTGAATATAGAAAAAAAATCATGTTGAAGGCATACCTAGAAGTGATCGAGTAAAAGAAGGCCATTGACAAATACATGAGGAAGCTCTGTGCTCTCATGACAAATGTAGGATTATTATTGATACAAGTCTAAGGTAGAGAAATAAGTGTAAAATAAGTAGATAATTGAAGGTTCCTAATAATTTTTGTAAGAGATAAATCCATCCTATAAGTCATGAATAAATAAGGGAAAATTTGAAAAAGTTTACTTTTTTTATTTTTTAGAAAAGATATGTTTTGTATACTAAAACTAGTAAATATTGGCACATGACAATATAAAGAAAACATAATTAGATTTCTCTACAGAGGTATTTCAAAAACATTCCTTGGGTGACCAGGATGGCTTGGCCTTAGGTGTTGCATATCTCCTCTTGAAGATTTTATTGTGATCTTTGAACTTGGGTGTCCTGATAAGTGTTGGTTTAGCATTTGAGCCCTAAGCCTCATTAGCTCAAAATTAAACTAATTGTTTTGGATACATGATGAGCACACATTTTTTACATTAAATATTTTGAAATATGAAAATAATGATGCATAGGGAATATGAAATATTCCTTATCTAGTGTTATTTCCCTTGTTTTATTATATTTTGATCTTCTCACAATATCAAGCATGATTTCATCTTCAGGGACAATGATGATTATGCATTGGAATTAGATTTCAAGCACATGCATAATTTCATCATATGAAAAGGATATCATCAATTGGAAATGTATTTTAATTTCTCAGTAGTTATCTCGCTTCACGACTTGGTTATGATGGACAAGTCATGCATCCATTACTAGATTTCTTGTAGGCACACAATTATCATGGAGAGGCAAGAATAGGTATTGTTTTTAGTTGTCCTACTTATTATATTTTGAATTTATGGACATTAATATATATATTCTTTCCTTTTTTCTTTTTTCTTAGGTTATTCTCTTATTCTCTAGGTCAAATGAATTCTAGATTAATTAAGCCCAAGGATAAAATTATCTTGTTTGTGACACTATAAGCTATACTTTTTTTCATTTCATCTAGTATAGATGCTTAGGATTTCTATATTTATTTACATCTCAATTCCAAAGAAATTATTCATATTGAAATGTGCTTGAAATCACATTACCTTTACATATCTTGTCAACATTAGAACTACCTTCAAAATATCATTTTGGTCTATATTTTATAATCAAGATTCTCTTAGATTAAGAACCAATTTTTTTTTAAAAAGTTTCCATTGAAAGCTATTTAAATCATCTATGTCACTTTGCAAGAGCTAGACATAATTGTTTTTGCAATCTCCATTGTCTAGGATTTTGATTGTAGTTCATAAATTGAGAAATGCATAATCTAAGATTTTGGTTTAAATCTTCATGTTACACCATTTAGATCCTATTTTTAGTCATGTCTTACAAATATTTTTTTTCAAAAGCTTATGGTCACTGAGAGGATTAATACCATGCCCAAGCTTCAAGAAGCAAGGATCAAGGTGGAGGATATCTTATCCAACCTCCAAAATGACATGTTATATGAGGAATTCTCTCACAACTAATTGAACACTTGGTTTATCTTGAAACAAAAAGAAAGGTCATTTATAATGTTACTATTGATAAAGATCAATTATCATCTTAAGCTTATAATTCCATGACTAGATTACACATTTTTTGCAGAGTTATTTTTGGAAGTAATCTTAGGCAAGATATATTTCCATTTTCCCAAGTATAAAGAAGCTATGTATATTCTAATTTTTCCTATTATTTTCATCTAAAAAAGATATATAGAATCTGTTAGGTTGTGGAGCTATAAGCTTCACTGTTATGCAAACATGGAGGTTGCTGGAGTTAGACAGTCACCAACATCGGTCAGGACCAACCGACATCGATTAAGGGTCAACCAAAAGCTACCAACATCGATTAGGCATCGGCCAACGTCAATCATCTCTAGACAAATAGGAACCAACATCGGTCACCTGTGCATTTCTAGAACTATTAGTTATATGAACAGTTAGTTTGACGAACAATCAGTTTGCATGTAAAGACTAATTTTAGTCTTGAGTCCACTTTTCTAATTATTGTTTGCTTTGGGATCTCTTTAAGAGACCCATGGGGTTGTATTGTAAGTTGTGCAGAAAAGCAAGGTCAGTTGATTTATGGGGTAGCAAGATCAAGGAGATCTGCAAGTGTGCCAAGGTTGTGTGCAAGATCAGTTGATCTGTGGGGTAGCAAGATCAAGAAGATCTGCAACATAAGGAAAGAAGGATCAAGGACAAGTCTAAGGACAAAAGGATTAGATCCTTCACTTGAAGGCAAGAACAATAATTCTATTGGTTGTCTTAAGGGGTGTAAGAATAGTTGATCTGTAGGTAGCAAGTTAGGGAGATCTACATGGTAAGCAAGGTCAGTTGATCTACAGTGTAGCAAGATCAAGGAGATCTCTGTGTGTGTGTGTGTGTGTGTGTGTGTGTGTGTGTGTGTGTGTGTGTGTGTGTGTGTGTGTGAAAGGTTAGTTAGATCTATGGGGTAGCAAGATCAAGGAGATCTACAACACAACAAGGAGCAAGATCAAGGAGATCTGCTTGTGTATGTAAGGTAGACAAAACAACCATTAAGTTGATCATCACTAGGTACTAGTATTGTAGGCAAAAAAATTAGTTGAGTTGGTTGTCATAAGGACTGGAGGAAATAACAACTCAGTATTGAGTTGATTGCTGGGTGTAATTGAGAGAGAGATAACTCTTGAGGGAGAATTACTGTATGCCCAAGAGGTGTGGGAAGAAGAGTGTGATTTCTTCATTGTATTCTGGAAGAGTGTTAATATAGATTGTATTGTTTCTCATATCTCATATTCTATGTTGTTTCTGAATTCTAGTTACATGTTACTTCTAGTTTAATTCCATGTTTAGTTGCTTATACAAAGGTAATCAAGTGTACTCTTAAGGAGTAGGATCCTAACAAGTGATATCAGAGCTAATTGTGTAGATCCTGACAAGTGGTATCAGAGCCTGGTTCGGATTAGGTTAGTGATTGTTGATTACAGGTCACTCTCAGGGGTTTCTGATTGAGTGGGAGTAAAGCAATGTCAGAAAAAAGTACACTAAGAATGGAGAAATTCAATGGTGATAATTATCAATTATGGAATGGTGGAAAGAAAGGGCATGTAAAGAAAGATTGAAAGGGCATGTAAAGAAAGATTGTTGGTTGGTAGAAGATCAGCATGAAAGAAATACAGAAGCAAATGATGCAGGTATTGTTGCATGGGATGCTCTTATATGTTCTTTGGATAAATTAGAATCTTGGTTTTAGATTCTGGTGCCTTTTTCCATGCAACCCCAAATAGAGTATTTTCCCATGAGTATGTCCATGGAGACTTTGGAAAGATTTATTTAGGGGTTGGTGAGCCTTGTCAAATTGTTGGCAAAGGGGAAGTGTAGCTGAAATTGCAGACAGGCAACACATGGGTGTTGAAGGATGTCATGCATGTTCCCATCCTAAAGAGGAGTCTAATTTTTACAAGAAAGTTGGGTGATGAGGGTTGCATAGTAACTCTCATAGCGGAATCTTGGAAAGTTTCCAAGGGTGCACTTGTATTAGCAAGAGGTAAGAAAGTAGGTACACTTTATCTATCTACTTGTATTACTAATTCTCCTTTTGTTTTATCTACTTCAGATGTAGATGCAAAGATTTGGTCTATAGGCTTGGTCACATGAGTGAGAAGGGAATGGATGTTCTTAAGTCAAATGGTAAGCTTTCAGATTTGAAAAACATAGATTGAGATTTTTGTAAGCAATAGAAGAAAGTGAGGTTTCTTGAAATTGGGTCAACAAAGAAGAAGGTAGCTTCTATTGGAGGATCACAGTATTGCATAAAGAGGAAATCTAATGTTTTTGACAAAGTTAAGAACTAGAAAGCCTTGGTTTTCAAGGAGAAGATGATGGACAGAGATCACCTCAAGAGGCTAAATAATTCTAAGCAGGGTAGTGTTGATTTGGACAATGTTATGATCCAAAATGATCTCGTGGGTAAAAATCATCACTCACAGGAAAACACAATTATCGACATTGATCAAGTGAGAACCAACATCAATCAAGCAAGAATCGGTGTTGGTCATGTGCAGACCAAAGTCAATGATGTTGGGCAGGTGGACACCGACATTGGTCAGGAAACTGACATTGGCAATTAGGTGGAAATGACATTGGTTGGGTGTAGACTGAGGTCAGCTAGAGGTGATAGAGATCAGTCACTATTAAGATGAATTTTGGGTGGACAGCAAGCTATCAAGGAGTCTCAAACACCCATGAGGAGGTTTGAAAGGGTAAGTAAGCCTCAAATTCATTATTCCCCTTTTTTATACTACTTGTTGCTCATTGATGGTGGAAAACTAAGTTTTGAAGAGGCAATGTAGGTAGAATCCAGGAAACAGTGGGAGCATGGCATGAATGAGGAAATTGATTCCTTGAAGAAGAACCAAATGGGAGATATGGTAGAGTTGCCAGCTAGAAAGAAAGCACTGAAAGATAAATGGATTAATAGGTTAAAAAAAGGAGTGAATGGACAGGTGAGATAGAAGGCCAGGTTATATGGTCTTGAGCACGCTCCAGGATAGTGGTATATGTTTGATAGGTTTATGACAAAGCATGCTTTAGTCAATGGCCATTGTGTTTATTTTACCAAGTTGGATAATGATAGCTACATTATCCTATTACTGTATGTAGTGTATATGCTTGTTTTAGGGTCACACATGCAAGGATTTGTTGAGCTAAAGGTAAAAGTAGCTTAGACATGTGCAAGGAAGGATTTAGGGGCAAAAACCCTTGGTATGAGTATTTTTAAAGAAAGGGAAAAACACAAGTTGATTTTGTCTCTAGAGGATTATGTGAATCAGGTAGTGGAGAGGTTCAATTTATAGGATGCAAAACTAGTAAGCACACCTATGGTTGTACAGTTCAAGTTGAGCTATGAACAGTGTCCTAAATCACATGATGAGGTTGGGTACATGGTATGTACTGGACCTAATATTACCCAAGCAATGGGAGTTGTCAGTAGTTTATGGCCAATCCAGGAAAGGAGCACTGAAAAGCAATTTAGTGGATTCTCAGGTATCTGAGAGGGACCAACAATAGGTATTTATGCTATGAAGGGTTAAGCACTTCTCTACATGGGTATGTAGATTCAGATATGGCAGGTGACTTGGATGACAGGAGAAGCACCATAGGATATGTGTTCACTATTGGTGGAATGACGGTTAGCTAGATTTTAGAGATGCAGAAGGTTGTTGTAGTCATGGTGGCTAGCAAGGATAAGAACCCTGTGAAAATGTTAACAAAGTTGGGAACAAAGGAGAAGTTGAATCTTCATTCAACTTTTGTTGGTCTTCAAGACTGAACTTGAAGATGGTGATACAATCCAAAAATAGATTAGAGGATGTTGCTATATAGGTACAGGTGCAGCTGTTTATCTCCAAGTGGGAGATTGTTAGGTTGTGGAGCTAAAAGCTTCACTATTATGCAAATGTGGAGGTTGCTAGAGTTAGACAGTCACTGACATCAATCAGGACCAATTGATATTAGTCAGGAATTAGCTGATGTTAGTCATCTCTAGATAGATATGAACTGATGTCGGTCACCTGTGTATTTGCAGAACTATTAGTTAGATGAACAATTAGTTTGACGAATATTTAGTTTGCATGTAAAGACTAATTTTAGTCTTGAGTCCACTTTTCTAATTATTGTTTATTTTGGGATCTATTTAAGAGACCCATGGGTCTATATTGTAAGGTGTGCAAAAAATCAAGGTCAATTGATCTACGGGGTAGCAAGATCAAGGAGATCTGCAAGTGTGCCAAGGTTGCCTGCAAGATCAGTTGATCTGCGGGGTAGCAAGATCAAGAAGACCTGCAACACAAGGAAAGAAGGATCAAGGACAAGTCTAAGGACAAAAGAATTAGATCTTTCACTTGAAGGCAAGAACAATAATTGGGTTGGTTATCTCAAGGGGTGTAAGATTAGTTGATCTACAGATAACAAGATCAGGGAGATCTACATGGTAAGCAAGGTCAGTTGATCTGCGGTGTAGCAAGATCAAGGAGATCTATGGGTGTGTGTGTGTGCAAGGTTAGTTAGATCTATGGGGTAGCAAGATCAAGGAGATCTGCAACTCAACAAGGAGCAAGATCAAGGAGATCTGCTTGTGTATGTAAGGTAGACAAAATAACCATTGAGTTGATTATCACCAGGTACTGGTATTATAGGTAAAACAACTGGTTGAGTTGGTTGTCACAAGGACTGGAGGAAATAACAAATCGGTATTGAGTTGATTATTGGTTGTAATTGAGAGAGAGAG
Organism: Torreya grandis; assembly: GCA_037957365.1. Classification (NCBI taxonomy): domain Eukaryota; kingdom Viridiplantae; phylum Streptophyta; class Pinopsida; order Cupressales; family Taxaceae; genus Torreya; species Torreya grandis. The sequence goes on from JARHVA010006829.1 coordinate 184,599, forward strand.
AACTCTTGAGGGAGAATTATTGTATGCCCAAGAGGTGTGGGAAGAAGAGTGTGATTTCTTCATTGTTTTCTGGAAGAGTGTTAATACAGATTGTATTGTTTCTCATATCTCATATTCTGTAATGTCTTTGAATTCTAGTTACATGTTACTTCTAGTTTAATTCTGTGTTTAGTTGCTTATACAAAGGTAATCAAGTGTACTCTTAAGGAGTAGGATCCTGACAAGTGGTATCAAAGCTATTTGTGTAGATCCTGATAGAATATAGGACCTTGGACTAGAAAATGTATGGGGAGATAATACACATCATGTAATTGATATGATACATTTACCTTTGGAGATTATACAATCACCTGACTATATTACTTTGTACAAGATTTTGGGGAAAACACCCACTCTATTTAGTGTGTTAATATTCTCACCTCATGGTTACTTTAGCCAAGTAGATGTTCTTGGATTACCAGGTATTGGTGGATAGGTATCTCACTTTTATCATCTATCTTCTATCATTTTTATGATTACAATTAGCACTCCTAGTTTGAGTTTAGTTAGATAGCTTATTGTCTTTCAGTGGTAATTTCTAGTTTAATGATGATCTTTTTTTGTGTTTCAAATAATTCCTTTCATGATTAGATTATTAATTTTTGTAAGATTTTATTCGTTTGTTTAAGTCTTCTCATAATAACTTCCATGAATAGTCATAACGCTAGCGACATTTTTCCTCATGTATTTTTATTAATATTTACAAAGCAAAATGACCAACTTATTTCACAAGCACCATACATATTTATTTGTAGGGGGAGGAAAAATAAATGTAATCTATTGCTTTGGGCTTATCACCCTCTAACCTTTTATGATTTTAATAAATACTAAATAATCAAAGATATAAGATGCTTTCACCATGCCATTGAAGATAATGTTTCTAATGATCTTTTCAAGGTCCTCACCTTACTACTCAGTGAAACATATGTTGTGTATGTGCTGGATGAAGTCACGACATTGGTGGAAGAACTACTTATTAGAAGTAAACAAGGGTTAAAAATTACACCTAAAATCCTAGTGGTAAGTTACCAATATTTATCATAAAATACTATTTTCTAGACTTCATATAAAATAAATTGTGGCTCCTTCAATCGAGTGTTTAACCAATAAGAAGTAAAATACCAGTTTATTTTATAATATCTCCAAACTAATAAGCAAATACATTTAAGAGTGTATTAGTTGATATCCTAATTTTGATCATTTTACCCATCTTTCATAGGTTACTCACCTTGTCCCTGAGGCTCAAGGAACTAAATGATTCCAAAGAATCAAGAAAGTTCTTAACACACAACATTCAAAAATATTATGGGTACCCTTCAAATAGAGAAAGGGGTTCTACATTGATGGGTTTCTAGATTTGATGTTTGTTCTTATAATAAAAAAAATATAGAGGTAATTTGTCTTCTTCTATTCAAGAGAATGCATTTCTTTCAATCTTTTTTGATTTATCTCCATTCACATAATTTTATGTATGACAACAAATGAAATAAACATCCGTTTTCATGAGTTTTCATATTATAAATTTTAAAGTTTAGCAATGCATACTTGATATTTTTCACTTAGGATACTTAATATGTTCTTTCATTTATATTATACTGAGCAACACTTGCTTATCCATCCTTTATGTGTTTTTTGATGATTAGGATGCATCAAATGAAATTGTTGATTTGTTGCATCAGAAGGTGGACCTAAGTTAGGGGGATTGTTTCACTATAACATTGGTTGGATTTTACCAATTCATGTTGTCATGCACCATTTCAAAATTTTCATGCCACTTAAATTGGAAGAGATTTCAGGTCTTCTTTTAAATGGATGCTTCCCTCAGCTAATCAACCACTTCTTGTGTAGACTAAACTAGCTTTCACCTCTTGATTAAGTATAAATGTTCACAAATAATTAAATTTTTATTTCCCCATTTTATTTTAGTTTGACTATAATCTATTTTTATCTTATTTTTACTTGTGCAAGTTTATTGATAACTATGACCAGATGTCATTAATTACATGTTTGGTTGATCATTGCCAAAACACTCTTACTAACAACATAGTGATTGGAGAATCAAAAATCTTTGAAAAGAAACTTCAAATGGTCGGTGTTGGTTACTAGCTTAGAAGGAAATTAATTGGTCATGAATTTTGTGTTTTCACATCAAGTTCATGTGTAAATTCTAGGTTACCTCAAAATTAATGTTGAAGAGAATACTAAGATTATTGTGATAGGAATAAATAAATCTATATTTGGGGTCTTTACAACTAAGATAAGAAAATGGTGACCACCAGAGCCATTAAGGGAAAGTGTATCATGATCAAAGAAATCAAAGAAATCAAGTATGAGGATGCTTCATACTATTTTTTTTATATGTCAGTTTTTGAATCTAGGATTCATTTTTATGACTACTTAGAGGTGTTTTCAATTAGTTTTGTGAGTTGTAGTTATTATGATCAAGAAGGATACAACTTCTAGTGTGGGGATTTGGCAGGGCATGAAGGCTTTTATGACTGTAAAAATAGAAATCCCATTTGTGTAGAGAGATGTAAATTGTTTGAAATGTCATCAAATTGCAATAAAGTGTGTTTTCCTAGGCCTAACCACCTTCGGCAGCACAAGTGAAATTCACTGCAACATATGTCCAAGATAATATGTTTTCTTCCAAGTTGTAACAATCCTTATACTATTTCCACTGTGTCTAATCACAAAAAAAGTCAATGCCATGAAAAATATTAACTGATCAAATGTAGTATAAATGGTTTCAGCAAAACACATGGTGCCAAAGATCACTTCCATAATTTGGATCCAAATGTAGATCATTTGTACAAGAATAAACATGCTTACCTCAAGAAATGCAGCATGCCTAAAATATGTGAAATATTTACAAAATTAGTAAGATAATCCTATAATTTTGAGGGATGAAGGGGGGATTTTGAGTATGATCTTAAGTAAGTACAAAATAGATTGCAGAGAAGTTATTGTATTCCTATTACTCCCTTTAAAAATAATCATCAAGGATCACATATTCACACAAAAATGATGATTATGTGCACTATTATGACATGAATGCCACATCTTCTATAAATGTGACTTGTAATGTTCCCATTATACACTTAATGTGGTGATGATCCCAATTGGTAAAGAAGCACCAGATATCTAGAAACACTTCGAGTAGATGGTTCTAAATAATTATATACAAAATTAGTAAGGCATTCATTGAGACTATTTTCTCTAATATCCATTCCTTTTTATAGAGCTTCAAATATCTGAATGCACTTAGCTACCATGCATCCTTGACTGTGTAAATAGGTGCCAATGACTTCCTGAACTAGGAAATCCATCCACAAATCTATAAGATCATATGCCTATTATCTTTGATGTCAGCATGTTGTAGATTAGGATCACCTTTTAATAAAATTTTCTTTGTGTCTTCAGCTGAGAGACTATGAACAAGATGCCTCTCGTAAAGAAGCCCACATTTGGATAGCATATCCATTGGACTTAAATTTTTACTTATTATTATAACTTTGCTTTGCTGGGGAAGACTTCTTAAATTTTTAGGGATAAGCTCTTGCAAGTATTTTTCCCACAAAACATTGTTAATAAAAATAAATACCAATTTTTTCCATTTAGTTTTTAAAGCCTTTGTGAGATGTCCCTTCCCTCTCCATAGTTTGTTAACATTAAATTTCTACCCTTGGCATATAAAGGGAAGGCATCATTCAATATTTATTGTTGTATGATTTTTAAATCATTATTCAAAGGGTATTCCTCATTTTGAACTACAGTGTAGTTGTAATATTTCAAATTCAAGTTTCCAATAATAGCAGTCACCAATGTACTCTTTCTTATCTTGTGAAGGTATAATGTTCAGATCATAAACATACCTATGGATAAATTTTATTGTTTTAGTGATGTAAATAATGGACATGAAGTATATAAAAAGTATAATTGTATGTGTTTATGATTTCTTCTAATGTATTTATAGTTTTTATAGTACTAAAATGTTTATGCTTTAGTTTTCTAAGGACCCATCTAGTGCCATTAAGAAATGGGATATATTAACCCAATTTTCATGATTTGATAAAAAATATGGTAATTTCCTAGTTGTATCATGTGTTCTATTGAAATTTAAAAGACCAAGTTATTTTAAACCATCAGATTCTTATTGCCCTTAGGTATGATTGTTGTATGAGAAGTTACTTTAGCTTTCCATTAGTGTGTGTTTACCTATGGAGATATTATTTAACTGGTCTTGATCACTTAGTATCTTATCTCAATTTCATTAGAATAAGGCTTTGTCATTATTGTGAGTATTGTAGGGGATTAGACTCATATCGATATATAAAGACAACCATATTTTGATTCACCTAAGATGCTTCTGTTCACAAATTAAACATAATTCAATGATTAAAAGTATCTATATTCCAACATAGTTACCTTGGAATTATAGTATTTGTGCCTACTTAATGTCAAGTGTTCTTTTGAATTAATTATGAATGTACTAAAATTATATAGTGTGCCTAATCACATGATCTAGGTTGTAATAAGAACATTATGTATAATATATTTAGAGTTTTTGGAATGAATACTTGTAGAGCACAATATATGCATAATCTTTTACTGCCTCTTGATGTCTTCCTGAAGATAGATTTAGCTATTGATGTGTGTTGAGATCCAAGTAGAATCTTTGTGACAAGTTTTAAGGCTTGTGAGAGCTTTTATTCCCATTCCTTCCTTTAAAAACAATAATCAAGGCTCACATGTTCACACAAAAATGATGATTTTGTGCACTATTATGACATGAATGCCACCTCTTCTAGGAATGTGACTTGCTATGTTCCCATTAAATACATAAAGTGGTGATGATCCAAATTAGTAAAGAAGCACTATATATCTAGAAGCACTTCAAGTAGATGGTTCCAAATCATTATTTATAAAATTAATAAAGTGTTTATTGAGACTATTTTCTCTAATGTCCATTCCTTTTTCCAAAGCTTCAAATATATAACTACACTTCCCTACCATGTATCCTTGATTGTGTAAGTAGGTGCCAATGATTTCCTAAACTAGGGAATCCCTCCACAAATCTACAAGATCATATGCATATTATCTTTGATGTCAGCATGATGTAGATTAAGTTCACCCTTTAATAAAATTTTCTTTGCATCTTTGGTTAAGAGGCTATAAACAAGATGCCTCTGGTAAAGAAGCCCACATTCAGATAGAATATACATTTCACTTTAATTTTGACATGTTACTAGAACTCTGCTTTATTGGGGAATACTTCTTAATTTTTTAGGGAGAAGCTTTTGCAACTCTTTTGCCCACATAACATTGTCAATAAAAATATATACCAACTTTTTTCCTTTAGTTTTGAAAGCCTTTGTGAGATGTCCTTTCCCTCTCCACAATTCCTTAACATTATATTTCTATCCTTGGCATATAAAGGGAAGGCATCATTCAATATTTGTTATTGTATGACTTTTAAATTATTCTTCAAAGGGTCTTCCTCAATTTGAACTACAGTATAGTTGTAATACTTCAAATTCAGGTTTCCAATAATAGCAGTGGCCAATGTAGTATTTCTTATCTTGTGAAGGTATAGTGTTCAGATCATAAACAAACCTATGGATAACTTTTATTGTTTTAGTGATGTAAATAATGGACATGAAGTATATGAAAAGCATAGTTGTATGTGGTTCTATTTTATTTTAATGTATTTATAGTTTGTATAGTACTAAAAAATTTATGCTTTAGTTTTCTAAGGACCCATCTAGTGGCATTAAGAAATGGGATATCTTAACCCGATTTGCATGCTTTGAGAAAAAAAAAAGGGGGATTGTCCTAGTTATCTCATGTGTTCTATTGAAATTTAGAGGTCCAAGTTGTTTTAAACCATTAGATTCTTATTGCCCTTAGGTATGATTGTTGTATGAGAAGTTACTTTAGCTTTCCATTAGTGTGTGTTTACCTATGGAGGCATTCTTTAACTACACTTGATGACTTAGTATCTTATCTAAATTCCATTAGAATAAGGCATTATCATTACTATGGGTATTGTATGGGATTAGTCTTGTATAGATATGGAAAGACATCCATATTTTGATTCACCTATGATGCTTCTGTTCATAATAACTTAAACACAATTCAATTATGAAAAGTATCTATATTCTAACATAGTTACATTGGAATAATAGTATTTATGCCTGCTTAATGTCAAGCATTATTTTGAATTAATTATGAATGTAATAATATTATAAAGTTAGCCTAATCACATGATTTGGGTTGTAATAATAACATTATGTATAATGTCTTTAGAGTTTTTGGAATGAATCCTTGTAGAGCATAATCCATTCATAATCTTGTACTGCCTCTTGATGTCTTACTAAAGATAGGTTTAGTTGTTGATGTGTGTTGAGATCCAAGTAGAATCTTTGTGACAAGTTTTAAATATTATGAGAGCTTGTAATCCCATTCCTCCCTTTAAAAAGAATCATCAAGGCTCACATGTTCACACAAAAATGATGACTCTATTAACTATTATGACATGAATTCCACCTCTTCTAAGAATGTGATTTGTTATGTTCCCATTATATACTCAATATGGCGATCCCAATTAGTAAATAAACACCAAATATCCATAAATGCTTTGAGTAGATGGTTCCAAATAATTATATATAGAATTAATAAGGCATTCACTGAGACTATTTTCTCTAATGTCCATTCCTTTTTCTAGAGATTCAAATATATGATTGCACTTCTCTACCATGTATCCTTGATTGTGTAGGTAGGCACCAATGATTTCTTAAACTAGGGAATCCCTTCACAAATCTACAAGATTTTATGCATATTATCTTTGATGTCAGCATGCTTTAGATTAAGATCACCTTTTAATAAAATTTTATTTGCATCTTTAGCTGATAGACTATGAGCAAGATGCCTTTGGTAAAGAAGCCCACATTTGAATAGCATATACAATGAACTTAAATTTTGACTCTCTGCTTTGCTGGGAAAGACTTCTTAAATTTTTAGGGAGAAGCTCATACAAGTCTTTTGCCAACAGAACATTGTCAATACAAATAAATTTTGACTTTTTTCCTTTAGTTTTTAAAGCCTTTGTGAGATGTCCCTTCCCTCTCCATAGTTCCTTAAAACTAAATTTATACCTTTGGCATATAAAGGGAAGGCATCATTCAATATTTGTTATTATATGAAATTTAAATTATTCTTCAAATGGTCTTCCTCGATTTAAACTGCAGTGTAGTTATAATATTTTAGATTTAGGTTTCCAATAATAGTAGTGGCCAATGTAGTCTTTCTTATCTTGTGAATGTATAGTGTTCAGATCATAAAAAGACCTATAGATAAATTTTATTATTTTAGTGATGTAAATAATGGATATGAGGTATCTGAAAAGCATAGTTGTATGTGGTTCTATTTGCTTCTAATGTATTTATAGTTTGTATAGTACTAATATATATATGCTTTAGTTTTCTAAGGACCCATCTAGTGGCATTAAGAAATGGGATATCTTGACCCAATTTTTATGCTTTGATAAAAAAATAAGGGATTGTCCTAGTTATCTCATGTGTTATATTGAAATTTAGAGGTCCAAGTTATTTTAAACTATCAAATTCTTATTGCCCTTAGGTATGACTATTGTAAGAGAAGTTACTTTGGCTTTCCATTAGTGTGTGTTTACCTATCGAGATATTCTCTAACTGCTCTTGATGACGTAGTATCTTATCTCAATTCCATTAGAATAATGCTTTGTCATTACTATGGGTATTGTATGGGATTAGACTCAAATGTATATGTAAAGACACAACCATATTCTGATTCACCTAAGATGCTTCTATTTACAACAACTTAAATGTAATTCAATGATAAAAAGTATCTATATTCCAACACATTTACCTTGGAATAATAGTATTTATGCCTACTTAATGTTAAATGTTCTTTTATATTAATTATGAATGTATTAAAGTTATAAAGTTGGCCTAATCACATGATCGGGGTTGTAATAAGAACATTATGTATAATATATTTATATTTTTGGGAATGAATCCTTATAGTGAAAAATCCATGCATAACCTTGTACTACCTCTTCATGTCTTCTTTAAGATAGCTTGATGTCTTCCCAAAGATAGATTTTGCCGTTGATGTGTGTTGAGATCCAAGTAGAATCTTTGTGACAAATTTTAAGGCTTGTGAGATCTTGTATTATGGCTACCTAATGTTATCAAACCCCCTCAATGATATAGGGATGAGTATGGAGCAGGAAAGTATAGAAAGAGGGATGAAGGTCACAATATAGGCTAAATTTTCATACATATGAGAATTTGAAAATATTTAGAAGAATTTTATTTACTTTAAGGACTATTTTCATGAAATAAAGAAAAACATGTTTTTAGGAAGGATAGAAAATTTGAATTTTTTTGGTTTAATTTTGTAGATATGTAGCTCAAGGAAACAAGATATTGTAGCCTCATGACCTACTAGATGGGCTAGCAGAGGTAAAAGTATAGAGTGGTGAGCATGAAAAGCTCAAATATAGACTGTTTGGACATGTGTTGAGATCCACATAGGTATGACCCTTTTAATTTTTCATTATTTGGAAGGTAAAATACATGATTACCTTTACTTGAGTAGTTCATTTCAAATTGAATGTTATTAGTGGATAACATGTACTATTGTTGATTCTAAAGAAATTTTATGTACATTACAGGAAGCCATCATTTTTCCATCATGGGTTGCCCTAACAGTATAACCCAATCTTGGTGTTTGGGAATATGTTCATGTTAATGTTGATGAACTTGTGGTTGAATAGTGTTTTATATCTCAATATTTGGAAAATGTTGTGAATGGAAGGTAAAAATACACTACACCTAAGGTTTATGTTGGAGTAAAATAAGAAATAAAAAGCCATGTGAGTTTAAATCCAATTGAAGTGTCCTCTCTTTGAGGATGATATATGTCCTGCATTGTAAAATTATTCTCACAAAATGCTCTCTATTTTTTTTTCAATTGAAATTTGGATGAGTATTGTTTATTCTCTATCTATTTTGATAATTTGATTGCATGATAAATGAACAATGTCTGAATGCATTATACTAGCATTTTTGTAAATCACGTCCTATATTTCCATAAATGAGAATTTTTTTTTGGGAACAAGGTTTGTTTCCCTATTGGTTTTATTGATTTTTTGCTTAGGGGCTGGATTAAACCCTTTATAGACTTATTCCATCATTCTAGGTGGTCATCATCACTACAAGGGAATTCCCCTCAGCTATCACTTGCCATTTCTTTCTCCAAGAAAGAGGCTCTAGAGGACAAAGATAAATAAAAATATAATTATGGTTGCGAGTCCATACCTAATACAAAAACCCCAAATTATATAAGTAGCTGGGTGTTTAGGGGACAAATTAGATGATCTACCACTAGCACCTATTATTCTAATTAGTTAGATTTTTTATTTTTAGTTGCCTTTATATGACCCTTGTTAACTATATATTCACATTTTTAGGTTGAAAAACTTATTTAGCTAGCTAGTTTATTGTTTCTTGACTTTGACTAATGTATTTACCATAGATTTTGATTTATCCACTCACTTCTTTTGGGTACAAATAGCTTTATAGCATAATGTTTTATTAATATATGGGGATAAATTTTTCAACCACCCCCACAAAAAATGTAATCTCCACTATATAATTCACATTTCATAACCATCAAGTCCTTCTAAGTTGTACCTTAACCTTGAATTGGTGTATAAACTCCTCTTTGTAATGATAATTTAAATAGTTTATGAATAGTATTTTTTTAGTTGTTGAAGTAAATATTTTGTATTGAGTTTTATAAGTTGTATCATTAACATTAGTTATTATATTTTTAGGCAAGGACATCTGGAGTAATGACAAATGCTCCTTATATTCTTAATTTGGACTATGATATGCATGTAAGCAATCTAAAAGCCATACAACAAGCTATGTGTTTCTTCCTTGACTATCCATTTAAAAGAGAATGTGGCTTCGTACAATTTCCACAATTATTTTATGGAGGCCTTAAGGATGACCCCTTTGGAAATCAGCACAAAGTACTCTTGAAAGTAGGAATATTACAAATTAATAATCTATGTATGGGACCATATTGCTTAAGGCTTGTATTTTCTTAATACGTAATGTAATTATATTGGTATTCAAGAGGATTCTCAATTGAATTTTTAAATTGTATGCAGACAACAACCAAAGGAATTAATGGAATCCAAGACCTCTTGTATTTTGGAACATGTTGCATCCAAAGAAGGAAAGTATTGTATGGAGCACCACATGCAACAAAAAAATAAAATAGACAAGGGAAAGGCAAGGATATAATTAATTTTTTATTATTTAAATTAGTTTCAATTAAGATATATATACATAAAAACACATATTTTTATTGCCTTTAAGCAGACTCTCACCAATTTTCATTCTCTTATTTTTAGGGGGCTTTAAGAAATATATTTAGTGAATATTATATTCTTCCAGCATCTACTCAGACCATTATCAGAGACACTAAATTTGCAAAGCCATTATTCTCTTTCGTTCCTAGTAGAGGAAGCCTTGAATGTGGCCAATTACAACTACGAAGCCAAAACTACAACGGGAAAAGAGGTAGCCTTACCTTTTATTCAGATATATCTTTATGTTTAAGTGGTAACCTAAGAAAAAAATTATATTTCTCATCTCTTACTTCATCTAAGCTAATTAACCAACACACACACACACACACATACACACACACACACACACACACACACACACACACACACACACACACACACACACACACACACACACACACACACACACACACACACACACACACACACACACACACACACACACACACACACACACACACACACACACACACGCACGCGCGCGTGCGCACACACACACACACACGCACACACACGCGCGCACGTGCGCACACACACACACACATACACCAAAAAAAATGAAATAAAGGATGAACCTGAGAACTGTGTTCTTTTAAGTTACCACTCAAATACAATGATATTGGATAAAGTTACACATTTATAGTTAAATTCATTTATTAAAAAATAGTTATGACATGTAAGAGATTAAAATTTTAAGTATTTATTTACATTTTTTATATTTATTTTTACATCCTCTCATTTTTTGGATCTCTTTTAGGTTTTACACTATTATTCCTATTTTGAAATTATTCCTATATAATTATATGTTTTATGTACCACTTTAGTAAGATGAATTCATGTACTTATATTAATCAATATAATTATAAATATATATTCACACCAAAAAACTGATGCTTGTTGTAGTAAAGCATTTACAAATTTTGGATTAATTGTAGCTTCTCCCAAAAAAGAGGTTCTTAAACTTGCTCAGCATACAACATGCCACTTTGGGATTTGCAGGAGGATCAATTAAATTTTAGTTTTAAATCCATCCACAACATTAAACCCAAGTATTTTTGGAGGTACATTTTGTTTTAATTTATTATAACTTTTATCCAGTAAAAGTTTGTAAACTAGCTACCCATGGTACATTAAATTTTACATGAAAATAGTCGATGAATTCATTTAGAAAGTGAATATCCATAGAAATGGGGTTGGTAGCCTACATACTCATTTGGTCTAAAGGAAATTAAGAACCAATTTCATCTAATAATATTTGGAATTAAGAAAAATCCTTAGTGTAAAATGTTTAGGAAAATATGCAAAATACTACATATACTTTGGTAATAGATTCTTGAGATTTGTTATATCCTGACCATCTTAATGTTTTGGTAGTCACATATACTACATTGTTAAAATTATAAGGGAATATATGAATCTATTAGTTTTTTAAAGTTTCATTTCTTAGGGCACTGGCCTCTAGGAATTTGGTTGAGAATGTGCTAAAATATAAGAAAAATTTTGTAATTGTTTTTCTAGTGTACCACTATCATAGAATGCAAAGGTGGTTACAATTAGTGATCATATGATTGAATGCTCTTTCCTTATTGGAGTTATGCATATGTTTCTTGATTTTCATTGAGAGAGACTTATTTGTACATCTTTGATTATAGGAAAAGAAAGGTCATGGTCCACCTCCACATTGGTACCTCAGTAATAATGAACTTGACTCTCTTTCAAGGTAATTTCACAAATCAAAGTATGAAGGGTGTAAGCTACATTATCTTTCACTTCAAATTTATCTACCTTTAATTAGTACAAAATTTGACATAAGTACATTGTTATTATTAGAAGCCAGTTATCAGTCGTCAAACATATTATATGAGATTGTTGATGCACAATTATTTTAATAGATATATGAGAGTGTGTCTCACTTGTGATAAGATTAATGCTTCTATTTACGAGATGGCATAATATGCAGAAGATAATGCTCAACTAATAGCAACACCTAGGAAAAAGGTCTATGTTGTATTGATTTCTTTTGTGAGTTTATATTACATAATTAAATTGTTGGTTTGTTTGGAACTATTTATCTTTTAGACTTGCCATGATAGCTACTGTCAAATTGATGCTTGTGTTTGCATCAATATAAATGTATTATTCCCTAACTACCTTCTTGTATGTAAATGTACATGTACCTAGGAGAATATCTTATATAGAGAGCAATTTTAAGGACATGATTTTTTTACAATCAATAATAAAAATTTAGTTTAAAGATACTGTATGCCTATAACATACATTTTTAGATAACTATTTGCGAGTAGGAAATGTGTGATATTACTACCTTAGATCTAGTCAAGGGGAAATATTATTATCATGAGATAGATCTTAAGGGGCTTGTAATGATGTTGGAAAACATTGAGAAGGCAATACTTACTATAAGTAATGGGAAAAGAGATCTTTCCTTGGTTTGTTTAAGAATAGTATCAATTCAAATAGATTTGAACATTTTAATCTCTAGAAAATTTAAGGTGCTTGATGATATCAAATATGGTGTATAGGTACTTCGTCATATTTGGCATGTTATTGAAGCTCGAATTGGATGTCATCATGTACTAATCCTTGAAAAACCTCATTAAAAATTTAATAGGTTAGCTTGATATTTTATTATAGGACATACACTTATTGTATTTCCATTATTTCATGCATCTAAAGTACATATTAGATTGGAGAAGGCTTTGTTAGATATGGCATCATGCAGTCAATATTTTTGGGTGTGACTTTCTCTATATAATGAATTTGTAAATGATTCCATTTTTTCTCAACTTCTTACATTGATTTATCATGTTGGGGGTGTATTATTTGAAATGTGTATCTCTTCAAAAGTATCTTTTGGATATTGTTTTGATTTCTTAGGTGTATATTGGAATCGTATTGTAGTAGAGGTGAAAAGCATTCATATATTTATTATGGATGTGTCTTTTACTTTTTGATATAAAAATGATGAATTGACTATGTTTTGACATTATAAGGTTTGATATTTGATCATAGATATCTTGAAGTATGCCACACTAAGCTTAAGAACCAATGAGATTTGGGCCGTAGATCCTAGTGCCAGTAGTGTAGCCATCATGCCTTGTGGACCATCTCTAACTTGTGGTTGTTATCATGTGATGTAATACAAGTTTCAATTATAAGAAGTTTAAAAACCAAGTGGTATATCCCTATAGTTGAGGATTTGTTGCACCATAATACCTTAACAAGTGTAAGCAGTCAGAAAACACTATTATCAAGGTTTTATGATAATCCATTAATGCTATAGTTTTATTTCAAATTTTTATTGGTTTACTTCTCTATACATGCCATTTTCATGATGGACATGTGTGTGCACCAAGTTTTTGTAATTAGATTTTTAATTTGCACATGGCTTAGAAGGTGAATTATCAAATCAATAGAGTGATAACCTTCGTTTGAAGGGAAATTGTTTGCAATTGAAGTGTCTTATTGGAAAAGATAAACTTCTTTTCTATTTTGAGTATCAGCTTCCATATAGACTATTTCTAAAGTTATCTTTGTGAGTCCAAATGGTAAGATAAAGATCTATTTTTAAGAGAATGTAAGGAGGGAAGTATCATATAATAGAGTCACACATGTCATACTCACCCTTTTATTATTTTTTTATTTTGTATGCATGGTGGTATCAAATATTTATTCAATTCTACTAAGTAGAAATATTTCTAATATTTGTAAAATCTAATGATAATTTGATGAAAAATGGATGGTAGGTGTTGGGTTGGAGGCACATTGCAATTGCTAACAAAGTAATGGTTTTTTGATGGAGGCATCTCTGATTAAGGATCAACAAAAGAAGAAGAGTCAGCTTTTTGAATTACATTTAAGAGCAGTAATACATTGAAAGCTGGTACAATAAGATTGAAAAAACTTGAGGTTCATGAAGTGTCTAGATGAATCACATAGTTCTAAGAATGGATTTCACTGAAATATAATGAAGTTCATACATTTATCATTCTAAAGGGTTAACGACATCTAAGTGGCCTTTTATATTTTTTCTTTTTGATATAATAAAATACTTGTAGACCTACAACTTGTGGGCAAAAAAGATTATTCCATTCAAATTATTTTATAATTTTTTTATACTAATAATCATGGGATGTTTTGATATCATTGATGATATTTATTGATTAGTTACACAAGAAGAAATTTAGTTTCTTTTTAAAAAAATTTCATTAACTTAAAATGATATTCTCTCTTAATAAAAAAATGGTATTTTTTATTGTCTCTTGAGAGACAAAAATAATATCGTCTCTCAAGAGAAAAATAATATAATCTCTTGAGAAATAAAAAATAATATTTTTTCTCAAGAGATAAAAAAATATTGTCTCTCAAAAGACAATATAAGTAGTATCCAATATTATCTCTAGGGAGATAATAATAGAGACAATAAATAGAGATATCCACTTTGAGATGATATTAGAGACCATACACAACTTTTTTATTGTCTCAATTTGAGACAATTTGTTGAAGTATTGTCTCAAAACACCTTTATAGGTAGTAGTGTGGAAACATTAGCTAGAACACCATTCAAAATACATTTGGAGTCTTAAAAAAATATATAAGTGATTACTTACAAACATACACTAATATTGAAATTTAAATAAAAATAATTAATTTTACTCTACATAACCAAAAATAATTTTCTGATTTAATCTTACAAATTTACAACCTTAACATATCAATGAAGATAAAATTAATGTGTGGTGATGAACATGCGTTTTATGTTCTTTAGTCTATTAATTTTGTTTTCAATAAAAATAAATATAATATAATAATATTGGTCAGATTTTAACTTAAATAATTTTTATTCATAAAATTATGTTGTTAATAAAAGCTAATATGGTATAATAATGTCTATTGTGTTTTTTTAAGGTTTTAACACACTCACTACAAACCACCGCCACCTAATAATGTTTTTCAACAAGTGTGTGGATGTGTACAATCCAATAAATTCATGTAAAATTGGTGATGAATGGACAATATTTGATTGAAACACAAATGAAAACTAATAACGAGCATTAGATTAGCTAGTTTCCAATTTCTAATAATTGTTGTAAAGTTAAATTTACTATCTTGATAGTAGCCAGTGTTTTGAGCAACTATGCACCTTTCTCTTAACATTGACATTTGTGGAATTATTTCTTTATATTTATTAATATTATGGTATACAAACACTTTTGATTAATGTATTCTTCAAATTGTAAGCCTTTAAAGCATGAAAAAATCTTTGGTGCAAGATGACGGATTGAAAAATTGATGCATAAAAAATAGGCCAACCTTCGAGAGGCCATAATTTTTGACCTGTGACTCCATTTGAGGCCAAAAAAATCATATCAAAAAGTTTGATTCCGCCCTAAGCTGATCTATCTATTTAGATTTGATATCAATATTTTTGGAAGACCAAACGTGATCATCTAAGGGTTCAAAATTAACATTTAATGATTTTTTCAGTAATTTTCTATTTTCAAAAATTGTTTAATTTTAGAACCAGACGTCAACTTCAATTGAATTTCATTCCATGGGATAACTTTAGTTTCTAGGTTATTTCAAAAAAAATTTAGAGCCGTGAGCGCTTGCATGTGAAACTCACTATAAATAGCGGTTGCTAAAAATAGACTTTTATTTTTAGATTTTAGATTTTTCAAATTTTTACATGTCAACTCTAAATTATGAGTTGAGGTTTATTTAAGTATGGTTTGAGTTTGTAATTATTTTAGATCATTGAATATGAATCAATTCCGAGTTATTGTTTAATATCTTGGTTTATTGGTAATTTTATTTGTCTTAATAATTTCTGGGTTCATTAAAAATGTAAAAAATCACCATCATATGTTGAATCCACTTGTGCAAATAATGTCTATATCAATGGGAATGGATTGTTTATATATTTAGTTCATGTTTCTTTTATTTTATAGTAGCTAATAAAAATTTCCAGTCCACTCATTTGGTGCTTGGCCACTACTTTTTAATTTCAAATTTGGTAAATTATTGGCACAAGAATTGAGATTTTTCTTGTCCATCAGATGAAAAAACTATTTAGGATGTGTTAGACACTCAAGATGAACAGGAGATAATTTTTCCACTCCTCATGCATGCACAACAGTTATCAAATAGTTAGTTAAACTGTTAGAGAAGTAGTTAACATTCAGTCAGTTAACTGATAGTTAGGAATCAATTAGTTTAAGCAGTTAACAGTCAGTTTTTCTAAGTAGTTAAGGATTAGTTTATTTTTAGTCTATTTTCAGTTT
The DNA here is from genome assembly GCA_037957365.1 of Torreya grandis. Lineage (NCBI taxonomy): Eukaryota > Viridiplantae > Streptophyta > Pinopsida > Cupressales > Taxaceae > Torreya > Torreya grandis. The sequence continues at coordinate 201,369 of JARHVA010006829.1, forward strand.
AATTTGCCAAGAAAATTCTATTTAAAGACCCTTTGGGTGCAGGATTGTAACATCAAGAAAAAAAGAAGATCAATAAAAAATATTTTTTCAAGATTGCAGTAGCATTCTGAGTTCTAGTTTTAGTTCTTGTTTTCTTATTTTTGTTTTGATCTCTTACTTGAAAATTATTATCAGAGCTAGTAGGAGAGGTGCCTAGCAAAAAGGAGGAAAGAATTGCAGCAACAATCTCCAAAATCACACATGTTTGTGGAAGTGCAGGTCAGAAAGGTAGAAGCACAGTCAGGTTGTAGGAGTGAGCCTGTAGGGAGTGCGACCGACATCGACAACTCAACTAACATCGGTAGGAGGCTTGACCGACATTAGCAACTCAACTGACGTTGGCACTATTTATCTGACTGACCTCAACAGACCCACTGATGTCGGTGACTGTGTTCTAAAATAGCAAACCAAAAAGCCATCCAAACAACCTATCTAGACCAGAAGGAGAATTTAGTCGCTTCAACAATTGACATGGCAATGAATAATAGTATCTCTCAGCCTCAAATTCCCATTTTTAGTGGTAATAATTATGATTTTTGGGCAATTAAGATGAAAACATTGTTTTGCTCACAATAAGTTTGGGATTTGGTAGAGAATGGTTTTGTAGAACTGCAGGATGAGGCAGCCCATCTGGCATTAACTCGAGCACAAAAAGATGAGCTTAAAGAGAACAGGAAAAAAGATGCAAAAGCTTTATTTATAATCTAACAGGGATTGGATAAATCAATTTTTTCTAAATTTGTAACAACAACGAGATCCAGAAAGGCATGGAAAATCTTGGAGACTACCTATAAAGGTAATACAAAGATAAAAATTGCTAAATTACAATCTCTTAGGTGAAGTTTTGAAAATTTGCAAATGAATGATTCAAAGACTATAGACTAGTTTATGGGTCAAGTTTTGAATATAGTGAATCAAATTAGATCTAATGGAGAAATAATCATGGATTAGAAGATTATAGAAAAAATACTCAGGAGTTTACCTAGTAAATTTGATGCAATAGTTGTAGCTATTGAGGAAACCAAGGATTTGGAACAGTTATCTGTAGATGAATTAATGGATTCTTTGTTAACACATGAATCTAGAATAAATAGGAATAACAATACTTCTCTTGAGAATGCTTTCAAGTCACATGTAACATTTGGTAGAGGAAGAGGAAGGTCAAACTTTAGAGGAAGAGGCAGAGGCAGAACTGGAAAGAATAATCTAGATCAAAATGAAAATAGTAATCAAAATTATAGCAGTAGAGGATGTGGCAACAATCACTTCCAGCAAAGTTCATAGAAGTTTGATAAATCTAATATTCAAAGTTATTATTGCAAAAAATATGGACATTATGCAAGTGACTATAGATGGAAACAAGGATATGTGGACAAGCAGAATGCTAATTACACAGGTGAATCTAGTTCTAATTCTGGAAGCTTATTTCTCACTTGTCATGTTACTCAAGAAAAAGTTAGAGATATTTGGTTCTTAGATAGTGGATGCAATAATCATATGACAAGGAATAAATAATTTTTTGCTAGTCTTGATGAATCCGTAAAATCTGAAGTGAAATTAGGAAATCATATCAAAGTGGATGTAATGGGTAAAGGTGTAATAAATGTTTTGGCAAAAAATGGTGAAAGAAGGTTTATACCTGATGTTTATTTTATACCTATACTAAAGCATAATCTTATGAGTATTGGACAGTTAGTATAGAAAGGTTACAGGGTATCTTTTATGGATAATGTTTGCATAATACTGGACAAGTTTCCAAGTGATAGGTTGATAAGAAAAGTGGAGATGACCAAGAATTGGATGTTCCCTCTTCGAATTCAGTGCATCCAAGGAGAAGAGTAAGCCCACTACACATCCATGCAGCTAGACCAATCATGGCTATGACAATTAAGGTATGTACATTTACATTTTGGAGGTTTGAATTCGTTACTAAAGAAAAATATGGTGAAGGGTTTACCACCAATGGAAAAGCCATGAAGTTCATGTGACAGTTGTATTCTGGCAAAACAACATAGAGAGAGCTTTCTAATAGGAGGCTCATATAGAGCTAAGATAATATTGGAGTTAGTCCATAGTGATTTATGTGGACCAATGCAAACTCCATCATTTGGAAGTAGTACTTATTTTCTAACCTTCATTGATGACTTTAGCAGAAAGACATGGATATATTTTTTCAAAAATAAGTCTGAAGCCTTTGAAAAGTTTAAAGAATTCAAGGCAATGGTTGAAAAGTAGAGTGGCCATTACATCAAGGTACTTAGATTAGATATAGGAGGTGAATATATGTCTAATCAATTTCAATAATTTTACAGATATCATGGTATCAAAAGGCAATTAACTACAAGGTACACATCACAGTAGAATGGTATAGTAGAAAAAAAGAATAGAACAATCATGAAGATGGCTAGAAGCATGTTGAAGGCCAAACACTTGTCAAATGAATATGGGCAGAAATAATAGCATGTGTAGTGTATATTCTGAATAGAAGTCGAACAAAGAGTGCCAAAGATCGAATTCCTCAAGAAGCTTGGAGTTGTAAAAAACATAGTTTACATCATTTCAAAATTTTTGGTTGTATTGCATATTCTCTTATACCATCTAAATTGAGAAGAAAAATTGATGATAGAGGTGAGAAATGCATTTTTATTGGCTATAGTGAAGAATCAAAGGCTTATTAGTTGTATAACCCTATTTCAAAGCAAATGATTATTAGTAGAGATGTTGAATTTAAGGAAGAAGAAGCATGGGATGGTAGCATCATCACAATTGGAACACCAATTCCATAGATTGAAGAAGAATCTGAAGAACAAAATGTGAAAAGAGATCAATCCTCTCCACAAGCAAGAACAAGCACTTCAATAAGAACACCTAAGAGGTATGAACAAGGTGAATCATCTGGACATGCATGTCATCCTACTCCAAATTCACAAGTAAGTGATGAAGCAGATCTAACTCTTGCTACTTTAAGATCAAGATTGAAAGGTAAGAAAATGAGAAATTTGAATGAGATTTATAATAAAAAAGAAGAGAAATTAGATTTGGTTTCAAATTTTGCTCTTTTCACTCATGATCCTATGTATTATGAAGAAGCAGTTAATGAGAAACATTGGATAAAAGCAATGGATGAAGAAATGAATGCCATTGAAAGAAATCAAACATGGAATCTAACTACTCTACTTGAAGGTAAGGATTGTATAGGAGTCAAATGGGTTTATAAGACTAAATTTGATTCAGATGGAAATGTTGAAAAGAACAAGGCAAGGTTAGTAGCAAAAGGTTTTGCACAAGAACATGGAATTGATTATAATGAAACATTTGCTCTAGTTGCTAGACTGGATACTGTTAGAATGGTTTTATCAATAACTGCTCAAAATAATTGGTATGTATATCAAATGGATGTCAAATCAGTTTTCTTGAATGGTTTTCTAGATGAAGAAGTGTATGTGAAACAACCCATATGTTATGAAGTACAAGGACATGAAGAAAAAGTCTACAGATTGAAGAAGGCTCTTTATGGTCTCAAGCAAGCACCAACAGCATGGTATAGTAGGATTGATTCATCTATGATCAACAATGGATTCAACAGAAGTAATAGTGAGCCTACTTTGTACACAAAAATCAATAAAAAAGGTTAGATTTTAATTGGGTGTTTGTATGTTGATGATTTGATTTTTAGTGGAAATTTATCTGTAGACACATTTAAATCAGCAATGAAAAAAAATTTGAAATGAAAGATTTGGGATTAATGAAGTACTTTTTGGTCATAGAAGTTGTACAATCAGAGAAGGGAATATTTATTTGTCAAACTAAATATGCAAAGGATGTGTTAAGGAGATTTAAGATGCTGAATTGTAAACCGGCACCTACACCAGTTGCTACAGCGACCAAATTTAGCAAACAAGACAAAGGGTCTAATGTTGATTCTACAACATTCAAAAGACTAGTTGGCAGTTTGATGTATCTTATAGCTACAAGACTAGATATCATGTATGGGGCCAGTTTAATCTCAAGATTCATGGAGTCACCAAAGACTCACATTGGTAAGTTGGAAAAAGGATATTGAGATATGTGGCAAGAACTACAGAATATGGAATTTTATATTCCAAAACTAACGATTTTAGCTTGATTGGTTTTACTGATAGTGATTTTGTAGGTAACGTTGAGTACTTTTGGACATGCCTTTCTTTTAGGCACAGATGTGGTCACATGGGCATCCAAAAAACAATCTATAGTGACACTTTCATCCGCTGAAGCAGAGTATGTAGCAGCCACATCAACAACATGTCAAGCAACTTGGATGAGAAGAATATTGAAAGATTTATTACAAGCATAGAAGGAGTCAACACCAATCTTTTGTGACAACAAATCAGAAATTGTATTATCAAAAAATCATGTTTTTCACAAGAGGAGCAAGCACATTGATACAAGATTTCACTTTATCAGAGAGTTAGTGAACAATGGAGAAATCCATCTGAAATTTTGCAGATCTGAAGATCAATTGGTAGATATATTCACAAAGGCATTAGCAAAGGAGACATTTGATTATTTAAGACAAAATTTAGGCATTGTAAATGCTGAAGTTGTTAGTGGTAGAGATAAAGGGGGAGTGTTAGAAACTCAAGATGAACATGAGATAATTTTTCCACTCCTCATGCATGCTCAACAGTTATCAAACAGTTAGTTAAACTGTTAGAGAAACAGTTAACATTCAGTCAGTTAACTGACAGTTAGGAATCAGAGAGTTTAAGCAGTTAACAGTCAGTTCTTTCAAGTAGTTAAGGATTAGTTTATTTTCAGTCTATTTTCCGTTTAATTTGCCAAGAAAATTCTATTTAAAGACCCTTTGGGCGCAGCATTGTAACAGCAAATAAAAAAGAAGATCAATAACAAATCTTTTTTCAAGATTGCAGTAGCATTCTGAGTTCTGGTTTCAGTTCTTGTTTTCTTGTTTTTGTTCTGTTCTCTTACCTACAGGATGACAATTGGTTAATTGAGGAAACATGCAATTCACAACAAGATGAGGTCCATGTGGCAGTGCTCAACATCCATTTAAAAACTGTTCATCTATCCATTAAAGATACCCGATCATGTACAGCTTGCACGAGCATTTTTCCTATCAATCACTAATTTTTAATGGGAGTTGACATTCAAATTTAATGTTCAAACATACCTGAAGGTGTTTACAACAAGGTGTATGGGCGACCATGATCAAATTAGTGATCAAATTGCGAGCACTGGATTGGCAGATTTCAAATATCTATCGGATTAAAATTTCTTGACAACCGACAACCAATTTTCCTTAATGTTGACGTCCATGCTACCACATGCTTTTTGATATGGGTTTCTTTTCAAGAGTGTCCGATCAATTGGATTCTTATTTGCGACTAATATTAGTATTTCAACGATTTTAACCTGTGGGTTTTATCATTTTTTGGGCCTAAAATCATTGATTGTGAAGTCTTGGACACTTTGAATCAGATTTGCAGGAAATTGTTTTCTTATAATAACACAGAAAGGCTTGAATATAAGGGCTCTCTCAACCTGTCTCACCAAAGCACTCATCAAAGTAATCAACTAAAGACATAAGCTATTTAACTGTTCATAAATTAAGGTTTTTGAGAAATTCGATTTTTATAAAATTTTAATTAATATTTCCTGTCAAAATTCACACTTGGTAGTCTATCATCAGGATCACAGTCGATAAAGTTATTATCCTGATGACGATGGATCACAATCCCAAACATTGATTAAAATTAATTGGCACACAGTTTTTTCCCTAAATCTTAATTGATTAAGTAGAAAATCTTAGTTTGTAATTTTAGTGAAGACACTCAATAGCTATATTAAGTAAAACGTACTTAAAAATTTTGTATACCCTTGATACAAATTTTCTGTCCAGTTTCACCATCTCTTTCAGGCACAAACAAACAAACCGTACATTTGACTCTTATCAAACAAATCATTCTAATTTAAGTAGCTAAAGGGATGCATGTGGCTAAAATTAGAATCAAGTTGGTTGTGGCCTGGAATCCAAGCACCAACAGTAGAAATCAGATTGTGAAATTTGAAGCAAAGCTTCCGGGCTCATTTTCTCCAAATCTTTCTGTTTCAACATTCTTGCATAGACCCCGTTCTCAGCAAGAAAATCAGCCGCACCGAGGCTTTCCTTAGGAGAAGTAGAATGTAAATGGTCCTGATTTCGCATTTTCTTATAAAGACGCATTGCTGCCACACAATCTTCATATGGATCATGAGCACCATTCTGAATCTTATACCTATTATAATAGTACAAACAACCAGTCATTTCATTATTATGTGTTACTGAACAGTTGGGATAAATACATATTATATTCAATAGACAGAATTAAACAGATATTTTCAATCATAATCTAGCACATACAATCAAAACAATTCAATGGTAGACCACTGTAAAATCACATTTTAATGTTTTTTATTTCTTATTCACATAACAACCAATGAAAAAATTGCAGAAGAAATTACCCTAAAAATGATTGAGTGAGATACTTGAGTGAATTACTGGCTTTACTACTCTTTAGCAGGGGAACGTACTTAGAAGTATCCCTGAAAAATGACGAATATAAATTGTTATATCATAACCTTGAGTTAAACCTCATCAAATTATAAACCAATCAAAATCTAATAATGAATATACCTAATGAGATGGGCAGGGTATTCCATTGCTAAGCATTGCAAGTCATGATCTAAGCCATGTCCTACGAGCACCTTGGCTCTTCCCCCTTTCAAACGAATTCGCGAAATTGCTTCTCCATTATATAAAACCTGCTGAATTTTTTGTTGCACTTGCTTGAGCGGTATGGCATCCATGAGATATTCTGGTTTGATGCCAGTGATATCATACCTACAAATTTTAACATACTCTAATATAAAATTCTATGTTCTATAACCATTGATAGGTTATTACCAAAAAACCACAAAAAGAGGAACCTGAAAACATTTTATCACCTGTAATCTGTGACTGGAATTGGAGGCTTGACAAAACAATGGAAGACTACCTTTTCTTCTTCATCTACCAAGCACACTCGTGCACAAAGGTCAAAAGACCCGTCCTGACCGCCACCCACCATCTCACAATCAATTGCAATGGCTGAAAGCTGCTGGCTATTAAATTGGATGGAACTTTCGCCATGAATCTGCTCTATTTCTGCTTGAATTCGCTTATTCAATGAAGAAATTCGGCCACCAGAAATCTTCACGAATGATAAATTTATGTGAGAGAAAACTAAAAGGAATATACTGCACAAAATTATAAAAGGAACTATAAAATTTAAGAATCTTGCAAGTATTGTCAATAAGTTTATCCAAAATCTAAACAAGTCTCATTATCCTAAGTGATATTGGAAAAAATCATCATCTCATTATTAAAACATTGCAAGCCTTCCTGGCTTTAATAGGACACCAATTGTTACATTAACAGTGTTCTCTCGCACAGCGAATGTTTATATATTTGCTACTATATTAAAAATGATCATCATCCAATGGAGGGGGAAAAAAGGATTTATCTACAGAAATCTAGGAAAATCTTAATTGGAAAAGAATATTAAAATTTAGCTGGTTAAAAAATGTTACCCATTATTTGTTTTATCATAGAAACCTATAATTTCGTTATCTTTAAAAGTTAAAAATAGAGCTCCGAAGTCAGAATGAACTTACAGGAGGCAATGATGGTAGGGATTTGCATGATTCTCTATGATACGTGAGTTGTTCTGCACTAGGGAAAAATTTGAGGCAGAGGCTGCATCCCCTTTCACTGAACTGTTTGGCACACTCAACTTTGGGCAATGGACCTGAAGAAGACCGTAGCAAAAAAAAAGATGATAATTGTCAAAAGTGAATATTAGATACATACTACTGAATTGAAAAAATCTCAAGATTTTTACATTAATCAGTGGTAAATTTTGAGTCCCACATTTAAGGAAGTCTTGCGAGCTTAAACTAGTTAAACAGTGGTAAATTTTAAGCCCCACATTTAAGGAAGCCTATAGATCTCCAACAAGTTTCTGGCTTTTAGCCATGTGGTTTTACCTTACTGAACCTCATCGAATATGCTACTGTCTTGAGGAATGAAAAAATTGATGATATAACCCTCATAACATTTAGAAAACCTAAAAGAAAACATACCAATCAAATGTTCCCTCAACGAGTCATAGAACCTGCAATGCTTTTTGCAAAAGTCACAAATTGGCTCATGTGGAGAGTGATAAGAAGTTTTCATGTGCTCAACTAGATGCTCCATTTTGTTAAATTGTCTGAAGCATGCTGCACATTTATGCCTGCAAAAAAATTAACTCATCTCCATGAGTTCTTAATAGTATCACTTTTGAGCCAGATCTTTATCTTTTAGAAGCTCTTAAAACTAGACATAGGTTTGCAATAACATCAGATATTGAGGTTTGACATGCAAAGAAAAGTTATCTGACACATAAAATTCTGTTAGAAAGTCATTAAAATAGAAGGATTTCTCAGGCAATTGCATACAATCAGTTCGCAAGCACTGAAAATTCCTCTCTTAGAAAATTTTAAAATTGTAAGATATCCCGCCCCCATTGGTTAGAATTTAGAACACATTAGATTCAAATAAATAATATAATCCAAAACCAAAACTATCTTGGACTAAATGAAAAAGATTATAATGATCATTACTAGTTATTAATTGAAATTGTTAATTTCTGAAAGGTTATATATAATTTCTGTAAAAACTTTATATATAGAGAGGGAGTAGTTATGGGAATTTGTTAGAAACTGGAGTTAATTTCTCCGCTCCTTGTTTAGCCTTCCTTATGCACGCAGTTTGCATGATCATTTGTTTAAGTCATAGCTCAGTGTGCATGCACAACTTCAGTTAAACATTAGTCTATTTTTCAATTTTGTTTACTCTTAATTCTATTACTGTAAGACCTGTTCGCAGTTTTTTGCATGGAGAAATAATTAGATTAAAAAATCTCTTTTTGATTGCTGTAGCAATCTGAGTCTGTGCTTATTTTTTATTTTTTCTGTTATTTTTCTTTCTTGCTCTTCCAACAGAATTTCAGATTTGTATGTCGAAAATGAAATACTATTAATGTTTAAAAATGAATAAAATTTAAATTTTGAAATAATTAAAATCAATTTAACTATCACTTTTTCTTTTTTTTTAATAAACTAGTTAAAAGTAAAGCGAAGAAGAAAATAATAAATAGAGTTTGTTTTTATGCAACAGAGAAAAAAGTTAGGATCTACATTTTAAAAATAAATAAATAAATATTTATTAATAAACTGGAATTATTGTCTCGACAGGGAAAAGCGTACATTGCCCACATATTGGATGGGTCAATGGTTTAAAAACTTTTGTTGAGTCTCTCTTTTTCTCAAACTCAAGAATCTATATTTGAACATACAATCCCATCTTCGCTTGCACTAAGACTGGTAACTTAGCTTTGATGAGATCCCTTCTCAAAGCATTCTGGTACTGTTTTGTCAAAACTATATTAATACTTTTAAAAGATGAGGAATATAAAGTAATTGTACAATGTTTACAATGAGGGTGAGAGAGCTAAATCCATTCCTCCTTCCCACTAACAGAAATTTAATATGTTTATATGTTAAGTGGGTTATTTTTGTCTTGTGATTATTATCATATGTATATATATTTTGAATTATATAGATGTCAACATTTTTATTGTTAAATAATTAATTATAATAATCTGAATAAACTTATATTTAAATTAAAATCTTCATCAATTAAATTTAGAAAATACATAATTCATTAATCTATATGAAAACTATATAAATCAGTAAGGCTATATAAACAAAACTCTGATCTCTAAACGTCAAGAAGAAAGGAAATATAACATATTAAACTAATTTATCTGCCAGAAAACTATGAAATAAATGGCAAGAGCTCCAATATACACCCTTTCGGTTTATGCAAAACTGAGGAAAAAGAGCACCTGAGTGACTCAGTGAAGTCGTGAGCGCTGTCCATGATGAGTCCTCTTTGAGTGCATCTATAGAGACTGAGGGGGGACTTATATAGACATATTTTTAGTGGCAATTGGCATATAAGTATTACCTGTAAAGCTTAAAATTCCGTCAACGGGAAGAATCATCCCCTTTTCAAAAGTCAAATGTATATTCCCCGCATCGTAGAATGCCGGGAAAATAAGATGATGGAAACTAAGTGCCGAAAGCAATGTATGAATTGTGTATGGCCTGAGATTTGCGAAGGGAAAGTTAGATACTATACTGAAAAGAGAACCCGAGCTCGCCCGATATAGTGATGTGATGACCAAGAATTTTATTTTTAAAGTTAAGGTTTACATTGGCAATAATCAGGAAACTTAGAAACTACTTTGAGGTGATGTTGACATTTGAAGGATTTATAAATTTAAAAAAAAGAATACAATACAATTTTGGGCCCAGCGGCCCCTCTATAATTGTAGGACAGAGGCTTCTTTTTCACCTGATTAGATTCTTCATTCACAAATGATATGTATTCATTTATATTATGAAAATTTAAAATAAAAATAAAAATATTATGGAAAGGATTGTAATTCAATTAGTAGAAATGATGGTTGTTTAAATTTATTGATTAAGGTAGAGATCCTTCTCAATATTTGGTATGGAAAGTTTGGTAATATAAACAAATGAATTTTGTAATATAACCAAAGAGATCACTATTTAAACATATTGAAATAAATTTCAAAAATTTTTATGATTTTTTTTTAATTATAAAATTATTTAAAAGGTTGTAATATAAACAAATGAATTTTCATTAAATTGCAACATAAAATAAAATTACTTTTAATTAAAGTAAAAAATATATAAAATACATGCAAAGCTTAGACTTTCAAGACACATCTTTTTTAATTTAAAATATGGTGATAGTGTTTGAGATGTGACAATGGGAATTTTCATCTAGAAATAACACATATCTAACCCAAAAATTTGACATTGAACTGAGAAGTCTCCTAAGATCATCCTTTCATCTCCGTCCAATGTGTAGTGTCTAGATGCTCTAGTAAAACAACGCAAACAACTCCAAACTAACTTAGTGACTATATTTTCATAGACCT
>JARHVA010006829.1:217500-250000 GCA_037957365.1 Torreya grandis
TTAATTAGGTGAGGAGACATGAAACACCTCCTCAAAAGGTACAACTCAAAGTGATTAATAATTTTTGTCATGATAAATGGGAAAAATACTCAAAGTACCTCATCTATTAAAGGATTTTTGGTGTTGTCCTTCAACACATCAGTGTTTTAAAACAATTTTACATGCATCAATGGTGAGTCCATGTTCACTCAACTAGTTTTAGTAGTGCATGTATTCTTTCCAAGCAATTACCCTTTGTTTTTGATTTCTACATGAAGTTACATGGTTGAGTTTAAAGTAGGTTTCAACTTGGTCCATGTTATTTACCCATATCAACCCTATGAGGAGCCACACTGAATGAACTTTCATATATGGAAAATAAACTATTGATTAAAAAATATCTATCAATTACCATACTTTCCTATGAGAGGGGACAAGATTTTGTGCCATTATTGATTAGGAATTCCACCTTAACATTATGATTCATTAGATGAATTACAAACAATATTATTTTGTCAATATAAGGACATAAAATACATTTGTGATAATACAACTTCTCATCCTAAGAGGAATGGTGATAGTTTTAATTCCTTCTATAACATACTCTTTATCATCTATGATCCAAACCTGATCTTTAGTGGGTTGATTAGTTAGTGAATCAAAGCCATCCTTGTATATTTTCATATGCTTATTGTTGGATAATTTAATAAACCAAACACTTCTCAATCATTATGAGGTTTGGGAGACAAGAACTAAATTCTTATATGCACCATAATCTACTTTTACTATTACCTCCTCTTCATATGCATCATCCTATTCAGGTTGTTATGATACTACATGTCATCGCTACTTCTATTTCCAAGGATGTATTTTTTATTTATGTGAATCATATACATTAGATGGTCCCTCTCTACTATATGTGACTTGAGTCAAGACATTATACTAGCAGTGACCAGTGTCATAAATATGAGTGAAGTAAATATGACACCATTGTTTTGATTTCTTAGATTTCTACTATTTTTGTGACTATTTTGTGGTCCTTTTGAGAAATTTGGACCACATTTATTAGAAATTAGTGTTGTGTCCTTGAACTCATATTTCATGGGTTGGATGGATTCATCTTGTTAAAGTAAATTCAATAGTTCTTATAAATACACTACTTACTTTGTAATGTTCAATGTTGTGATGAATGTGCAAAATTGAGAAGGAAGAGATCTCAAATTGATTGGAACCAATATCTTGTCTTTGATAATTTATCCAAGTGCAACTAGTTATACTCAAAGTTATACCACCGGTTATATAATTCCTCAAGTTTCTCACCATCTTTCATACTGAGAGTATGAAGCTTGGATTGGAGATAAAGGATTTAGTTTGGTTCTTCACCTCATAAATAGTGGACAAAATATCCCAAGCCTCCTTCGATGTTGATGCATCCTAAATATGAGCTTGAATGTCATCTATCACATTGAATGTGATCAATATCAAGGTTTTGTCATTAGACTTGTCATATTTTGTTTGTTCATCAATTCTAGTAGGATAGGTCACTGTATCAATGATGATGCCCCATAGTTCCTAAAATTGTAGAATCATGTGCATATTTATATTTCATGTAGTAAAATTTGTCCCTTTGATAATTTTGGCATCGAATAAGAGTGATTTTAGTGTATACATTATTTTCTATCCAAGATTTCATAAAGCTAATAAAATGATATTTTATTGCTTCAAAATTATTGTATATAGGAACAAGTGTACCTTTTTAAGGTATAAAAGTGGCACACAAGTGTGCTTGGTATACTTGTGTAGTCAATTTTATACACTTTTAGGGTTATTTATCTTCATGTTCATCATCTACATCATATCCTTTGTCAAATTTTGTTAATATTTTCTATGCTTTATACTTCACATCAAATAGAAAATATTTGAGTAGGATTTGGCAAACTAATTCATCCAATTGAATATTACCAATGTTCTAGATGGCATCTTGAAAAGCAAAATAAAATCCTATGGAATTGGTGTAAGTCATTAAAATTCACTAAATTATATCTTTATCTCTAAAAAATAAATTTTCATTCTTTACCAATGTGAAGCAACCCATGATATTGAACACACCTTCTTTTATCTTACAGTATGAGTTGCTTTCTTAATAATAATAGTCACTAGATTTTCATCTAAAGATTTTATAAATTATGAAACATTAGTGTGGATAAATCGTATAGGTTTCTACTTAGAAACCATTTAAATACAATCTCATTAATGCTTATGACATGGCCTCATGATAGAGGCTATTCCTCACATAGCTCATGAAAAGTTTAATCCTATATATTTGAATTATTCTCTTTGGCCACCCACTAAGGGCCTTAGTTTCTCCTTAGAATATTATCTTAAATGGGTCTAGGGTTTAAACCCTATGAGTTCTTACATATTTTAACTTCCTATGAAACTTTACAAATCTAAGTCATAATCTAATCTAGACTAGTAGGATCTTTTTTGGTGGATATAGTTTGAAATGTAGCTTCAATCATATCCTTTATCACTTTTTATCAACTGTATCAACTTTACTAAAGTTTAGACATGGATCCACATGTATCTCAGTTAGATTAATATCACTTGATCACTTCAAGGTGAATATCAAGTTTACATTGCTCTAATACCTAATGAAGAGCACAAAATAATTATGTGTTTATTCATTAACACAACATGAGAATATATACAATGTATAAATGGTTGGAATAAATTTAAATATCTAGTAACTAATAAATGTAACACCAATCATAATAAATAACAAAAAAAAAAAGATAAGATAATAGTGTATTTATTAGAAACTATACTAACATGTTGTGTGTGTCTTAAAGCTGATATTAGTTTTCTTAAATTATTCTAGAGACTTGTAGTCAATTCTAATAGTCCAAATCATGTTTACCTTTGAGTGATGGGCAAAACCATATCCCAATGGAATTATAAGGCTACCATTATAAATGTCTAATAGGTAAACTATCCATGAACATCACCAATAATGTTGGCTGATTTAGCCATCCTTGATTGTAGTATATTCAAACAATGTTTTGAGTTATTTAACCTTGTACATGGTCATCTATGAAGACTTTAACATTATTTAAGGTAAATAAACATAGTTTAAAGTATTTTCAAAAGTTAAGGTTTAATTATTGTGCTTATCTAAATAATTATATTGTCTTCACAACGATCCTCAAGTTTAGTAATACTAGTCCAAAGGTCAAATAGAGGTCATGTACATTGTCACACACATGTCAAGGCATCTTGAGTTAATTTTTAATGTGGACATGGTAGTTTAAATCTATAAAATATTAGTGAAAAACATCTTATTTGAGATGCCAAAGTAGATAAGTAGGGTTTATAGAAAATAAGGAATGTTTTGATGAGATTTTGTAGGTTTTAATGTTGTAAAACATCTTCTATCTGTATCAAGGCCAAAACCATGCTCAATTAGAAGGTATAGGTCCAAACAATGCAAAATATTTCTCAAGAACTCCATCAAGTCATTCACAAGTAAATAAGGTTAGAAAATTTAGCATTGGTTTATAGAGGAGAAAGAATGTGTGGATCAATGACATTAGGGGTTAAATATCACCCATATTCCCTACAAATTTATGGCAATATCTTTGAGTTTGATGTGCAATGATTTATAAATAATTGATAACAAGTTTAGTACCTCCAAAAAGCTTACATATTATAATCAAGATGACTAAGAGAGGGTGGATGTGAATCAATAATTTTAAACCTTTCTTTCAAATCCACTTTATCATTCATCAAAATTCTTTCAAGCATGCAAATCAAACAATGACTAAGTAAGCATCCACATATGAATGAAACATAATAACACAAGATAAAAAAACATATATGTGAGAAACCCTCAAGGGGATGAAAACCCAATGATATATTCAAATGGAATATATCCCTATAAGATAAACACCAAATTGAGTAAAGAACTAACTTCACGTGGAACACCAACCCCAACTAGTTAAGCACCAACTCAACTTGGCTATAACAAACACCCCATTACAAGGTGGTACCAACCCCTTAGATGACTCATCATCAACTCAACTACCTAAAATATTTGATCACCTTTAGAAAAATTTATTTATAATACAATATATTATTAACTCCTTTTTCATCTATTCTCTCTCTTCAAACCCTCTTAGACTATCTTCTAGGCTTCTTCACTTAACTAGTCCTCTTTTTGACTTGATTAGGTCACATGGCATTGATTTTCAGACATAAAACCTCTATCAAATATTCATAAATAATTATATATATATATATATTAATATGATGTTATATAAGACATTATTATGCTCTATAATATATTATTCTATTCACTTCCTTTATTCACACTCAAATAGGCCTAAAATTGTCTAGAAGTTATAAAAGTCTTTCTTGTTTATATCCTTCTTAGTCAAAAAACACTTTTAACCTATTAGATAGGACATGGGATGGATTTTATGACATATAGTTGACATTTATTTGATGTGATTTTGGTCCCTTTAGGTCTGACCTAGTTCAATTAGGTCTTATTCCTCCTTTAGGTCTCATGGAGACCTAATCTCATTAGGCCTACTTAGCACATGTTACCCTTTGATCTTCTTAGAGAACATTCAATCACATTACATGGTATTAAAATATCATATTAAAAACACATATAACTATACTAATATCATCTTATCTTCATAAATCCTTTTATCTCAATCCACTACTTGGATCACACCATTTGTACTATTCATATTAGCCCTGTGCATACCTAGAAAGTCTATCTTGAATAACCGAAGTATAAACACAAATTTTCCAATAGAATACAGTAAAAAATCATACATAAATAATATAAATTAACTTAATATCATGATTGTGTGTTTTATAATTACCAATATAGGTAATAAAGAGTAAAACCCTTCTCTGCAAGTAGTCCACTCATAGTTGCCAACTAGCCTCAAAACATAGTCAAGGAAACTTGATATTCAACACCTAAAAGAATAATTAATATCATATCTGACACCTTAAATAGATTATTTTGAGTCTCTATACCAATATTAAGTATAAGGATCATAATTACTAATGCCAATTATTGGTCTTGTAGAACAATCTTTTATTTTTAGTACACACAGTCAAACCTAAACCAGTCAACCCCTTTTGTCTTCAACATTTCAATAAATTTTAATAACTATAAAATCTTATACAAATAATTTATAGGAAATTAATGTTAGTAAAAACATAATATTCATTTGATACTTCAACTCATGGCATAGAGCCTTAAACTCATCATTGTAACTTGCTTACCCATAATTATTAATTTACCCTGAAAACTAGGCAAGGTGATTTTGACCTTCCATACATGTGTATACACTTTTATAGACTTTAAATAAATTTTTATGATCTTATGAGATCATTACAAAAATATTAGATAGAAATATAACATGGTCAAATGACAATATTGATCTTGCAGACAAATCTCAGTCTTGTATATCACTATCTCATCTGAGCTAGACAAGTCAGCATATGATCAATGTTTTCATAATATACAATGATATCAAAATATTATATAAAATATGAACATGTACTAAAGTATTTAAAAACATATCCATGCACTTGGATTCATCCCTAATCACCTTCTCACTTCTACCTAGTTTTCTCACTATTTGTACCATTAGGCCTTTTAGCGATAGGTTAACTTATATGACTAGTTTATCACACCAAAGGGATGTAAATTTATCAAAAACCATAATGGATATAATATAAAATTATTATTGTTTAACCTACATCCATTTAATAACTCTGATTTGGTCAATTCTGACTGCTACAGTAAATCTTTGAGGAAAAATGACCTTTCCTATAGGGTCCACTCACTCACCTAACAAAATAATTACAATTGGAGGTGACTGGGAGAATTTAATACATACTCTAATCACTTAAATAGTCATACCAAACCATTTTTATAACTTTATAATAATATATTTATCATTGGGTCACTATAAGGGTTCTTTGAGGGTTTAAACCATCTTCCAATATTAACAATCATTCATAAAGCTTAGCCCCTCATTCCATAAACCAATGATTCAAAATTTCAGAAATGAACATTTAAAATATACTATGAATATATAAAGTTATCATATAAATTTTTCATGTGCCAATGAACACTTGAAAGTCATTATTAGGTTTAATACCCTTCATTTTATACACACAAGAGACTTCAAAACACTTTTTCTTGCCTTAACATTGAAAATTTTAATTTAAAATTGGTCATCATACTTAAAAAAATATGAAATACTTATAAAATCATTCCCATATCCATAATTTCATTGGAAAGATAACCTCATACCTTATTAGGCCATGCTCTCTCTCTTTGCTCTTTAAGCTTTGACCTACAAGTTGCATCAGGGCTTAAAACTAACATTCAAGTATATTTTTATGTGATCTAAACCTCATATACATTCTCATACACCATATGAAATTCTAAAATAATTTCAAACATTCTTCATATTTCTTGTCAATAGATCATGTTTCCTTTTTAGGTCAAGCTAGGTTTAGAGGTGGTCTAGTTGTATACTAGGTCTATAGGTCATTCTCATGTATGTTTACCTTGAGACTCACCTAAGTTCTTCAAATCCTCATAATCTTGATCAAACAACCTTATACATAATATTAATCCTCTATTCATCCATTTCACTAGGCCACCATGCTATTTTATGCATAAGACTAAGCAACTTATACACAAAACTTCTCAAGTCTCTTACAAGGTTCCAACACTTGAAAACTTAGAAAATTAGAATTTAAACACTCTTTGATGCTTCTACACCTTGATTAAATGTCATATATATTCATCAACCAATGTCTTACCTCTACACAAACCACTTCATGCTCATCATGCGCATGCTTATTTTATGACTATGCTTGTTATGACTAGGCTTCTCAAAACACCTGGTACTCAAAACATACATACCTAGACATAAATCTTGACATCAACCTCAAAAATATCTTTAGGTTGCCTTAAAATTGTCTCTCATCAGAGAGACATTAGGTTTCCTTCAAATTATCTCTTGTACATGGTTTATATCTCATTGACCACTCACCATACATCTTAACCAGATATGCCTTCACATCAATGAAATCAACCTTAACATAAAATGACATCAACCTTGAAATAAATGACAACACTTCTCCACAAAATCCCTCTTTGTCATTAATGGAAAAACATTCTTCAAACTTATCACTCTCATCTTCCCTAGTCTAGTCAATATCCCTTCTTGAACTTTATCCCCCTTTAAAATTAATGACAAAAGTCTTCCACAACTATCATATGGAATCACACCTTCTTCTATCATAGGTAATGAAGCATCATATGAACATGATCCCGCTTACCCTATGCATACATCCTTAAAATGATCTCATAATAAAGTACAACTTCTCAACATAGATCAAACTCAGTCACAAACCTAAATAACTGCCCCTCAATCTAAGAAACCATCATGCTTATACTAATATAATAGTGTTTCCAAGAAGCTTAATGGAGATACCTCTTTCCATAGATCACTAAAACATCACAATTTTAGGAGATTCCCAGATCTCCATGATCTCACAAGATTGAATATCCTTCAATATCCTTTTCATATTGATTTACAATATAGGCTTGATCTCCTCATCAAAAATTTTATCATCAATGTGGTTTGATAATAGGTATTCCAGACTTGATTTCACATCTAAAGCATGATCTATTGCAATAAGTAGTCCACTTGAACATGTATAATAATCATGACTCATCTTGACTATCTTTGGTTTCCATACATTTATTTTCCTTCTTTATTATACTCTAGGGCATTTAAACTTCTTTTTTTTATTTGATGACTTTATAACTCTATTAGGATAGAATCTTGTAATGTGTCCTACCTATTGACAAATGTAGAAGACTAGCTTATACATACCTATTGATTGATGTGAAATTTGACTCCTTACATTGTCCCATGAGTACCAAATTGACTGTGTACAAAATAATAACCATTAAATGAAATAACATACCTTATAACATTATGTTGTTTGATAGGTCTTTTCATGTTAACCTTCATATCTTCAATAGCCTTCTCTTGGAATTGTGATTCCACCTTTTGGTATTATTTGAAACCAAGACTTGTCTTGTCACTTGTATACTTTTGACTACTTAAAATATCATCTAGATCCTCATTTCTCTTTTCAAAATTCACAAATCTCTTCACCTTGATAGATTATTGATCTAACTCAACTTTTAGAGAGTCTACTTCAGTTTCATACCTAATGCATGCTTCATATTTAGACTTTAGGCTTGCTTTGACTACCTCCATCTGTGACTCAACTTAATTTATGATTTCATAATAATTGGAAGTGTTACTCAACCTTTCCTCAAACAAGCCAATTTACTACTCAGTCCTTAACTAATGATCTTAGTTTATGATTTTTTCTCCTTTAGAACTTCAACTCCTCTAGGGAACTTAACAACTCTATCTTAAGGTTCCCTTCAACTTCATCTTCATTTAATTCTACATCAACCATTAGACCTTTCTCATTTGATTAACCCTCATTGTTTGATTATATGGCCATGAACAAAGTTTCATTATTGTCATGTTTAGGTTCATTACTTTCATCATCACCATCAGATGTAATTGAGTCACTTACATCAGAAGAGTTATCTTCTTCATTATATAAAATTCTATTTCTTTTGAAAGTTCCTTTCTTACCTTTATAATTCTTGAGTTCCTTCTTATTTTTATTAGTCTTATATATCTTCTTGTCATCTACAAGTTATTCATCATGCTCACATTTATCCTTTCTAGGACACTTGGATGAAATGTCACCAATATTTCCATAGTTGAAACATTTGAAGGATAACATACCTTTACATTTACAAGATCCAAATCTCAATTTCCTTACAAACATGGATATCAGTTGACCATGATCAACTTCTAACCATTCATCATATTTTGCCTTATTATAAATTTAATTCTTCTAAACTTTAAAAGCTTTTTCCTTCTTGGGAGGTCTTTTTTCATTAGTTCTCATATCATAAGTAGTCAAAATGCCATGAAACCCATCCATCTATAGCTTGTCCAAATCTTGTATCTCTTCTACTATATTAGAGTCAAATGTAGAAGTTAGTATTCTCAAGACTTTTTGAAAAGATATAGATTATTTTACCTTTTAACCCAATCCTCTAATAACATTGACAACTTCATCAACTCACAATAGGTATGATGTAATTTTTTCATCTTCATTTATCTTCATACTTTCAAACTATTTCTGGTGGGTCTATAATTTGGCCATCTTTACCTTGGTGTATCCTTCATAGATGGTATTAAATTTTTCCCATATATCTTTGTCTGATACCAATACATCAACTTCATAATCTCTACCTTTGATAGGCCACAAATAATTACATTCATTGCCTTGGAGTTGTTTTCACTAGCCTTCTTACCTATTGCATCAGTTCGACAAACACGAGGAACACTATAGCCATCCAAAACTAACTAAAAAATATCATGACTTTGAAACATAAAATATACCTTCATCTTGAAATTCAAAAATTAATAATTTTATCCATTTAATAATGGAGCTTTACTAGAAGAGAAACCACCTTGAGCTTGTTGACTAACCATCCTTGCTTCTAGGATATCCTTTACTTTTTAAAACCTGTTTCAAAGGACCAAACTATGATATAAAATTTTGGAAGCAAGATGAATATGGGGGTGAATAAATATTTTAAGACATTTCATTAAAATCCACTTAAGCATTCATGAAAATTCATTCTATCATGTAGATCAAACAATGACTAAGTAACTATCTACATATGCATGAAACATAAGAACACAAGATAACATAATATATATGTGGTCAACACTCAAGGGATGAAAAAAAAACTAATATATTAAAATGGAATATAGTCATATAATACAAACACTAACTTTAGTGAATAACCAACTTCATGTGGAGCACCAACCCCAACTAGATGTGCACCAACTCAACTAGGCTTTAACAAGCACCCACTTGAAAGGAGGCGCCAACCCCTAGATGATTAGCACAAACTTAGCCACCTTAAAAAATTGATCACATTAAAAACACTTTATTTATAATATAATATATGGCTATCTACTTATTCATATTTTATCTTTATTCTAACCCTCTTAAACTATCTTTTGGGCTTCTTCGCTGAATTAGTCCTTTTATTGACATGACTAGGTCATATGACCTTGATTTTCATACCAAAAAAAAATATGTCATATGTTCATCACTAATTTTATATATTCATATTATGGTGTAAAATACCTGATTATGTTCTACAATATATTATTTTATTCACTTCCTTCCTTCACACACAAACATGCCTAAAATTAACTAGAATTTATACAAATCTTTCTTATTTATATCCTTCTTGGTCAGCCAAACACTATTATAATATTAGGTTTGCCATAAAATTTATCTTATTAAATATCATATATATGGATAAAATTTTATTTTATTCCCTTTAGGTTTGACCTACATCAATTAGGCCTTATCTCTCCTTTAGGTCTCCTTGAGACCTAATCCCATTAGGCCTACCTAGGACACATTACCCTTTGAAATTATTGGAGCACATTAAAAAAATTAACATGTAAATAAAATATAATATTCCACATAAATAAATCCATAATAATATCATTTTATCTTCATAACTAATTTTAGCTAAATCCACTAGTTGGAGCACACCATTAGTACTATTCGTATTAGGCCTATACATACCCACAAAGTTTGTCTTAAACAACTAAAGTATTAACACAACTTTGACAAGAAAAAATAACAAAAAAATAAATAAATAAGATACATGACTTTGATATAATCACTATGTGTATAAGACTTCCCAATATAGGGCAAAAGGACTCAAACCCTTCTTTGTAAGTAGCCCCCTTATAACTGCCAACTAGCCTCAAAACATAGTCATGGAAACCTTATCTTAAACACCTAAAATAATAATTAATATGATATATAATACCTTCAAGATATTAATTTACATATCTATATCACTCTCAATTACAAGTATCATAAGGACTAATGCTAAATATTAGACTTGTAGACCAATCTTTTATTTTAAGTATACACAGTCAAACCTGAACCAATCAACCTATTTTATCTTTAAAATTTATATAAATTTCAATAAATATAAAATATTATAAAAATAATTGATAGGGCATATATGTACTAATAAATTTTTTCATATTTATTGGATACTTTTGCTAATGTCATAAAGCCTCAAACTCATCATTGCAACTTGCTTACCAAGAATTTCTAATTTACCTTGAAGACTAGTCATGGTGATTTTGACCTTCCACACATGTGTATACACTTTTAAAGACTTAAAATTCATTTGGATTATATTATGATATTATTATACAAATATTAAATATAAATATACCATGGTAAAATGGTAATATTGGTCTTGTAGACCAATCTCATAGTCTTGTATCTCATTGTCTCATCTGAACTAGATAGGTCAACATATGAGAAACGTTTTCATCATACACAATGATATAAAAATATTTTATCTAATATTAACATGTATTATATGTCATAAATAACATTTTTATGTACTTGGATTCATCACTAATCCATGATAACACATCCCTAATCACTTCTCACTACTGCTTGGTTTTCTCACTATTTACACCGTTAGGCCTTTTAAAGATAGGTCAAATTGTATGACTAGTTTAGAAAACTTGAGGGATATAACCTACTCATTAAATACCATGGACATGAGATACAAATCTCAATATTTAACTTTCATCCATTTATTAATTTTAAGTCAGTCAACTCTAACTGCTACAATAAGTCTTTGAGAAATAAGGCCTTTACTATAGGGTACACTCACTCACCTAATGAAGTAATCACACTTGGAGGTGCCTAAGAGAGTTGAATATAACTTAAGATCACATAAATAGTCATAAAAAACTATTATAATCACTTTTGAATAAGATGTTTCTCATCAGGCCACTATTAGAGTACTTTGAGGGTTTAAACCATCTTTCAGTCTTAACGATCATTCATAAATCTTAAACCCTTATTCTAGAAAACAATGCTTGTAGATTTGTGTTACGACACTTAAACATCTAACATGAATATCTCAAGTTATCATGCAAAGGTTACACATTATAATGAACACTTTAAATTTCATCTCAGTTTGAGAACCCTTTATTTTGTGCATATGAGAGACCTGAAAACACTTTTTCTTACCTTAACCTTAAATTTTTGACCTACAACTTCATCAATATACTTGAAACTATTAGTGTAGGTTTTTATTTTTCCCTATTTATTAATTAGGGAAATTGTATTTCTTGTGCATACATGGAGTTTTCCTACATTTGTGGGATAGGCTAGCTTATGTGGAGGTGTGTGTCATAGATGTGTCATAGGTGTCATAAGAATGTCATAGGTAACTCCCTTGATGGGAGTTACTTCTCTATTCTTATCACCTTGTCACCACCTTTCATGGAGGAGTTACATTCTATTCTTGGGGTGCCTTATCCACCTTTTGTGGAGGAGTTACTTATGTACTCTCCTATTTGTATTCCTCACTTTGGCCATCTCATGCTAATCAGATTTTGGTTTTCTCCATTTTGTCTTGTGAAATTTCTCTTATTGTGTTAATTTCAAATTACTTTGGCATCTTGTGGTGTGCACTTGCTTCAACTAGTGTGATCACGTCTCCATTGCACTCACATTATCTAGATTCTGGTAACAAATCTAATATGGTATCAGAGCAAACCCGGTAATCTTGTGTCTGGTTATGCTAGTAGTTTATTTTGAAATTCTTACTTTGCTTTCTTAGTTTTTTTTAAAAAAATCCGTTGCATTTGAGATCTTTGGTAGAGTTTTTTGAAAACTCATGCAAATCCATATGGATCTTGTTTAAAAATTTACTTCTGAGTTAGCAGTTGCCAAGACATCTTATCTAGATTTGTGGTTTTCTTTAGCAAGGTAGAGGAATTTTGGGTTTGTCATTCTGAAAAAAAAGGGGGATCTCTACAATCTTTTTTTTGTTCTTGGATGCCATAGTTTCCAGCCTACTGCTCCAGCTACTCCATGCCAACTTCAGCTCTAGCTTGAGGAAAGAGCCCAGGCGCCTAACACATTCACTACTGCCTAGTCTGTATAGCAATAGCTAGCTTATTTGATTTAACCATCATGCCCTTATTGTGTATGCAAAATCACACCTAAGGAGGCCGCGCATTATCTCTGACCTTTGCTGTAACCTGTCACACCCTGGACTTCTAGGTGTAGCCTCTAAACTTTGTTGCCACAACAGAATGGAGATGGGAATGGTGATGGTTGTCACTATACCTTATGCCGCACCACACCAAAACTTCTGCTGCGTCTGACTACTGGAGTCACAAATTTTCTTGGGCACTTGGGGTTTGATGCAGCTGGCACTCTGTTCAAGACTATTTTTTATTTATTTCCAACGCTGGTGGTGGGCCCTCTCTTTCTCTCCCTATTTTATTGGCAAAACTGCTTTTGATAAGTATTTTGATTTTAAATCAGTAATTTGAATGTTTGATTTAAAATTAAATTTGAATTAGCATTCAAAAAGGCAGTTTAGAGGTTTAATTTCAACTTATATCTTCGACCTACGAAGACGAAGGGTGAGGCCTGAATTAGTAGGAGGCCAATTCCCCCTCATAAAAACCTCATTTGGATTCTTCATTCCATGTCAAATATAATGAGTGGTTGGAAGGCCACTTTCTCTCCCCATAATAGGCATTTTAAAAATGTTTTAGTGTTTTTTTTTGCAAAAACACTAGTTTACGAGAAAATTGTAACTTTAAAATCTTGTAAACAGTAGATTGGTTTTGGGTGCCATGTTTTGTAAAATTTCTTGTAATTCAATTCTCCATAGCGTAGAATTTTTAGTTTTCAAAAACACACTAGTTTATAAAGTGCTAAAAATTTGGGTCTTTCGGGACGCATTTTCGGCTGAGTCTGACGTCCTGTTTGCTTTAGTCTTGCACTGATTGCTCTAAGACACATTTTCAGCTGAGTCAAATGTATTTTGAGCATGCACTTGCATATTTGGGGGGGGGCTCAATATTTTAGGGGGGGTGTGTGATTGCTTTTCACAACTTGCAAATTTTCACTTTCATTCTCCTTTTCGGCATACATTCACAACTTACAATCAGCACAACTTCCCCTGAATTCAGATAAAAAATAGATTCTTTTCAGCTTAAAACCCTAACACCCTTTAGCTATCATGAATGGAAATTTAAAATGTCAATCATTCTTAGAAGCAAAGGGTTGTATAGGATCACCATGGGTACAGAAGTAGAACCCAAAATAGATGCTAAAAAGGTTAAGTGGTACAACCGTATTGATGAAGCCTTTGGGTTACTGAGCTTGCCTGTGTCTCCAAAACTTATCTTCCAATTAGAATCCTCCCAAACTCTTAATGACATATGGGACACCTTAGAAAATTTGTTTGGGAAGCTTGATGAAATGAGAGGTCATGAGCTCAAAAATGAACTCATAAGTCTAAGTCCTAGCAACTTTGACACCCTACAGGACTTATTCACTAAGTTTAAGGATTTTAGATTGCAATTGAAAGAGTGCAATATAGAGAAGAAAGATGATCAACTCATTCTTTCTATTCTCACAAAGTTAGGTCCAAGCTATTCCGTCTTTGTCTCCACTTTCCATGCCACAAAAATTGCCCTTGGCACTACCTGGAAAATGCCTTCTTTGGATTCATTCATTGCCGACTTGACTAGGAAGTAAGATAAGCTAATTTAGATGGGCACAATGAAGTCTACTTAACCCCAAGCCTTGATAGCTGGAAATGGTAAGGATAAGACTTCAACAAAGGAGAAGAATAAAAAGAATAAGGACCAAGAGAAGAAGGAAGGAAACACCAATCCTACCAAAAACAACACTGATTCTTCATCCTCCAATGCTAAACATAAGAAGGAGAAGGTTAAGTGTGCCTATTGTAAAAAGATAGGGCATGATGAACACAAGTGCATGAAAAAACAAATAGACCACCTAACTCATCTTCTAGAGAAGAACAACATAGGTGTTCTTGAGTCCATCAAGCAGAATTCATCAACCCAAGATTCTTTAAGGCAAAAGGTAATGATAAGGAGAAAGAAAAGGGAAAGGCCCTTATAGCTACAATAGCTTCCACATCTTCATGGGTCATCGACTAGAGTGCTTCTCACCACATGGGCTCTTCACTAGTTGAGTTTTCATCTTTAGAGCCTTATAGCATGACTTCAATTAGTTTGGGTGATGACACATCAGTTTCCATTGCAGGGAGAGGGTCAGTTGAAATGGAAGGAGGAACATTCAATAATGTTCTAAGTGTTCCTTCTCTTTCAACCAATCTCTTATCAGTGTACCAAATCACTCACATTGGTTGGGGCATGAGAGTTGAGTTTTCACCAGATTTAGTGTCTATCAGGGAGTTGTATAGTGATACTATAGTGGCAGTGGGAAGGGCAAATCACCAAGCCAGGTTATACACCTTTTCACATTTTGCATCAGATTCTTCTCCTATAGCATTGCTGACTCATTCAGATGGAGTTAGCAAACTGTGGCATGAGCGGTTTCACCACCTTAACTACCGCTATCTTGAGCAACTTTGTAAAAATGACATGGTCATTGGCTTGCCTCGTGTCCAATTCTCAAAAGGACTTTGTGAGGGGTGCTCCCTTACAAAGCATCCCGAAGAAAAATTTGACAAAGGCAAAGCTTGGAGGGCTTCACAACCTTTGGAGTTAGTCCACAGTGATGTATCGGGACCATTTCCCAAACCATCTTTCATAAGGGCCAAGTACATCCTCACTTTTATTAATGATTTCTCTAGGTACACTTGGATATATTTTCTCAAACATGTCTAAAGTTCTAGACTTCAAGGCTCTTATTGAGAAATAGAGTGATAAATCCATCAAGGTTCTTCGAACTGATAATGGAGGGGAGTATGTCAGCATTAGGTTTGAGCAATTTTACACCACAGAGGGGATTGATTGGTAGTGCACAGTAACTTATAGTCCTTCACCGAATGGGGTTGTAGAATGCAAGAATAGGGTCTTGAAAGAGATGGGTAGCTATATGATTCACTCCAAATCCCTAGCACCACAGTACTGGGCTAAAGCTATCAGTTGTGCTTGCTACATTCAGAATAGGGTTCCTCACAAAGCTTTGAAAAGGATAAAACCCCTTGAAGCTTGGCATAAAAGGAAACCTGATGTTGAGCACCTTAGAGTTTTTGGATCCCCAGCCATGGTCTGCATTCCAAAGAAGAAACACAAAGCTATGGAACATCAGTCTAAGCCTTACATCTTTGTAGGATATCTGGATGGTATTAAGAGATATCACCTTATAGATCCAGTGACACATGAGTTGTTCATCGAGAGAAGTGTCCATTTTTAGGAGAGTCCTAGAGACTCAACACTTGACACTTCTTCTCCCTCATCGCATCTAATTTTTCATGATGATTCCTTGTCAGATTCAGATCAGCCACAACATGTTATTGAGCCAGGGACATCTTCTTCTTCTTCTTTGAGTTCAGACAGTGAGGATAGTGATGCAGTGTCATCCACCTCTAGTCAGTCAGAGGATGAGTAGTTAGCACCTGACTCACCCACTTTTGGGCCACTTGGGGCCAGACAGACACTTGAGAGTGCTGGCACTTGGGTAGGAGATCTTGTAGATGACAGATGTACTAGGGGGGATTTTTAGAGAGATCCACATGTCTTCTTTGCTTTAGTTTTAGATCCATAGTCTTTTTGAGAGGCATTGGGGGTACTTGAGTGGGATAGTGCTAAGGAAGAATATTCTTCCTTAATCAAAAATGACACTTGGGACTTGACATCACTTCCTAAGGGAAGAAAGATGGTTTGATGTAGGTGGATATATCGGACCAAGTTTGTAGCAGATGGGTCAGTTGATAAGTACAAAGCATGATTGGTCGCCAAGGGTTTCTCATAGGTGGCGGGCATTGACTACTCAGAGACCTTTGCACCCATTGCAAAGATGACTTCTATTTGACTCACCTTGGCTATTGCCATAACACATGGTTGGGATGTGCATCAGATGGATGTGAAGAGTGCCTTTCTTCATAGAGACCTTGAGGAGGAGATCTACATGGAGCATCTACTAGGATTTGTTCAGGATTCTTCCTTAGTATGCAAACTTAGGAAATCTATTTATGGCCTCAAACAGGCCCCTCAGGCTTGGTATGCCAAGATGGATTTCTTCCTTCTCACAGCATGTTTCACTAGGTGCCATTCTGATCCCAATGTATACTTCTTGCGGTAGGATGATTTGCTCTTGATTTTGGTTCTATATGTTGATGGCCTTTTGATCACTAGGAGTTTTTCATCGGCTATTGCAGCGGTGAAGGCATCTCTTCAAGATAGGTTTGACATGACAAACTTTGGTTTGTTGCACTACTTCCTTGGCATCGAGATCTCACAGTCAGATTTAGGGATTTCTCTTGCACAGCCTAAGTATGCTCTTGACTTATTGGCTCAGTTTCACATGGTTGATTGCAAGCCATCTCTGACTCCCTTTCTATCAGGAGTCAAGCTTGAGGCTGATTGTTCTTCACCATTGGTTGATGCCACTCAGTATTGACATCTTGTTGGTAGTCTCATCTACTTGACTCACACTAGGCTCGACATTTCATATACAGTGGGACTTGTCTCCAAATTCATGCAAGAACCTCATGAGCTGCATTAGAAAGCAGCTAAGAGGATCTTGCATTACATATAGGGTTCACATAGATACAAGATTCATTATAGATTTGGCATAGAGGTTGACTTGGTTGGATATATAGATTCAGACTGGGTCAGCAATTCATAGACTCGTAAGTCCACTTCTGGTTACAGTTTCTCTCTTGGTTCAGGGCCTATCAGTTGGTCTAGCAAGAAGCAGAATGCTATTGCTATATCATCCACAGAGGCATAGTGCAGGGGAGCTATTAATGCAGCTACTAAGTCTATTTAGTTTTAGGGGATTCTTTCTGAGTTTGGCATTCCTATCAGGCAGCCCACCATCATTTATTGTGATAACTAGAGTACCATACAGATTTGCAAGAATCTAGTTTAGCACCAGCAGACCAAGCACATAGAAATTCACATGCATTTCATTCGACAACTTATTCGTCGTCAGGTCATTGACTTGATATTTTGCCAGTCTTCAGAGCAAGTTGCAAACATCTTCACCAAACCTTTCACCAAGAGCAAGTTCATTCATCTATGAGCTCTTCTTGGGGTGTGGTCCACATCTACAGTAGCATCATCTTCAGGGGGGCCTTCTAGCCTCTTCTTTTCTTTCATGTTTCTCTTTTGGGGGGGGATTTTTTTCCTACGAGTTTTCTCCTTTTCTCTATCTTATGGGAGATTGCATTTGTACATGGGTACCTCATCAGGCTTAGTTGCCGGGACCCATCTTATATTTCCACACTGCCCACCTAAACTATGCTTATGGGGGGGTATTAGTGTAGGTTTTTATTTTTCCCTATTTATTAATTAGGGAAATTGTATTTCTTGTGCATACATGGAGTTTTCCTACATTTGTGGGATAGTCTAGCTTATGTGGAGGTGTGTGTCATAGATGTGTCATAGGTGTCATAAGAATGTCATAGGTAACTC
The DNA here is from genome assembly GCA_037957365.1 of Torreya grandis. Classification (NCBI taxonomy): domain Eukaryota; kingdom Viridiplantae; phylum Streptophyta; class Pinopsida; order Cupressales; family Taxaceae; genus Torreya; species Torreya grandis. Next base: position 236,145 of record JARHVA010006829.1, read on the forward strand.
CCTTTATGGGAGTTACTTCTCTATTATTAGCACCTTGTCACCACCTTTCATGGAGGAGTTACATTCTATTCTTGGGGTGCCTTATCCACCTTTTGTGGAGGAGTTACTTACATACTCTTCTATTTGTATTCCTCACTTTGGCCATCTCATGCTAATCAGATTTTGGTTTTCTCCATTTTGTATTGTGTAATTTATTTTATTGTGTTAATTTCAAATTACTTTAGCATCTTGTGGTGTGCACTTGCTTCAACTAGTGTGTTCACATCTCCATTGCACTCACATTATCCAGATTCTGGCAACAACTCTGATAGAAACAACAAAAAATACCTATTAAAATAATCATATATCCATAATTCCTTAGAAAAAAAACCTCATACCTTATTAGGAAATGTTCTCTCTCTCTCTCTCTAAGTTTTGACCTACAAGTCACATTAGGCATTGAAACTAACCTTCAAATATCTTTTAATTATTATATACCTCATATACATGCCAATACAACACTTGACATACCAAAATAATGTAAATTCTTTTTATATGTCTTGTCAATAGCTCATATTACCTTATTAGGCCAAGTAATTTCTAGAGGTGGTCTAGTTGCATACTAGGTCTATAGGTCTTACCCATGTATGCTTACCCTGAGACTCACCTGAGTTATCCAAAGCCTGATAAACATAATTAAATAAAATTATACATCCTATTGTTCTGATGTGCATACATTTCACTAGGAAACCATGCTCTTTTCTGTACAAGACTAATCATCTTATGTACAAATCTTCTCGAGTCTCTTACAAGGTTTAAACACTTGATAACTCTGATAGTTAAACTTGAAACACACTTTGATGATTGCATACCTTTATCATATCTCATATATGATAATAAATCAATGTCATACGTATGATAAAACCTCTTCATGTTTATAATGCACATGTTCATGATATGACTATGCTTGTTATGACTAGGCTTCTCAAAACACCTAGTACTAGGAACATGCTTACCTTTACCTAAGTCTTGACATTAAAATCAAAAATATCATTAGGTTTCCTTAAAATTATCTATAATTATATATACATTAGGTTAATTTTAAATTGTCTCTTATCACATGGTTTGTATCTCATTGACCACTCACCATGTATCTTCATCAGATGTACCTTGACATCAATGATAACTCTTCTCACATTATAAACCCCAATAGTTAAATTTTATAATTTTTAAAGGATATATAAGCTTGATGGATGCATCATAATGGTTTAAAATCATATACTATGGGTTTAATAGTTTGTAAAACATAAAACCAAGGCAAACTTTTAGGGATCATACTTGTAACAACAAGATATCACATTATTTTGTTATTTCTCGACATGACAGGTAGGTTTGGAAACTATGAAATGTTTATAATAATGAATGGTGATCATATAATAGTTTTAAATATTTTATTTAACCTTATAAATAAATTATAAATATCCTAAGACCTATTCCAAGCATTGGATCTTGATCCAATACTACAATAAGATTTATGAGTATGCATGTCTAGCTTGATTGTGTCAATGCTACAAGCCAGAAAAGAGTGTTTTATGAGATTTTATTAACTAATTTAATGTTTAAACGTGTTTTATAATATATATGTGTGTGTGTGTGTGTGTGTGTGTGTGTGTGTGTGTGTGTGTGTGTGTGTGTGTGTGTGTGTGTGTGTGTGTGTGTGTGTCTCCATGTCATAAAATAATTTAATGAGGTATTCATACCCCATAAAACTCAATATATGCCAATTTATCCCTGTCTATTGTTCCTGATTTATGAGTTGTTGTAAACTTGAAAATGAGTATTTTTGATATGTTTTGTGATTGATAATGAAAAAAATAATGATTATAATTATTTTATAAATTAATATAGGTTAAAATAAAAATAATAATAAGCTATTTATACCGTTTGGAGTTCAAAATATAATTTTCTTAGCAAACTAGCTTATTTGTTGCCCCACAAGCCTAGTTTTCACCAAAAAAAAATCATATTTTAAGTTATAATAAAAGAAAAATCTTGAAAATAATGGTTTATGTAATTTTTTTAAATGTTTTTTATGTTCTATAATTTGTCTCAAGTCTTTAAAATTCACTAGTATGGATAAAATTCTAAAACATAGGTCTGTACCATGAGAGAAATTAGGGTTCTTGATTGGTTTACATGGTGTTTGAGTGTGTGAAAGTATCTTGACCAGTTTATGAATATTTTAAATATTATTAATATGTATAATAACATTACATAATTCATCCAATAAGTCCTCATAGTGGTATAATAGTTTATTAAGTAAGATACTAAGCCAAGTGTAGACTGTCCTCTCACTCGCATCGAGGAAATGATATTATAGCTCCTCTTAAGGTCATTTAAGGCATAAGGATATTTGAGACACCCATGTATACATGTAATTAAATCCTTTGAGGAATATTCAATTCAAAAACAATTTCATTCTAGTGACTAATGGCAGATTTGAAGACTTGGTAGCAGCCTTTTCAATCTTGTCTCAAGTTAAACATGTTCTTGATGACCACTAAGAGACATAATACACATACAACATCATATTTAAAAGTGTATAAGTGTGAATTATAGGTGTAAATAATCTCAAAGGAATCTAGATGAAAGTGTCAAATTGTAAGTCATATATTAAGGAAGGATGTTAGTTTCAAGAGATAAAGAATGAGTCATAGAAGGCCAAGAGTAACTCTTATGCCGCCTCTCAAAAGAGAATATCAAATAAGGATAACACATGTTAAAAAAAGAATCATATGACTCTTTATTTACTTTCATTAATGTTTTAACTGATCTCATGATTTTATGAGAGCCATTATGAGCCTCTTACATGTCTACCTTCTCTCTTTCATCTCTTTTCTTGTATATATATTCTTGTATGAAAACTTTAAAGTATCCTTTGGCTGGTTATGGCATACCCTTGCCAAAATTGATATGGATTATTGATTTTTAATTAAATACAATATGATTCATTCCTTCTCTATATTTCATCAAGTACTCTTATGATTAATTGTTTATTAATGATAGTTATATTGTTTAACTTCCTTGTATTTTATCATCTTCACTCTTGCCTCTTTGTGAGTGAGTCAAATTATTATAGGTCATGTGGTGTGTGTTAATTAATATTGAAAATTTTAAGTGTGGAAATATTCACTAGTGTCTTATTTTATACCTCTTAATTATCCATATTTATTAATACATTAAATATCACCTCCATATTGAAACACTTTTATTGGAAGGACTATTTGGAGTTGTGAAATCATATTTTAGTATTGTTTTAATCCATAATATAAATCATAAATAAGTAGAGGAGAACTATAATTTTGTGCATCACCCATTTTAATAATTTATTTCATGTTTTTTCTCTCCTTTTTCCTTGAAATTTGAGTAAGTGTAGTGTTAATCTAGGTGTAGCATCAAGGGATCCAACCCTTTCTATAGGTTTAGTTTTGTCATAGGTCACCCACAACCTTAAAGATTTCCAATTGTGTTAGTTGGGTGAGGATTCATGAAACACCTCCTCAAAAGGTACAACTTAAAGTGATAGTATGTTTATTCATATATTTTTATAAAATGGACATTGGTACTACTTTGTAATAAGGACCATTTTCCTAGGTTAACAAACTTCATAAAGAGGTGTTATGGGTAATTTATGTATTATTTTAATTATTTATGCACACGTGGTTTGGTATGTTATGGGTTGGACATATATGTACTTTTAATTTCTACTAATATTATTCATCTTTTGATTAAGATATTGGTATGTGAGGTATATGTGATATATTTATTATAAGTAGGTGGGATGTATATCTATATAAACATTACACATACACATATGAGATATTTATGATGGTTACCTTTTATTATTTTGAAAATTTGGGAGAGAAGTGGTAGAAAAAAGGTAGTTTTAGCTTATTTATCTACCTCCTTAATCATTATGGTTAAGGGATGATTTGATGTATTTATATGTTATTTATAATAATACGCTCTATTAAGAGTTTTTTCATGTTATTTATTAATATTTATTTCAATTTTTATCATTTTTTATTCTTAGGTTATAATTGATGGTCTATCAATTTTGTCATGGATAGAATCAAAATCTTGTCGACTCCATCACTATTAATTTTGATGGATTCATTTTTATCTACGTTAAATCCTCATGCCTTTAATTTACATTATAAATATTCTACATGCTTTACATATATTTTAAGCTTCCTAAAGATCCCTATATTTACATTTATGTTGAAATTGACCATCTAAGTATCAAATAGGAGGATTCCTCAAGTTATTAAGCTACACAATGATAGTGTTTATGATTTAAAATATCTAGGAAATTGTATAGTACTCTTTCATTACATTTACATCAAATCCAATTCTTATGCCACCAACACCTTTTGTAAAGACAAGGTTAAAAAATGAGCATGTACTCATGTTTAATAATTATAGGAAGATAAGGTGAAGACTTATATTTCACTTAGATTTGGATTCCACTTACATGATCCAAAATTTCATTGAATATATGATTCCAAGTGTACGAAATATGGAGCTAAAAATCTTAAACATTTTTTCTAAGCTAGATATATTTTAAAAACTCTTTTATTTATATGATATTTTAGAATTAAGTCAAACTAGAAAAAAGGAGAAAACATTAAGTGCATGTTCATTAATTATGAAAAGTTGATGTAGAGACCAAAATTGTAGAGGTTATAATGTTTGGTCCATAACTCTACTTGAGATCTTATTTACACCAAAATGATAGACTCAAAAAATTCAATTAAACCATAACCCACTAAATATAGTTAGGGATGTTTTCAAAACTTTTTAGAGGCCATACATGATCATCTAAGTGTTTGAAATTATAATTTATGTTTTTTTTTCAAATTTTCCTATTTTTAGAAATAAGATACTTTTGTAACCAGACATGGGCTTCGGTTAACATTATTCCATTAGGTTAATTTTATTATCTAGATGATATGTGGATATTTTTAGGCCCATTTGAGCTTGCATGTAAAACTTACTAAAAGTAGCAGTTGAAAATTTGTTAGAAGATGGAAGTTACTAAAAATAGTTATTTCTAAAAATTACATGGGTCATTTATATTTAGGTAGTTTTTGATTTTTTTGTATTTTTAAATTATGCACATAAATTACCATTTTGAGTTTAGATATAAAATAATCCTATGTAATATTCTATCCATTCAATGAGAATTATTAGAGAAGATTGCTTTCATATAGTTTTTGAATTTAAGCATTGGATATTTTGCTTAGATACTCTATGTTTTTATAATATGGTATCATTACAAGTTCAAATATTTGAGTTAATATCTTTGTGAAATTTTATTGGATTTTGAAAATTATATTTTTGGAGAGTATTCTTTGATTGAATAACATGTGTAACATATGGTGAGAGGACAAGGATGAGGAACAATTGCTCAAAGGAACATGACTATGCAAGAACTACAAAGGAAAGTGGAATTATTAATCATAATTCTCATAAATTAAATATAAAGGCGAGAAAGAGGTGAAATAGATCATTAAATATATCATGAAAATAAAATTTAGTAATAAGAGGAGTGAGAACAAGTACCATCAATGGAAGAGAGGATGGTTATGGCTTTAAAGGAAATGATTGAAAGAATCAAGGTTGATATTATAGACTATGGAGGACAGTTAAAAATAAATGAGTCAATATATTGGATGAACAAAAATGAGAATGTTTTTGAATGGAAAAATATAAGATAAGACAATAAATTAATGTTTGATTGCATGAAATTGAATGGTCATGCACTAATTTCATGGGATCAGTCACAAAAATGGAAATAGAGAAAGGGTAAAGATAAGATAAACACATGGAGAAAGATTGATAATAAGTTAAGAGATAATTTTATTTTTGTTTATTATGCTTAACCCTATACATGAGATTTCATAATTTAAGGAAAAAGGATTACAATATACAAGAGTATATACATGAGTTTTACAAGATTTCAATATGAGTGGAGCATGATGAAATATAACAAAAAATCACTGCATGGTATGTAAATGGTTTGAGGTTTTATATTTAATATGAATTGATTATGTGTAAAATACTTTACATGGAGGAGGATTATCAATAAGCTTTGAAAGCAGAAGAACAAAATAGTTATAATTTTAAAACATCAACTAGGCCAAAAAGAGGATAATCATCACTAGTAAGGGGCAAGGTGGGTTCAATACCACTAGAGGTAGATTTATTACCACTAGAGGTGAATTATCACATAGGGAAAAAATTAAATAATATAATAGATAAGGGTTTCAATACTAACAAAGAGGAAGATGATTTTAGAGAGGATGAGGTTATGGCCAAGCTAGAGGGTAGTTTCTAAATCAGTGAAAGTTTTATGTTTATTACAGATGTGGAGAAGAAGGACACAAGGTACTTGAGTTTCCTCAATTTTATGAACAAGAAATGAGGTAAGAGTATATCCAAAGAGCTAATTTGGTTGATTTTAAGATAGAAGAGAAAAATATTGAAGTTACATAAGTATATATTGGGGAAAATATCATGATGAGGAAAACAATGCTTACTCAAAATAAAAAATGGTAAAAAATAAGGAAGGTGGTGATGCATGGATGTGAAAAAATATTTTTTGAATAAGGTGTAATTTAGGAGTTAAGATATGTAAAGTAATTCAAAATGGTGGTAGTTTTGAAAATATGATTTCTAAGGACATGATAGAGAGACTAGATTTGTAATGTGAAAATCATCCTTATCCTTATCAGATTTCATGGTTTAAGAAAGGGAATGAAGTTATTGTAGATAAAAGGTGATTAATTAATTTTTATATAGGAAAAAAATATCAGGATAGAATATGGTGTGATGTTATCCCAATTGATATATGCCTTATGTTATTTGAAAGGCCATGGAAGTTTGATAGAAAAATAAATTAATAATGGAGAGAAGAACACCTACTTTTTTGAAAGGTGATACAAAGGTAGTTTTATTAACTCTTAAATAAAAAGGTCAAGATAAAAGCATTATTTCCACAAAATAATTTATCTAAGACATGAAAATGACATGTTTTTGTTATGTATTAATAAAAAAGAAAGAAGACACATAAGTGGTACAAATACTAACAAAAGTGGGAGAAATATTTAAAGAATATGTATATGTTGTACTTGATGAGTTACCAGATGATTTAGAAATAAAGAGATACATTCAACATTATATTTATTTTATTATAGGATCAACTCTATCTAATTAAGAAACTTATAGGATGAGTCCAATAGAACATGAAAAATTGAATAAATAGGTTACTGAATTGGTGAAAAAGGTGTATTAAGGGAAAAAATGAGTCCATGTGAAAAACCAACATTGGTAGCTCTAAAAAAATATGGAGGATGGAGGGTGTGTATGAATAAAAGAGAAACTAATACAATTATCATCAAATAAAAATTTAATATATCTCATTTAGATGATATGATAAATGTATTTACAAAAGAAAAATAATTTATCAAGATTAATCTAATGAGTTGATACTATCAAATTCAGATTCATGAAGGAGATGAATATAAATTAGTATTCAAAACTAAATATGAATTATATGAATGGATGGTGATGTCATTTAGATTATGTAACTCACCTATCATATTTATGATTGTAGGTGATGAACACAGTGATATGAGATTACATTGGTAAGTTTTTGGTGGTTTATTTTAAGGATATTTTGATAATTAGTAAGACTAAAGAAGAGAAATCAAGGCATTTGAGAATGATATTATATTTTTTAAATAAGTAAAAGTTGTATGAAATTTTAAATAAGTGCAGGTTTATGTAGAACATTTTGGTATTTTTAGGATTTGTAGTTTTAGTAGATGGTGTAAGCATGGATGAAGAAAAATTAAAGGAAATTATTGAGTGATGTATTCCAAATAACATTATAGAGGTAATAAATTTCCATGGTTTAACAAATTTTTACATAAATTTCATTAAAATAATTATTAGTATGATAAAACCAATAATAGATTGCATGAGAGGAAAATAATTCATGTGGACAAGATCAACAATAGAAATCTTTGAGTTTTTGAATAATAAGATTATATAAAAATCCATTTTATCATTAAATGATTTTAAAAAAGTGTATGAGGTTGATTATAATGTTTCACATGTAGGAATCGATGCTATGTTGAATCAATAAGGAAATGTAATAACATATATAAGTGAGAAATTGAATGAGGTAAGAGAGAAGTAATATACATATGATGCTGAATTTTATTCCATAATACAAGAATTAATACATTCGAGGCATTACTAGGTGCTTAAGGAGTTTTACCTATTGAAATATCATGATGCTTTTAAGTATTTGAATGCTCAAAATAATTTAATTAACATACATGCAAAGTGGGTGCCTTTATTGGAGGGATATAATTTTGTTTTGAAGCATAAATCAAGAAAGTAGAATTAGGTACTTAATTCATTGAATAGAAAAATGAGGTTGTTAACTACTATGGTGAGTGAAGTATTTGGATTTGAAGCTATTCAGGAAGTATATGATACTGATCCATATTTTTCAAAGATAATTAATAAATGTAATAATCTAATAACAAGTGATACAAGTAATTTTTATGATGAATAACTTATAGATGATAGTTATCTCTTCAAGGAGAAACAATTATGTATTCCAATTGAGCCTTTAAGAGATAATATTATAAAGAGTTGTACAATGGTGGTTGAGATGGACTTTTTGGTAAGAAAAAAAAAATATTTAGTGGATTATAAGTATTTTTGTAAAATGATTAAGAGATATGTGACAAGATATGTTTCAAGTTACAGGATATGTTAGGTGGCTAAAGGACATGCAAAAAATACAATGTTGTACATGATATTATCAATTCCAAGAGGACAATGGATAAATTTGAGTAAATACTTTATGTTGTTAGGAACCCACAGAAGCACCATTGATTACCAAGCAACTAAACATGTAGAAATAACCATAAGTAACAAGTAACTAGAATTCAAAAATAACACAGAATATGAGAGATAATACACAATTATATTAATACTCATCCAGAAAGAAAATACAATAAAGAATATGCCACTTCTTCTCCACACCTCTCAGAGGCTTCCCACACCTCAAGTGTACAATAATTCTTTCCTCAAAGCTCTCTCTTACGGTCCCAACACACAACTCAAACACAGAGTTGGTGTTCATCTCCAACCAGTCAGTATCCACTACTATCAGTACACAAGTGCTCCACGCACTCCACAAGTGCTCCACGCACTCCAAGTACTCAACTTACTCCAAGTAGATCTCCCATGAACTTGCAACAACTTACAACTCAAATGATCTTACTTTGGAAGGAACTACCTTGCCTTCCTCTTTGCTCTCCAACCGAGTACACACCGTACTCCAAGTAGATCCTGCCTGATCTTGCTCCCTGTTGTGTTGCTGTCACCTTGATTCTGCTGCCACCTACAGATCAACCTAGTTTTGCACACCTGTAAACCTTAGACCTCACACACACATACACCTACAGATCAATGATCTTACTTACCATGCAGATCTCTAAACATGGCCTTGCATACCTACTGACCAAGATCCTACATACATGAAGAACCCCTCTGATTCTCCAAACCAGTACCCACACTTGGCACTGTGGCACTAGGAGGAACACACCATGCTCTCTTCACACATAGAAGGAGCTAATATTTGCTCTCTTACTCTCTAGCACAAATTACAATACAGCCCATGAGTCTATTATATAGATCTCATGCAAATAATAATTAGACACCTAATTACAATAATTAGATCCACAACTTCAAGTCCAAAATTGGCCTTTGACATGCAAGCAGTTGGTTCGTTAACTAACTATCCATGAACTGGCAATTTTAGAACCACACAGGTGACCAACGTCGGTCCCTGTCTGCCTAGAGGTGACTGACGTTGGCCGATCCCTGACTGATGTCGGTTGCTCTTCTCACTATATATGGCCAACGTCGACTGATCAGACCAACGCTGATTGCTCTGCAACTCAACAACCTCTTAGCAACCTCCTTCCCTATTTGCATCAGTGAAGCTTTTAGCTCCACAACCTAATAATCTCCCACTTGGAGATAAATAGTTACACTGTACTTGTACTTGTACCTCGTCTAATCTATTTCTTGGCTTGTATCCTTCTTCAAGATCAATTCTGAAGACCAACCACCACACAACTTATGGTACACCTCCTATCATCCAAGTAACCAGCCGCATCCACATCTACAAACCCATGTAGAAAAGAACTTGACCTTGCATAGCATGTGCACCTACTACTGGTCCCTCTCAGATACCTAAGAATCCACTAAACTACCCTCAAGTGCTTCTTTCCTGGATTGGCTCCAAACTTTCTGACAGCACCCACTACGTGGGCAACCCAAGTCCAATACACATATACTTAACCTCATCATGTGAATCAAGACCCTATTCTATGAATTGTCCAACCATCAGCGTGCTAACCAGTATCACACAATCATCTGAAGACAAAATCAACCTGTGATCTCCCATGTCTATAGAACACACTCATGCCAAAGAATTTTGCTACTCCAAATTCCTCATGACATGCCACTGAACTAACCTTACCCTTAGCTCAGCAAAACCCTATATGTCTGAACTTGCACCAAGCTCATCCTCCACATATAGTAACAGGATAATGTCATGACCATCATCCACCTAGTAAGACAAACACAATGGTTACACTGACATTGACTAAAGCCCTGCTTTGTCATCCACCTGTCAAAACTTGTACCACTATCCTGCAGCTTCCTCAAAACCATATGACCTAGCCCTCCATCTCACATATCCATTCTGTCTATTCTTTAAATAAGGAATCTATTCATCTCTCAGTGCTTTCATCTGGCTGGCAACCCTACCAAATCTCTCGTTTGGTTCTGCATCCTAATCCATGCCATGCACCCACTATTTTCTAGATCCTTCCTGCTCTACAGTGAGCAACGAGTATAAAGAAGAGGAAAAATGAATTTGAGGCTTAGTTACCACTTTTAGTCCTCCATATGGGCATTTAAGACTCCTTGACAGCTTGTCGTCTACCCAAAATCTGTTACAGTGATCGACCTCAGTCACCACATAGTCTGCATCCGATCGACGTCAGTTCCATGCAACTGTCTAGGTCATCGATGCCAGTTATCCCACCGACGTCAATCTTTTCCTTCCTGACACAACTGACTTCTTTGGTCTGCACATGATCGACATTGGCACCTGTCTGTTCAATGTCGGTTACCCTTGACTGATGTCGGTACCTGTGTATGCCTGTGAGTGATGACTTTTTACCTGTGAGCTTACTTTGAATCAAAACCCTATCCAAATTGCCCTACTCAGAGGTATCCAACCCCATCCGTTGATCTCTGTCCATCATCTCCTCCAAGAACACCAAGGCTTTCCAATTTTTAAGTTTTTTAAACACATCTATCTTCTGCTTAAGAACATGCATCTCCTTCTTACTCATGTGACCAAGCCTACAAAGCCACGTCTTCACAACAGAAGAAGAATCAGTAATATAAGCAAGTAGATAAAGAGTACCTACTTTCTTACCACATGCTAATTCAAGTGCATCCTTGGTAACATTCCAAGAATCCATTGTGAGAGTTACTATGCATCTCTCGTAACCCAACTTTCTTGAAGAAATTAGCCGCATCTCCAAGACTGGGACCTGCATGACCTCCTTCAACACCCATGTGTTGGCTGCCTATAATTTCAGTCGTACTTCCCCTTTGCCAAAAATATGACAAGGCTCACCAACCCCTCTACTTGGGGCTACATAGAAAGAGGCAACAAAATCTATAGAACAAGATTCTACTTTATCCAAGAAACATCTCAGAGCATCCTGTGCAACAACACCTACAACATCTGCTTCTTCAATTTCTTCATGCTGATCTTCTGCCAACCAACAATATTTATTTACCTACTCTTTCTTTCCATAACACCGTAATTGACCATTCATGCTATTCAATTTTTCCATTCATAGCTTACTTTCTTCTACCATTGCTATACTCCCACTCAATCAAAAACCCTTGTGTGTACCCTGTAATCAACACACACTAACCAGATCTGAAACAACTTGTTAGTAACCCAACCTAGCTCTGATACCAACTGTTAGGAACCCACAGAAGAACCATTAATTACCAAGCAATTAAACATGCATAAATAACCAGAAGTAACAAGTAACTAGAATTTAGAAATAACACAGAATATGAGAGACAATACATAATTGTATTAATGCTCATCTAGAAAGAAAATACAATAAAGAAGATGCCACTTCTTCTCCACACCTCTCAGAGGCTTCCCACACCTCAAGTGTACAGTAATTCTTTCCTCAAAGCTCTCTCTCTTATGGTCCCAACACACAACTCAAACATAGAGTTGGTGTTCACCTCCAACCAGTTAGTATCCACTACTGTTAGTACACAAGTGCTCCACGCACTCCAAGTACTCAACGTACTCCAAGTAGATCTCCCATGAACTTGCAACAACTTACAACTCAAATGATCTTACTTTAGAAGGAACTACCTTGCCTTCCTCTTTGCTCTCCAACCAAGTACACACCGTACTCCAAGTAGATCTTGCCTGATCTTGCTCCCTATTTTATTGTTGTCACCTTGATTCTGCTGCCACCTGCAGATCAACCTGGTTCTGCACACCTACAAACCTTAGACCTCGCACACACATACACTTAGAGATCAATGATCTTACTTACCATGTAGATCTCCAAATGTGGCCTTGCATACCTGCTGACCAAGATCCTACATATATGAAGAACCCCTCTGATTCTCCAAACCAGTACCCACACTTGGCACTGTGGCACTAGGAGGAACACACCATGCTCTCTTCACACACAGAAGGAGCTAATATTTGCTCTCTTACTCTCTAGCACAAATTACAATACAACCCATGAGTCTATTATATAGATATCATGCAAACAATAATTAGACACCTAATTACAATAATTAGATCCGTAGATTCAAGTCTAAAATTGGCCTTTGACATGCAAACAACCAGTTCGTTAACTAACTATCTGTGAACTGGTGTTCTGGAACCGCACAGGTGTCTGACATCGATCTTTGTCTACCTAGAGTTGACTGACGCCAGCTGATCCCTGACTGACGTTGGTTGCTCTTCTCACTGTATATGGCTGACATCGGCTGATCAGACCGATGCCGGTTGCTCTGCAACTCAGCAACCTCTCAGCAACCTCCTTCCTTGTTTACATCAGTGAAGATTTTAGCTCCATAACCTAACATATGTTTGGGTTACCAAACACACAAAAAGATAATAATTCAATTTTTGTTTCTATAGTCATGTTTTCTAAGATGGTTCATTTTATTGTGTTTAATAAAATTAATGATGCCATTAGAGTTGTATAATTATTTTTAAAGGTGTTTTGAAATTGCATGCTGTTATAAAACCTATTACATCAGATAGGAGCATGAAATTTATTAGTTATTTTTGGAGCAATTTATTGAAAAATATAGGAAGTAATCTATAATTCATTAGTGCATACCACCAACAAACAAATGGAAATAAATTTTTTATTAACATGAACTTGGAAAATTTATTGAGATGCATAGTTAGAGAGAATCCCAAACAATGGGTATTGGTTTTACCAAAACCTGAGTTTACGTATAATATTTTAGTGAATATATTAAAAATAAAATTGACATTTCATATTATTTATGGTATAAATCTTTTCGGTGTTTTAGATTTTTTATAGTTACCAATTACAGAATGAGTTAGTGATGATGCATAAGAATTTGTAGATCATATACAACATTTACAAGAAGTGAGGGGAAAGATAAAATAAAATATTGAC
>JARHVA010006829.1:260000-277500 GCA_037957365.1 Torreya grandis
TTTAATGGGTTCAATGGTTCAAAGGTTCAATGAGTGGTTGGTTTAATGCATTTTATTTGAGTGATCAAAGGACATAGTCAAAAAAGAAGGCTTCAAATGCAAGATTGAACCCTTGAACCAACGCTTGTTCAATCGATAGGTTTAAGGGGCTACCCCAAATCGAAAGGAATAAGTGCCCTTGTAGAGGGCAGTGAACCAAGGCCAAGTACCCTTGCGAAGGGTAGTGAGAGAAGGTAGAAAAGATAGAATTTCTTTAGATTTGTTCAGAGGCCGATAAGGAAGATTTCCTTTAGAATTTTTGTGTGAAGGAAATTACTAAGTGAAAGAGCCATTAGATTTCCTTCAAGAAGATTTTCCTCAGAAAAATGGTTAAGGAAAAAATCCTTCAGACTTTTTGTTCGAAGGAATTCACCTGGGAAGAAACCCCGAAAGCAAGAACCTGGAAAAAAATAAACTAAGGTAAAGAAAAGGAAGATTTCCTTGGAAAAAATTATCTGAAGGAAAAGAGCAACAAAAACCCACTGAGAAAATTAAATCCTAAAGGCCATCCCAAGACCGCTCAAAAGGTAGGAACCCTTGCAGGGGGCTCTCCTCGAGAAAAAATAGACCTTTCTCAAGACCCTGAAGGGCAAGTTCCCTCTGGGAAAGATCAAAACTCAAAGAACAATGGAAGCCACCATGTGTCCCATATAAAGTCAAAGTGGAAGCTGCCAAGTGTCAATTATTGAGAGACATAGTTTCTAATAAGTTTCAAAGCTACGTAACGTGCCACGTGTTTCATTATAACTCAACAAAAGCCAACAAGTGTTAGACTTCATAGTTTCTTCCCTCTGCTTCTTTGTTTCATGAGGAATGTGGTGGGCCCCAAGTGAGTTGCTAACCTCAATAGAGTGTGCCATGTGTCATCATCTGCATGAGTCCAAATGAGTCTTAATGTTTCTATATTGTTTTTAAAGCTCAGTGGAAGCCGCCATGTGTCATATTTTATAGGACTCTCAAAAGACATCTAAAGCCTCTATAAGTTAAGTATATGCTATCACGTGTCCTTACATGTTTCATAGTGGAACATGCCATGTGTCACTTGTTAAGATCAGTGGAAAGCAACTAGAGCAAGTGGGAAAGACACGAAGGAATTGCTAAGGAGGATGATGGGCCTACAGCCATAAAATTTAGAGCAACCAACTAGCGGTTGGCTGTCAAACAATCACAGACCCTATGAACAAATTTAGCGACTAACCAAAGAGATAGCCCAAGGGCTCAAATCACATAGATAAGGATAAAATATAGCCAGGAAAGGGGGAATGATGGAGAAAGATTAGAAATATCCATGCATGGGATATGATTCTAGAAGGTAAAGCAGTCCACCAAGTGGACATTAGAGAACGTGTACATTAAATTACATGGCCTATTTTTTTGCATTGAGTAGAGCGAACAATTGTGCACACATCAAGAAATACATCAGGTGGCCCATATTAAAAATTGATGCTTGATTCAAGCATAGCCCATGGACATAATTTAAAATGCATTGAAGGCATTGAACACATCATAGGCCATTTTGTGAAATAAATCACCCAAGTCTTTCTTGGAGCACTATATATTGGACTCTCTCTTATTATTTTAAAGAGATCTCTCTCTGTTATCAGAAACAAAACTCTGCCCAAATTGAAAGGCATTACTGAGACTTTGAGCTCAGATTGTTGATCATATTTTGTTATTTGAATAAGAAAACAAGTGAATTTTTAGACTTTGTGATAGAATAGCTCGGTTGTTAGGGAAATTGTTCTTATGTTTGTTTCCTTAATATATATTTTTTGTCCATTTAATTGAGTAAGAAAAATTAGTGAAAATAATTAGAAAGGTGTCCTGAAACCAAATGTGGAGAGACTTTGTGCTCCCATAATTGCCTTTAGTGTGTTTTATTTCTATTCCTGTGTAAAAGATCTTGGGATGACTTTGTGCCCTCATTATCCTTCGTATTATATTTCTATGTAAAAGACCTTGGGATGACTTTGTGCCCTCATTGTCCTTCGTATCTCACTCTTGGCCAGTTGAGGTGGAGACCTTGTGCTACATCTCAGTCTGTTGGTTACTACACTTTTGGTTACCAGTTACTTGTCACTATCTAAAAGAATTCTTGCTGTTTCTTGCAAGATCACTTTTTAAAGAAGAGAAGTGCCTTCAGCATTTTCACTAAGATTTTCTCCTCTATTTGTTAACATCATCTCTGAGAAAAGAGAGATGAATGGTTTATCCTACCCCTGAGTGCTATTTTCTGATTATATATATAGTATATAGCTCTTACATATTTATAGGAAACCTCCCCTTGATGAGAGGAGAGATTTGTTCCCTTTTGATGTAGTAAACCTGCACATTTGGTTGACCAATATCCCTATGCTATGTTTGAAGAGACCTATTTTGCTCATCAGTTAGCTGGTGACAAAATATTCACCCACAATTTTTGGTGACTCCGCTGGGGACATAGTAATTTTGTTCAATTTGGAGCCTCAAGCTTCAGATTGAAACATCACCTGTCTTATCCATTATCATTATATACTTATCCATCTATCCCACTGTGTAAGAATGCATAGTTTGAAGCCTCAAGCTTTAAGATGAAGCAATGCCAGTTCTTTTCCATTTTTATTTTTACACTCTAGCAGATCCATAGTAAATGTGAAGCCAAATGGCTAAAGGTATTGTTGACCTTGTATTCTAGTTGGTACAATAAAGTAATTTTGATCTGTTTCCTTCACCATCTTACCTCCAACAAATTAGGAGCTTTCCTCCTACTAAAGTCAAGTCTCCATTATCGGGCAAAGTATCCATTTCTGCTATTAATAAAGCTATCATTACTTACCCCTTTAAGATTTGTTATTCCAACTTTCCATAGTCATAAAATGGTAGTTCAAGGCCCTTGGGGTAACTCTTTTGGCCCACTCAATTTAACTCCACCTCTGCATGAGCTACCACAAAGTTCAAATAAAAATTTCCCCAAGTTCTATGGTGATGGGAAGGTTCATCCTGATGAACATATTACAGCCTTCAACATAGCCTATGGCATAATAGGTGTGGATTATGAAGATGTAGTAGTCAGGCTATTCATGGAAACTTTACAAGGTGCTACTGCAGACTGGTTCTATCATCTGTAGGCATAGACTGTGACTGATTGGAACACTCTAAAAGTGAAATTTGAAGCTAGATTCAAGCCTACAAAAGATGCACATGCCTTGTTAGATAAACTCACACAAATGAAGAAGGAGCCTCATGAACCAATGAGGGATTTCATAGCCAAGTTTGAAAAACTGAGGAATAAGATTCTTGTAATTGCTTAGCCAACACCTAAAAACCTAAAATGTTTCTTCATCAACTCTCAACCGCTTGAAGTGAGTTTTCTACTAAGATGTACTAGCCAAATATACCTTGCTGCAGCCCAAGATTTGGCCACAAAGGTGGGAGATGGCCTTATCTTGGTAGGAAAGATAAGGAGAGATATTAACAGAGGTAAATCCTCTTCATCTTCTAAATATCAATCTATAGGTACCATTGATCTAATGGTACAAAAGCTAGAAAATGAGTTTCTAGCTCTCAAGAAGCAAATGGCACAAGGGATATCTTTAGCTCCTTCGTATAGAGATATGTCAAGAAGGACATTCTCCAATTAGTCATACCAAGGCAATGCTACCAAGAATCAAGGACAGCCAAATCATCTTCCTCCCCCATAGGTGAAACTTGCCATTGAAGCACCCCCAACCAATTCAGTAGTTGGATATCTCAAAATAAAATCTAATTTCTCTTTCTAGCCTGAATTAAACCAAGAAAATGACATTGATCTCCTTGTAAAAGGATAGGAAGAATTAGTTGGTGACTCCAACATTGGTTTCCTAAATTACCAAGATGAACCCAAAGGTAAAGGTGAAGTAGTTGATGGATCATATGCTGTATTCACTTGGTCCCAGAACCAGTCAGCCTAGCAAGCTGATAAAAAAATAGAGGAAAGTTCTCAGCATGCAATCTCAATTGCCAAACAACAAACTTCTCTATCTTTCCAACCAAAGGACCTAGTGAGTAATAAAAAGGTAAGTACATCAAGCATTCCTCTATCTTCAACTTTAGTTCCATAGACTAGTACCACCCCTCCTAAAAACTAGAAAGATGAACTACCTTCCTCTGTTCCTAGTCCATTTCAGTCATTTGACATAATCGACCATGTCAAGAAGACCAAAATTCAAATGTCTAAATTTGAATTCTTGCAATCCAATCCTAAGAAGTTGGATAGGTTAGGTCAATGTGTGAAAAATAAAGTCATTCTTGTTGGATAAGATGTTAAAAAGGCAACTCATGATCCCCCAAAGAACATGTCCATCCCAAACAATCTTGTCATTACTCCTCCAGCTACCTATGGGAAAATAGAGCCTTTCTATGTTTCCTTGTTGATAAATGGTCATAAACTAAGAAATTGCATCATAGACTCAGGTGCATCTGACAATGTCATGCCTTCCAAGGTGGTAGAATCTCTTAGAATCATGCTGACCAAAGCCTTTGAGAGATGTTTCTCCATGGAGAACAAATAAGTACCTCTTTTGGGATAAATCAAGGATGCCCAATTTGCATTTGCAACATTCTCAGACAAAAGAATCAAGATGATAATCCTGGTGGCTGATGTTCTAGCCTCATATGACATTCTTCTAGGGTGAAATTTTTGTAAGGATGTTAGTGGAGAATTGAGCATGGCCCTGTTTGAAGTGAGGATTCCTGTTAAAGGCACCATGCAAAGGCTGCTTCCTAAAATAGAATCAAAATATGTTGTCACTTAGACATCAGATCCTAAAGCTCAAATTCTATTTGAATCTTCAGACATGGGTAATTATTTCTTGACCATAGAGGATACGCATGTTTCAGCTGATGAAACTTCTAAAAATGACAGTCTAAAAATTGTTTCAGATAGAATAATAGAAGATGTGAGAGAGCACAGTGTAAGCACATAAGAATTCCCCCTTCCAAGCAAGGAGAAATCTAAGGAAAGATTAGTTTTTGATGATGTTTAGATCATAGAATTTGATGGCAGCAATTCTTCTACTAGCTCAGGGGCTGGGATTGTGTTAATATCTCTTTAAGGAGATATTTTTCCTTCTTCATACAAGTTGCAGTTCAGCAATATCAACAACACAACTGAATATGAATCTCTATTGCTTGGAGTGAAGGCTTCTCGAGATAAAGGCATTAAACTCCTTCATGCCAAAGGAGATACTGAACTGGTGGTTTATTAGGTAAGGAACTTGTACCAAACTAAAAATGAGAGATTACACCATTACCACAATCTATTTTGGGATCAAATTGAAAGCTTTGATGCTTTCAGCATCTCTGCCATATCCAGGAAATTTAATGACTGAGCTGATGCACTGGCTATTTTAACGACTCTCTTAGTTCTTCACCTAGACTTTAAAGGAAACAAGTACACTATCAAATTGGTCTTTTGACCAAGTGTGTCAGATAATTCCAATCATTGGCAAGTGTTTAATGGCGACAACCAAATCATCACCTTTTTCAAACAAAAAGATAGTTTTGAACAGCTTCACTTCGAAGGCAGTAAGCTCCAAAAACTTGAATCAACTCTTGAAATGAATTCAGACACAGGTGAAGAATTCTTGCACCTAAAAGGGAATAAAATTCCCAAAGGACTGGTTTCTCTTGAGAAACTCTTTGACAAGCATGACAAGTTCATCAAACAGTAACAAATGGATTCAAGCTCCCCCCAAGGGTTTGATCAGATAAATTTGGGTACCAAGAAAAATCCCAAGATGGTGAACATTGGGAAGTGTTATACTCTAGAGGAGAAACTAAAATTTATTGACCTACTTCACCATTACATGGATGTTTTGGTGTACTCTTATGATGATTTGAAGTCACTCAGGCTTGAGGTAATTCACCATGAAACTCCTCTCAAGGATGATTCAGTGCCTTACAAACAGAAATGCTGATAGTATAATCTAAAGATATTAGGTATTATTCTATTTGAGATACAAAAAATACTAAATGCTAGGATAATTTTCCCAATCCATCATTCCACATGGATTTCCAACATAGTCCCTGTGAGGAAGAATAATGGTGAAATTTGCATCTATGTAGATTTTAAGAATCTAAATCAGTCATCTTTAAAGGATAACTATCCTTTGCCCATCATGGATCAAGTGCTTTAGACAGTGACCAGCTCAGAGATGTTATCAATGCTAGATGAATTCTCAATATATAATCAAGTTGAAGTTGGTGAAGCAGACTAGTACAAGACTACCTTCACCACACCTTGGGGCACCTTTGCTTATCGAAGAATGCCATTTGGCTTGATAAATGCTGGCACAACTTTCTAGAGAGTAATGGAACCTGCTTTCAAAGATGAAATGGGTAAGTTCATTGTGGTATACCTTGATGACTTGACCATCTTTTTCAAGCATCACTCTGAACATGTATGCCATTTGCAACAAGTGCTGAAACACTGCCACCAAAATGGCATTTCTTTAAACCCCAAGAAGTTTTTCTTTGGAGTGATAGAAGGGAAGCTTCAAGGGCACATTATATCCTAAGAAGGCATAAAGATTTACTTAGAGAGAGTCAAATCCATTTAGGAGCTTACTCTACCCACAAGTAAGACTGTAGTTCATTCTTTCTTCAGAAAGGTGAATTTTTTATGAAGATTCATTCCTAAGTTTGCTGAGAAGACTCATCATATTGTGGATATGATGAAAGGAAAGGCCACTTTGAGCTAGACTAAAGAAGGCAAATTGAGATTTTGGGATATTAAGACAGCCATTGCCCATGCCCCAATTTTGGTTTGTCTAAATTATACCAAGGATTTCACAATGTACAGTTATGCTTCTGAGCACACACTTTCAGTGATTCTAGTTCAACAAAATGAAGAAGGTGTGGGATCTCCTATATCCTTCATGAGCTGTCCTCTTAAAGCTCATGAGCTGAATTATTCAAACATGGAGAAGCATGCCTATGTGGTGGTCAATGCAGTAAAGCATTTTCACTTTTACATTTTGAATTCCCATGCTACCACCCTAGTTCCTGATACCACAGTTAAATCCATATTAACTCAGTAGGAGTTTGAAACCAAAAGGGGGAATTGGATTGAAAAAATATAGGATTTTAATCTAGTTATCAAACTAACAAAGTTGGTGTGGGGAAGGGGCCTTTGTCAATTGATTGCTGACAATAGACTTGAGGAAGCTGGACATGAAGAAAAAGAAGTGGTAGACACACCAACAGTCCTCTTTTTCTCCACCATGAATGAGTGGTATTCAAGTATTGCTCATTTCCTTATAGTGAGTGTCGTACCTACCTATCTCATAAAGAAAGGAAGACTGTTAAACTAAAAGATACAAATTTTATTCTCTAAGACAACAGCCTGTACAAGAGGAGCCTTGATGGAGTGTTCCTTCACTGCGTGGACAGGGAACAACAGAACCAAATTTTGAAGTCTTTCCATAATTTGGCTTGTGGAGGACATTTTTTTGCTCCTATAACTACCCATAAGATTCTATGAGCCAAGTATTACTGGGTTACTCTTTTTCAAGATGCATACAAGTGGGTAAGAAAATGTGAACTATGCTAGCAATTTGTTGGAAGACCTAAGTTGGCTGCCCTGCTTCTCAAGCCAGTGGTGATAGAAGAGACATCTCAACAATGGAGAATTGATTTCATTGGTGTTGTAAACCCATCTTCAAGTGTTGGACATGATTATGTCCTCACAACCATATACTACTTCATCAAGTGAGTGGAAGCTATCCCAAACAAGCATGCTACTTCAGAAGTAGTGTGCAATTTTCTTAAGGAGAATATTATTTCTAGGTTTGGGGTCCCAACCAAGATTGTCATAGACAATGCAACTTGTTTCACTTCCTAAGAGATTAATCAATTTTTTTTAATTATGGGATTACTCTCTCCCACTCTTCTAATTATTTTCCACAAGGGAATGGCCAAGCAGAATCGAGTAACAAAAACTTAGTGACCATCATCAGGAAGCTAGTAGATGACAAACAATGAACTTGGCACAGAGCATTATTTGATGCTTTGTGGGTAGATAGAATTACACCAAAAAGGGCAATTGGTATGTCTCCTTTCCAACTTCTTTATGGGCTCAATGCTGAGATACCAATCACCTTGGAATTACCAGCATTGAAATTGGCTAAGGCAATTGAAGATCAGACATATGAAAGCTCTATTGATAAGAAGATCATGTACCTGACTAAGCTGGATGAGTAGAGAACTATGATGGTGGACTGAATTACTGCCCATCAAAGTTTGGTGAAGAAGCTCTTCACCCAAAAGGCAAAAAACTATGATTTCTAGGTTGGAGATCAAGTCCTATTGTGGGATAAAAGGAGAGAACCAAAGGGGATGCATGGGAAGTTCAACTCCCTTTGGAGGGGCCCATTTACTATTCATCATCTCAATGGTGAAAACAATTTCTTGCTAAAATATCAAGATGATACGCCCTTTTCATTGCCTCATAGTGGGAAACATTTGAAACACTTCAATCCATGAAGTATCAAATAAGATCAGCTTGTACATATGTATATTTGTATAGTCTTTAGTTCTATTTTATGCTTTTTTCATTTTCATTTTCTGGAGCCTTTCTTTTTGGGTAGCATTATTCCATGGCCCAATGGCATACTTCAAGGCACTAGAGATTCTATTTTCTACTCCCCTCAGCTATTCGAAGTTTTCAACTGAAGGAAGTTCCCCAACTAGAGCTAGTTGTTGTCCACAAAAATGTTAGCTCATTTTTGAGACAACATATGAACTATTCTGGTTCAATAGACTAAAATCCTCTATTTCATTTTCAAAAAATATTTTGAGCATTCAAATTCTTCATTATCAAGCTTTTTCAGATTTGTACGAACTCTGTAGGCTTGAATCTATGGACTCTATAGGCTTGAATCTATGGACTCTGTAGGCTTGAATATATGGACTCAGTTCTATGGACTCATTTCTATGGACTTGGTTCTATGGACTTCATAGGTTGATTTCTATGAACTCTATAGGAAAGAAACAAGCTCTCAACACTTAGGCAATTTTAATATTGGTTCAATGACTTGGTTCAATAAAAAATGTCCATCGACAAGCTTCTAAGCAAGGCTTGAACCATTGAACCATTGAAACTTGAACCATTTTGGTTCAATGGGTTGAATGGGTTCAAAGGTTCAACATCATCAGCAAGAGTTAAGCACTTCGGCAAAGGTTCAATAAGTTCAACCACTTCAAGGTTCAACAGCTTCAAAACACTTATAAAAGAGAAGAAGGCTTGAACTATTGAACTGTTGAACCATTAAACCATTTTGGTTCAAAGGTTCAATGGGTTTAATGGTTCAAAGGTTCAACAAGTGGTTGGTTCAATGCATTTTGTTTGAATGATTAAAGGACTTAGTCAAAAAAGAAGGCTTCGAATGCAAGATTGAACTGTTGAACCAAAGTTGGTTCAATCGACAGGGTCAAGAGGCTGCCCTAAATCCAAAGGAACAAGTGCCCTTACAGATAGTGGTGAACCAAGGCCAAGTGCCCTTGTGAAGGGTAGTGAGAGAAGGCAAAAAAGATAGAATTTCTTCATATTTGTTCAAAGGCTAATAAGGAAGATTTATTTCAAAAAATTTATCTGAATGAAATTACTAAATGAAAGAGCCGTTAGATTTCCTTTGGGAAGATTTTCCTCAGAAAAATGGTTAAGGAAAAAATCCTTCAGACTTTTTGTCCAAAGGAATTCACCCTAGAAGAAAGCCCAAAAACAAGAACCCAGCAAAAAATTGACTAAGGCAAAGCAAAGGAAGATTTCCTTTAGATAAATTGTCTGAAGGAATTCCTTCAGACTTTTTGTCTGAAGGAAAAGAGTAGCAAAAACCTGCCAAGAAAATTAAAGCCTAAAGGCCATCCCAAGAACACCCAAAAGGTAGGAACCCTTATGGGGGGCTCTCCCCAAGCAAAATTAGACCTTTCTCAAGACCTTAAAGGGTAATTTCCCTCTGGGAAAGATCAAACCTCAAAGATTAGTGGAAGCCACCATGTGTCCCTTACAAAGTGTAGTAGAAGCTACCACATGTCCCTTATAAAGTTGAAGTAGAAGTTGCCAAGTGTCGCCTATCAAGACACAATTTCTAATAAGTTTCAAAGATGTAGAACATGCCACGTGTTCCATTATAACTCAGTGGAAGCCAACAAGTGTCAAACTTCACAGTTTCTTCCTTCTACTTCTTTGTTTCATAAGGAATGTGGTGGGCCCTGAGTGAGTTTCTAACCTCAGTGGAGTGTGCCACGTTTCATTGTCTACATGAGTCCAAATGAGTCCCAATGTTTCTATATTGTTTTTAAATCTTAGTGGAAGTCACCATGTGTCATCTTCTGTAGGACTCTCAAAAGACATCTAAAGCCTCTATAAGTTAAGCAGATGCTGCTACATGTCCTCACTTGTTTCATAGTGGAACACGCCATGTGTCACTTTTTAAGATTAGTGATAAGTGGCTAGAGCAAGCAGGAAAGACATGAAGGAATTGCTAAGGAGGATGACAGGCCCATAGCCATCAAATTTAGGGCAACCAACTAGCCATTAGATTTCAAACAATCATAGACCTTGTGAAAAAATTTAGTGACCGGCCAAAGAGATAGCCTGAGGGCTCAAATCACATAGATAAGGAAAAAATACAACCAAGAGAGGGGGAACAATGGAGAAAGATCAAAAATATCCATGCATGGGATATGTTTTTAAAAGTTAAAGCATTCCACTAGGTGGACATCAGAGAACGTGAACATTTAATGGTGTGGGCTATTTTTTGCATTGAGTAGAGCGAATAACTGTGCACACATCAGGAAACACATCAGGTGGCCCATATTAAAAATTGACGCTTGATTCTAGCATAGCCCATGGATAGAATTTAAAATGCATTGAAGGCATTGAATGCATCGTAGGCCATTTTTGTGAAACAAAGTGCCCAAGTCTTTCTTGGAGCACTGTATATTGGAATCTCTCTTATTATTTTAAAGAGATCTCTCTATTATAGAAACAAAACTTTGCCCAAATTGAAAGGCATTATAGAGACTTTGAGCTCAAATTGTTGACCATATTTCATTATTTGAATAAGAAAACAAGTGACTTTTTAGACTTTGTGCTGGAATAGCTTGGTTGTTGGGGAAATTGTTCTTATGTCTATTTCCTTAATACATTTTTTTTGTCCATTTAATTGAATAAGTAGAATTAGTGAAAATAATAAAAAAGGTGTCCTAAAGTGAACTATGGAAAGAATTTGTGCCCCCATAATTGCCTTTAGTGTGTTTTCTTTTTATTCCTATGTAAAGGATCTTGGGACAACTTTGTGCCCTCATTATTCTTTGTATTTTGTTTCTATGTAAAAGACCTTGGGATGACTTTGTGCCTTCATTGTCCTTCATATCTCACTCTTGGTTAGTTGATGTAGAGACTTTGTGCTACATCTTAGTCTATTGGTTACTATGCCTTTGGTTACTAGTTACTTGTCACTATCTATAAGAATTCCTACTGTTTCTTACAAGATCACTTTTGAAAGAAGAGAAGTGCCTTTAGCATTTTCACCAAGATTTTCTCCTCTATTTGTTAACATCATCTCTGAAAAAAGAGAGATGGATGGTTTATCCTACCCCTGAGTGTTATTTTCTGCTTATATATATATATATAGTATATAGCTCTTGCATATTTATAGGGAACCTGCCCTTCATGAGAGGAGAGATTTGTCCCCTTTTGATGTAGTAAACCTGCACATCTGGCCGAGCAATCTCCCTATGCTGTGGTTGAAGAGACCTATTTTGCTCATCAGTTAGCTAGTGACAAAATATTGACCCAACACATATCATGCTAATATACATATGTTATAGATTTACATATAAATGTTATACATGTTCTTCACATGGTAATATTTGAGTGGCTAATATGTAGGATATACATGTTATAAATGATCATGGAATTATAGATGTTATCCATTTACATCATGTTCATCTTGGGGGCATTGGAAAATTAGTGGTATACATTATACTAGGGGATATTTATACAATGGGTCTTAAGTGGTATCATTCAGACTTTAAATTTATCATATAGAGCTACTTACATTGATTAGGCATATATTTATATTAATTTAGTATTGCACATTCTCTTGCATGTACTTAATTGTGTTTTTTGTTCTTATTTTTTTCCTATTGATTTATTCTCCAATTTGAATATATATGATTGTATAGTCATCACTATATGTGGTGTAATATATCTATTATGAATCATGTACTCTTTATTAACACTTACATCTATTATATGTGTGATTATACTATGTGCTACACTATCTTTGACACCATGACCCATATCATTCATGTTATTATTTCTAGTATGCTTTTTTTCCTACATTTAAATGGTCCTTAACATGCATATATTATGGACATACTACTATTATTTTGTATATTATTCATTAATATATCTACCCCTATTAGGGGTGCCTTACTACTTTATGACATATAATTTTTCCATATCTTTTCTTTCCATTGGGTGCATTGTATTGTTCCCTAACTCCTGCATCCTTTTATACATATGTTATGCATATTTATATCATTTTTTCCATGTGTTTATTTATCCTACACAACTTTTATATCAAAATACTAAATCTTTCTATTTACACCTAGTCACACAAAATTATCTAAATATGTTTGGTACTTACATATTATCTTACATTGTGTTATAACTTAATTTTCCATCCCCATAATATATTTTGGAAGATTTATTTTCATTCACTATATTATCCTCACATAAGGTTCTATATTAAAATAGGTATGATGGGAGAAGTGATCTAGGCATATATTGCTAGGAATAAATATCTCAATGCCAAGAACACACTCTAATAAAAAAAGGGAAATTTGAGTATTATTTCTCTTAAATGATTGTATATAATATCTCTCTCACTTGTTTTTATTATGTGAAAGTACAATGGTGAAAATAAATAGGCATAAGAGAAAGAATGAGGGATAAATAGAATAATCTACTAATATAAGTTTCATATAACAAATGTCATATGAAAAATAATTTTTCTAGAATATCCATAGAGAAAAAAACATTCCAAATATGTGTTTTGACAAGTGTCACATAGAATTCACTAATAACAAATAACTATGTGTGAAATAATAATAATAATTCTAATAATTAAGTGTGCACAAATTATTAAGTAATCCTCATTTGAGCTTCTCCTAATACTTTAATATCCTCATGTAAGTAAATAATTACGGAGGGATATAATATAGGTCCTAACTACTAGTCTAAGCTAGGTGGCCATGTACAATAAAATGAAAAATAAGGACAAAATAAGGAGAAGGAAGGAATGACTCCACCCTAATAACCTCATAAGGACAAATTTATTCACCCTAAAGGATGATAGCAATTGAAGACAATGTAGATCAACCAAGGATTTGGTGAAGATGTCTAAAACCTACTTATAGGTAGTCTTGAACTCCAAATAAATAAATCCATATTATATCAACTAAAGTATGAAGTGCATATGGATAACTATATGTTTAGTGTATTGATACTAATAAATATTGTGAGACATAGGAATGTCACTTTGGTTACCACACCAAAATAATAGTAGGGATATGTTATAAAAAAGTGAACTTATCTAATAACTAAAAAAACATAATGTCTTTTGACTAACTTTGAGAACTCCTTGATATTGAGCCTTAGGAGATGATATGGTAATAGTAATCTTCTTCTTGAATACTTATGCATGTAGACCAATAAAAATAGTGTAGATAAAAATGAAAGTTCATTTATGGGTACTAACATCTCTTGCCCAACCTGAATCAATGTAATTGATAATATGTGAAAGTGATTTGTAGTGTGTGTTGAAACACAAAGTGACTAATGCCGTGAATGTAGCGTAAACACACTTAGCTACCTTCTAATGACTCTTTTATGGTTCTTGGGAGAACCAAGAGATGAGGTTAAAAATAAAGGTGATGTCAAGGTGATTATGAGTCAAGTATAAGAGAGTACTTATAAAAGGATAAAATATAATAGTCTTAAAATTAGTAGTTAATACAACACCTTATTGAAAATGAGTATGGGTTGAATTACATCCAGCCATATCAAAATAATGAAGCAAGTATGTGGTGAACATATATTATCTAATAGAGATCCCATCAGCTTATTGATGAATTGGAAGCCCATGAAATTGATGCATAAGCCATATATATATATATATATATGCACATCATCAAGTTAATATTAATATCCTTGAATATGAGGTCTTAATTTTTTATTAGAATAAGGTCATCAACATAGAATAAAATTATAATATTATGATCCCCATGTGTTTGGATATATAAATTTGGGTTGGAATGCCATCGAGATAAACTAAAATTAAGTAAGAAGGAATCCATGTTTTGGTACTTATCAATTCACATTCCCAATGTCTCTTCCTATTTCTATGAGAATGGAAAGCTTTTTGAATAAGATGATATGCAAGACACCTAAGATAGACACCTAGGATTAATAACTAATATTGATAATATTGTTACATTCCCCCTTAATCAGTAGGGGTATTTTTTAAACCAAGCATTCCTCTAAACATCAAACTTTTTTCTTGTCCAAGTGCCTTTGTTAGGATGTTTGTTGGTTGTTCTGTTATCGAGCAATGTTACAACTTGACACTACCATATTTCACATAGTGGCAAATCAAATGAAATTTGGTATTGATTTTCTCGGTCATTCATGAAGAACTATATTATTTACCATCTGTATTATATAAGTGTTGTCAACCATGAGAGGTTTTGAAGAAACCAATTTCTCCTACATGTCTGAAAGAACCCTTTTGAGCCACAAGATCTCTCTAATTGACTCTTAAGTGGCCATATATTATACTTTTGTTGAAGAAATTATTGGAACTAATTACTTATTTTATTTCTAACTAACAACTATTTTTCCCAAATTCATTAGAAAAAGAGTGATGGATATTTAAAACAAGTGAGGAGTCATACATATATATTGGAGGATATTACATGTAGATATAATAATGCATATTATTGTGAAATATGGTGTTCTTCACATACATATAGTAAAATGACCATGAATGTGCTATACAATGAGAGAGTACTAGTTAGACTACCTCAATTGTTATAAAGTAAGATCCATTAGATGGTTCAAATCCCCAAAAATATGTATAGATGTGAACCATGATCTACATCACATATAACAATAATATCATGAAAATATGATAACTCTTAGACTAAAATATTTTATGGAGTGAAATACACTATATTCATAGTACCAAAGTGAAATATTTTATACTCTAAATAAAAATTTTTGGATAATTTTGGAACATAGATTACATTAGTGATACTACCATCCTCCAATTAGAAAGTACTAGTCCATAGTACAACTCTAGAAGAATTTACCACTTTAATCTTGGGGGTGTTAAAGTTGATGTTTATATTCATTTATTTGATAGAGCTATGATAACAATAGCTTCATATGTTGGGGCAATGGGAGAGAGATTAGTTGAGGTTGAGTTGGATAGGCGCAAGATGTCTCCACCTAATTATGGTTGTGTTGGCATGAGGATAATAAATGAGTACATAAATCTTTAGAGGAAATATACAGACTTACGTGAGGAGCATGGTTGGATATTGGAGCAAAAGAGTCATCGTAAGAGGCATTTAGGATCTCAAAGAGGTATGGAGCCATCGAGCACTAGAGGGGACTATGGGACTAGTACTGGAGGAGAAAATGAGACGAGAGTAAGGGCATGATGCGCTTTCATGATTGATTATATGTAATATAATGTATATGTATTTGAAAACTTGGTTATATATATATATATAGGATGTTGTTTAGATTTTGGATTCATACATATTGTGTTATGAATTTTGGAATGGATTGGTATATTTCTTGTACTTTGTTTATTTAGGAGTATTTGATCTAGTATTAATATTAAGGTTTTTGCATATATTTGGTAAAATGGTACTTGGGATCTGTGATTTGATTTTTATTCATAAGTTCAGGTGTGATCATAAAATTGATTTGTAATCATATGTAAGCAAAAATTTGTTGGTTTTTGTAATTGGTAAGTTTTTTGGATAAACTGATGTAGTTTAATGTTAGAAAAATAGGATTTGGTAAGATATGGATTTTGATAACCTTATTTTGGATACAGATAGTTATTGGGAATTATGAATGTTATTCGTTAGTATATGGGGATGTAAAATATCATTTTGTGCATATTACCTCCCCAAGAGTGGATCAAGAATACAAAGGCTACTTAGACCTTTGGATCCATCATTGCCCTGCTAAGTGAAGCTATGAACTAATACCCATATTAATATGTGTCATATCACTATCTAAACCCTTATGGCTAAATGAGCATGTGCCCATAATTCTCATGGTATGTAGGAATGTGATCCATATCTAATATTATCTATTGTGTATTAATTGTAGATGTACATGGAGATTCTTCAAAATGTAACTTTATTGGTCATGCAACTAAAACTATGTGCTATGAATAAGGCTCATCTATCCAAAATCAGATACCATGTGGCCTCTATTGTGATGCATATGATTAAGCAATAGATGGAGATGGAGCTAAAACCTCTGATGATCTCTTGTCTAATCTCAATCATAGTGGGTTGTTATGTGAAATAGGTCCTTCAAAATAAATTTATAGTGAATATCTCTTAGGAGCAATACTCTCTTATATAGGTTCATTTAATCCTAATTGTAGCAAATTGTTATGTGAGATAGGACCCTAAAAATATGACAATAGTGAATCTATGTAGAGTAATACTTTGTTACAATGCCTGTGACTCTACTGGATATGTATATGGAACTAAACTATTTACTCCTTAAACTATAGTGTGATATGTATGTTGTTCTTGTTGTATGGGTTATCAAAACTTCTGAGTAGGTGGAATAGGAGATCTCCTATGAAGCTATGTCTTAGAACATGTATTTCTCTCACAATGAGTGAGCGATGATTCCTATAAAATAATATCCTATGATGACTAAGTCATGGATGAATGAGGTCTATAATTTCATGATGAAGGAGATCTCAATGTCTCCTATATGAACACTATGATTCCATTATCAACACATCTATTATTGCAATCTTTTATTCCATAACAATCATTATCTTTGTGTCCATAGATATGATGATAGTTACAAAAGTGTTGATGTTGTTGTCTGTGTAAGAGATGTGGATCTTGTCGAAGGGTAGAAGGTCATGTGATTAAGCTCCTATCTAGTAGTGTTGATAATATAAAAAATCAGCCATCCTACTCTAAATCAAACTATAATGGTGCCTTGATGTTTTTATTTATAGTGCATACTATAGCTTGTACTTTGGAGACTAGCTCTCTATTCTTAACCGGTTGATTTTCTATTTGTGGTATCCTATCTTGTTTAGGAAATGGTGAATGTTGTGTGCTAGGAATTATAGATGTAGATATTGATGTGAAATTT
>JARHVA010006829.1:282500-290000 GCA_037957365.1 Torreya grandis
CTTACTTTAGTGAAAACTATAATGAATCAAATAAGAAATATTTAATTTATGATGAATATCTATACATTATGGTTTGACCTCTAAATCATTAAAAAAATAGTTTTTTTCCCTAAGGAATTCATGTTATACTTAAATCATCAAGAGTTGGAGTCCATAAAAAATCAATCTAAGTTGATTATAAAGCACATGATGTGGGTTGCATTTATTTAAATTTAATATCATTTTTTCAATCATAGAAGTGGTAAATAAATAAAATAAATGGATTATTTTATAAAAATATATATCATAGGGAAGGTGATGAGAATTTAAGTGATTGGGCTTAACTTAATGAAGGAGTTATATGAAGAGAATTTTGATTCTTAAGATACATGGAAAGTATAAATGAATCCAATAAGCATGGATATAACTCCATGGTGGGAGTAATTGTTACAAGCTAGTTGTGAAATAAGTTTAATGCTCATTAAATAGACTAAAAGATACATATCCATATTTGTAGCCATAACAATCCCTAGAAAATAAGATCCTAAAATTGTAAATATATAAATATCAATTAACAAAATAGAAACCTAAAATATTTCATGGTTTGTGTTATACATAAACCTCATATAAAAAATAGATTATGATGAATTAATCATAATATTTTATTATACAATCCTCCCCCCTTAGTTTAGCATGGTATCAAGTGAACAACAAAGATATTATTTCAATCCCTGAAATTTATCCTATGTAATTTACTTGGTGAAGGCATTTGCATGTTTTTATTTTGTCAAGGAAAAATAAGAGATAGATGTTATGTTTTTTAACTTGTATGTGTATTAAATGTACTTACAACTCAATTTTCTTTATGTGTTTATAAAACACTAGACTGTTAAAATTTTTAAAAACACCTTCATTGACATAGTACATGATGTTAGGATGCTTATTTGGTACTCCCATTTTATTAGGTAGGTGACATAATCATATCAATTCACATGCAGCTCCTCCTACAACTCTATGTTTTGATTAAGTTGAAAATCAAGAAATAAAGTTTTGATTCTTATTTCCCTATGATATAGGAATTAAAAAAAATATCTATGATTGATTTTTTTTTCATCATATTACCTATATGGTCTGATTCTAAATATCCTATCAATAAGAATCGATCATTATTAAATTATGGGCCATAATTAATTGTAACATATATATCAGTATTCATAATTTTTCCTATAATTAATTTATTCAATAAATTATTAGATAGTGGGGAAATTAGAGGGAGAAATAAAGGATAATTTTACATATAACTAAAACATTTTAAAATCATTTACTTTACGAAAGAGTGTTAAAAGTTTCTAAATTTTATTTGGGGTTTTTACCATCATTAATATGAAAGATAATGTTATCATATCTAATTAGGCTAATCAATCTAAGCATCTCATTTTATTCTCACATTAATATGTAGTATTCCTTCTCTGATGTGAAATATGGGGTAGTTTCATTCGCTATGCATGAAATTCATTTTGCTTAGAGAAGATATGAAATCTTGGATTTACATACATGTTACTTGGACATTATAAGTGGCTAAACCAAGTGCATATCCATGATGAAGGAGGTAGATGTTATAATTTACTTGATAAAATAATTTTTTATAGGATATTGGTGATTATGAATAATAGAACCATAAAATTTTAAAAATAATGCCTTTACGACATCATTTACAATTGATAGTTTGTCTAGACATGAAAAAATCATAATTTTCCACCTTTTATAAATTGTGTAGCAACTTAAAAAGTATAATTGTTTTTATGTTTTTTATAATTTAGCACATAGACTTAATAAAAATGTATTTCTTACTTGATATAAATTCAAAAAGAAACACGTCATAAAGAATTATCATACTTATAAAAAATTGTGAAACAACATTGCCGTTTGTTTTGCATATAATAAAAAGTCTTACTTTTAAATAATTAAATTTGTAAGTTTTAAAATGTAAATTATTTATAAAATGAATTTTTCTATGGATAGTACCTTGAAATAAAAATGTGGGAAAATGTTTCTCAATAAAACCTTTGAAGGTAGAATCTAAAACTCCTCAGCAAAAATTGCTTGTAATTGAAACATTTTTCTAGGGAGTTGTTATTTTGTGTCTTTTATAAAGTGTTATATTTTATCACTAATTTAGGATTCAATATTTCAATTTATTTTAGCAAATTTTTAATCAATTAATACCTTTGGATTAATTATCAATCATAATTCATGTCTTAAAGGCATTAATTTTAAAATTTTGTGGATGCATTATTGATGGTCCCTAAAGTCCTTTCAAAACATATTTCTTAATGTAATTTATAATGTCTACTTCCTTCATCATGGACATACGCTTGTTTTATTCACTTATAATATCCAACTAAATTGTATATAAATCCAATATTTAATAACATCTCCAAGCAAAATAACGTTCACGCATATGAATGACACTACCCCATCTTTAAAATTAAATAAGGAGTACTACCTATTAATGTGAGAACAAAATGAGGTACATGAACTGATTAGGCTAATTATCTATGATGAATTTATCTTATAAAAAAACTAACATTGAATGAATGTGTCCACTATCTATCAATAATACATATATATTATTTTGTACAATATTCTGCCAAATATCCTTTCCACTACCTAATAATATTTTTCATATATAATTTTGTAGTCTTTATCCTATGCCCACATTAAAAATTTATCTTTATATTTATTAAAAATTTACCTCAACATTTGACACTTGGTTGAGTAAAAACATTGGTTTTAAATAAGGATTAAAACACCAAAGCAATTAGAAGAGTTAAGATAAAAATAAATGGTATAAATGAAAAAATTTCACTCGAGACAATCTAAATACACTATCCACAATGAGTTAAATGTCATATATAATTATTAAATTGAAAATAATGTATTGAATAATGATGATTAATATATAGCTAGAAGTCCAAATTATGTTTAAAGTCCACTTTCAAAGTATAATTTATTTTATTTTATTGATGGCGAATCTATGCATGACGATTTACCTCCTATCAATGAAGATAATTTCATAGATAGACATGATTATGAAGGTAACAATGAAGAAAATTCCAGCCCAAAAATAAATAATGAAAATAAAAATGAAGAAACTAGTAGTGAACATAATGATTTTGAAACACCCTCTAAAAAAACTCCACCATTAACAACATCTTCAAGGATTGTGCATAAAAAAGGAAAGTACTTAATTGAAGTTGATGAATTTTTTTTTAAACCAATGAATTATTAAATGTTTTAATGCCATACAAAAAGACTAGTTGAAAGAATTTGGGATAATTTTTTTGGTAAATTATATTTTGATAGTTAGAAATATCAATTGTTTGTTTCATTGATGAAATTGATTAAGATGATATCTACAATGTATACCCTAGGACTAATAAAATCTAATATGGATAAGTAAAAAAATAAAATTATTGATAATATACATGATGCATATCATATTGTATGCACAAAATCAAGAAATAAATATTGTGATGTTACCTGACATTTAATTACAACTTGTGTAGTAAGTGGTAAAACATGGAAAAATGGCTGATTTCAAAAACTAGATGAGCATTTGACATAAATAGAAAAACATTAATTATATATATTATAATACAAAAAATAATTAATGATTCAAATACAAATTATCTTTATGGACATTTTGGTATATTCCCATAAAATGATAAGTCTATAGTTGATTCTCTCAAAAAAATATTTGTATAATTTTGGAAATACAATATAAGAGTTTACCGAATAAAAGAGATGTAGTGGAAAGAAGGGTTGTTTTTTATAAACATGAATAAAATAAAAAATATTTATTCGATATGATGCAAACATAATTATAATCTAAGTTTTAGGAAAACTATCCAAAAATATATATTAGTGAAATATATTTTGATATGGCCAAACCATTTTATGTAAAAATAAATCAAACATGGACCACTTCTTGTTGTAGGCAACATGTTGAATTTTCCATGCACTATGATCATTTTCACTATATACATTATATTTTCATATTGACAACATTTTTTAGGAGTGTGGCATGGATTCTCTACCAAAATCAGATAGCTAATTTATTTTAACCATTTCTTTGAAAGATTAGATGAACAATTATTTTATAACAAATTATGTTTGCACGTAAATTATAAAATTTGTGGTGGATTACTAGAATTAAAAAAATGAATCCATAAGGAGAGTGAAAGTGATATTATATAAGAATTAGTTGGTTTGAGCAAATACAAATCTATGACTTATTAATTAAAAAATGGAAAATAATCTAAAAGGTGTGAGTTTGTTACAAAATAGATAATAGTTTTAGAATTTATGATCAAATTTAGGGAGGAAATAATTTATGAGTATGTCAAGCACACACATATGCCTATATTTTTGGATGAAAATTAAAATCTAATAAGTGACACATTCACACTTGATTCTATTATTTTAATAGTTGACTTTGTTGAGAATTACACATTTAGACCACAAATGGAAGTTCAATCATAGTATTACAAATCAATAAAGGTTATCATATTCATCCATATATCATTCATGCATACATGTGATAGTAAAAATCAAGACTAAAAAACATTAAGTAAGGACCATTTATATGTCAATGGACATTACTTTCAATCATCACTACATTTGGTCAAATAATTCCACATTAAAGTTCATGAATGAACATATATTTTAATGGTTGAAAAGGATTCACATTAGCATTGGCATAAAAAATATTTAGAGTTTCACTAACGTTGGCCATACAAAAGTGTAAAATGATGGTGTTGTATCATGTGTATAAATATCCTTTGCAAGAGATGAGTTGAAATGTGAATATGATGTTGTTTTGAGTGATGAAAAAACCATTATTGAATGGTGTATTGAGAACATGTGCCATGGTGCTAAAGAGAATTCTAATATTTTTAGGAATTGTTGGTTGATAAAGGAAGAACACTTGGTAAGGTATGATGATTGTATGACTATAATGGGATAAAGTGAGCTCCACACATTTTGTATCTCATAGTAACATTCTTGGACTATTCATACAAGACACTTGGCATGTTTATGTTATCCATGAATGGACTATATATGGAATGATTGTGAGTCATAAGAGTGGATGAGTGATTGGATTTATAGACCTCTAATTTCAATAGACAAATATCAGGTTTCAATAGTATTACAAATTACATATATGACACCATACAATGAATTTGACCATGTATCTAATTTAGTGAAACCTGGTAGAAGACTAATGATTGTGTACTATCTATTATCATTATATGTCTTGATGATCTCATTAAAACTTATTTTTTTGTGATACAAGCCATGTTTCCATAGTTAATATAGATGAAGACAATGAAGAGGGAGCACATTATTAGTTATGTTAGTGTGTATAGGAAAATAAAAAAATCAATTCCCATTCATAAATTGAGAAAACATTGACTATCCGAATAGGTCTATGGTAGTCAGTAGATCTTGGCTTCGATGATATCTTATTGAAAATTTAGATGTATGGTTGTTTGAATATTTTGAAATGCATATGAAGATAATTCAATATTTAAATCTCATTTTTGTAACAGATATTCAATTACTCAAATATCCTAGGAGGCTATTAAATATGAATCTATGCAAATTTCATGATTTAGACAATGAATATTTTATTTCTACTATCAATATTAGAGTAGATCATAGAAGTTTATTGGGTTGAAATTCAAAGGCATGTCAACTTGTTAAATGTAGATGTAATCAATTTTATCAAATGTTTTTGATTTTATAGGTAATACATATAAATTTCATTTTCAATTATTTACTAACATTTTTTTGTAGGTTAATGGTGAAAAATAAGCTTATGCCTTCATGTAGTTGGCACTATCAGTAAAAATTTCATATTCTTAAATATAAGAGAAGTTTAATAAAAGTAATTAGTTGTTACAAATGTAGGGCATTGTTAAGGCTGAAATAATAAGCAGGTTTCTAGATCAGACATGATGGGGGGATAATAACCTAGACTTAAACATTATCCACCAACTTAGACATGTTGGTAGTGCTAGTTTCCTTCCATGAAGAACTAGAGGTGGTGTTCTACAATCGCTAATTCAACTATGCCATCTATTGTCAATGTTTTCAAAATCCTAAATAGTTGTGAAAACACACATCTAGATGGATTTGGATGTTGTAGTCATGGGATCACATGTGATTTTACTCTCTCTCTCTCTCTCTCTCTCTCTCTCTCTCTCTCTCTCTCTCTCTCTCTCTCTCTCTCTCTCTCTCTCTCTCTCTCTCTCTCTCTCTCTCTCTCTCTCTCTCTCTGTGTGTGTGTGTGTGTGTGTGTGTGTGTGTGTGTGTGTGTGTGTGTGTGTGTGTGTGTGTGTGTGTGTGTGTGTGTGTGTGTGTGTGTGT
The DNA here is from genome assembly GCA_037957365.1 of Torreya grandis. Lineage (NCBI taxonomy): Eukaryota > Viridiplantae > Streptophyta > Pinopsida > Cupressales > Taxaceae > Torreya > Torreya grandis. The sequence goes on from JARHVA010006829.1 coordinate 288,915, forward strand.
GTGTGTGTGCATGATAAAATTTATATATTTGAATGTGGAGGTATTAGAGGCATAAATGCTAGTTTGATCTCAATAACATGTCTCTTCAATGTAAAAAAGTTGCATTTTACAACCCCTTATTGTAGTTTGTGCAAAGGATTAGTATTGAAGATTAAACCAATGTACTATATGGTGAAACTATATGAATTATAATGAAAATTAAGTTATCTTGATTCATCCAAATGACTTATGTTTTATGTTTTATGTGTGTTGATGCTAGGTTGAAAAACTAATTTTTTATTGTATTGAGAAGGTCATTCTTGAGGCCGAAATAGGTGGTGGGTCTCTTTATATGGCATCATATGAGTCTAACAACCTCATCTTGTATGTTTTCAAACCATTTTGGATGTGTTTATAACACCCATTTCCATCCATGAAGCACCATAATCAGAGCCCTCTAATTACCACTTTGACTCTATTAAACATTTTCTATCAATGTTTTTCCAACCTTTAACAATAGTGAAAACATGGTTCTAGAGTATTTAGATGTCGATGTCATGGGGTACCATGTAAATTTCATATTTATATGTTCTTAAAGTGATATATTTTCACCTAGAGGTATTATATGAATAAATATAAGTTAGAACTCAAAAACTTTTCTCTTCACTAAAAATATGAATTTTAGGACATGTTACTATAACCTATGCCACAGATTGGTATTGAATATTACATTGGTGTTATCTATGTTAAAATTATATATATATTACATGAATGTGAGGGTTATCCTAGTTCATTCAAATTACTTATGGTTTCTATTTTATGCACATTTGAATTTAGCTTGAAAATATACATTCTTCTTTTATTCGAAAGGTTGTTGCTAAGGATATAATAGGTGGTGTGTCTCTTGATCAAGTATTATTTAAGGCCAAGAACCTAGTAATATATGTTATACACTAACATTTACACGTTGGAAATTCCATTTTCTATCCAAGAAGCACTAGAAGTTGTGTTCTCCAACTACTACTTCAACTTTGCCAACATTTGTTCTCAGTGTTTTTGTGTTCCTAAATAGTAGTGAAAACATGATTATGGGTGGAATTGGATGTC
>JARHVA010006829.1:295000-312500 GCA_037957365.1 Torreya grandis
AGACTCCATTGTGGTCATCAATTGAAAAAGCAATCTTTCTTAGTTTTATTGAAAATATTGAAGATATATGGAAAATTTATCTCCTTTATTGGACCCCTAATCAGTTAAAATAAATTTCAAAAAACTTTTATCTCTATAATTATTAGAAACAAACAAATAATTTAGATAAAAAAATAATTCATTGTGATGTAAGACCTAATCCTTATATGAATTTTCACTTGCATAATTATATATAAATGATTTAATTTAAGAATTCAAACTAATAATTTTCCATATCCACTTCAATTCAAGTCGTATACTTAAAATGTTATCACTTTTAACCCTCTAAAACTCTACTTACTTTCTTGATGTATTCCTTATCATATATTCATGCCCTATGCACTTGTGTGTTTTTAAACTTATATGTCTCAAGTTAGGACACTATCTATATGGAGGTAGACACACAAAGAGAATACAAATTTGAAAAACAAAAGCATAAAATCATGGGGAAAATGGTTAAAGGGACATAGGAATAAAATAGACTAATAGTGTACTATTTAGTAGTAGTATACTATAACTTTTAGATTCTTGGTAGATAAATTTAACATAATATATTACATAGAATGCATGATTCACACAAGATAACTAAATTGAGGATTTAGAAACTAAGTAGTGGTACTATATGAAACAATGAAAATATTGAGTACTTAATAAACACTATGAAGTAGAGATGATAATAAATAAACTTGTGAAGCATTAAAATATGTTTGAGAAATTGAAGGAATTCCAAAAATATGAAATTAGAATAAATATGAGGAAGAATATATTTTCAAAAAAATTGGGAGAAAGACATCAAGTTTTAGACATTGAAAGATACTATCTAGAAGGTTGATCATTATTAAAGACATCAAAGATCCATTATTCACCCTATAAGGTATATATTTAATTATCAGTTCTTAGATTAGGGATTTTATCTCTATATATTTTAACACATATCACACATATAATTTTCATTCACATCACTATCATTCAAATATTACTTTGAACATGTATGATTTTTAGTTAAGATTTTATATCTCTATAAATAAAAACATGTAAACATGGTACAATATTAACTCAAAATTACCTTTTTTATATGCAAAAATTTGCATAGTAAGATCAACATATTGAATAATAGATGGACTAAAAACTAGCTATGCACATGTAAACATCAACTAACCCAAAATTGTAGTAGTGCACTGTGAAGATGATGACACAATTTCCTCATGGAACATAATAAATTACATATAAATTATTAAATTTCTATGTAAATTAATTGTTAGCTTTTAAATATAAATATAACTAAAATATAGCATGTCAAATATAAAATATACCTACATAGGTGTAGTGACCAATGTGTGCACACCAAACTTACTTACCAAATACTCATTACTCAAAATTTTAGGATCTAATCGATCATAAGCACCACTATCATGATATGAATGTCTTTTGCATATATAACCATAACATATGCAATAGTGATGTCAGGTACGCACATTGGGTGGAGTATCTCTAGCATCAATCTAAGAAAGTCTACTTGTATGCTAAATGGGTGTGTAAGGAAGAACATGTAAAGTGTCAATATACATAGCCTCCTTCATCACAGAACAGATCTTAGGTTGAATTGGATTTTAGTTAGGGATCATTTTAGGTTGATTAGTCATATGATGTAAACCTATTCTATCCTAAAAAGGAATTTCAGTTAAATTTAAAATCTACGTAGTAAAAATAGTTGAGAATATCATTGAGGATAAAATCATACTAGAGTTTCCAAAAAATTACATTGTGACATCATGGTTGTTACATTATCTTTGTTTTGCACATATCCTATTCTAGTCAAATATCAAACTCCATATTTTGACTCATGATAGAACAATGTTCCATTGGGGTGTAGTGTGTTAGTATATTAGGGTAGGAGGTCTCATTATATTGATATATAATTATATCTTGATACATTTTAGTGTCACCTAATTTTTGACACAAGTACCTAATATTCATAGTAGGTCGATGACCTTGTAAGGGGATTTTGAGGAGTATGGAACATTTTGGATAATGTAGTATCATTTTAATTTCATGCATATATCCTTCATGAAGTGATATATGTACTTCACTTGTTATTAAAAGCTTCATGTTCACTAGCTGGAGTACATTGGGTTCTTTATTTCAATATTTATTAGTATAACCTACTTGTCTAGAATGTCTCATTCTTATTAAGGATTTCCACATCGCCCATGTGGTGCCTCACATTACTTATTTATATCATATTTTACCCATATCCCCTTGATGGGTATTGTGTTTAATTGATCATATATTTGATCACATTTTCCTATTTACACCTCTTGGATTTTAGTTTGTAATTTACATTGTAATACCTTAGATAGGTTAGGGTTGTCCTAAAAAACATCCCTTGCATTTGATTTACACACCATAACATAGTCATACCTATATTTTATTTAGGTGGTTGTGCATTTTTACATCTTATTCTAGATCAAGAACTAAGTTTTAAATTTGTCATTCCTTAGCACTTTTTCATGTTCATTTAAATATTTTTTGTTTTTATTTTATTTTATCATGGAATTACATTATCTCATAGAGGAAATTTTAAATAATTTATTACATGTTTATATTTACATTTGACGTGACATTTTCTTCTTACATTTTTAATTACATTTCATTTTTAGAGTTATATATTTATTCATGTTTTAATATTAGATACTTGTCTTACATTAGATCACATTCCCTACTTATGTATATTTATTTTATTTTTATCACATTTATATTTGATTTAATTACAATGTTATAAAAACAATTTTTTTTTTGTGTTTTACATTCATTTTCATCATTTACTTCATAATTTTAAACATCTTTTGTTTGTTGATTTGCTATATACTTAAGATGTCATTTTTCATTAATTAGCCTTTATATTTTTGACCATGAATTTTCTCACATTTTCTAGAAAATAATAAAAAATCCATCATGATACTTAGCATTGTATTTTCAAAGATTTCATCTATATACCATGAAATTTCATTCCTTTTTTGTCCATGCCTTAAATCTATAGGTCTTTTCCATGAATAGAAAGAAGACTTAAAATTATAGCGAGACAATTTTTTTAAAGTGTTAACCAAATATTATTGTTAACATTTAGAATTTTATATTAATTATCAAGTTCACTATTGTTCCACACATTGACTGTATTCCATTATTTATTACATATGCATCATTTTATACAATCATAAATTTAAGTGAAGGTATGAATTTTCACTTTAATTTTTTTTTTTTTTTTTTTTTTTTGTATTTCATCTTAGTTAAATTAGTTATTATGTTGTCATGTTCTTTCCTAAATCACCATCACATGTTACATTATTATGAAACATGATGAGTTTTGAGTGGGGCATATATATACACATGCTATTTTACAACAATATCATTTACTAAATCTCTCTTTCAATGAATTATTAAGCATCGATCTCCCATATTGCATAACTTAAAGGGTGAATTGGGAATGGGGTGGGTAGGTTTTTGGTGATTTTCAAGATATTATTCAATATATATTATGATCATATCACTATAACATCAAGATAATCTTATTCAAATTTTTCTTGTTATCTACTTCTTTCAATCTTATCTTATATAGTCTTATAGATTTCCTTATATCCTACAACTTCGATCAGTCTGATATAATTTTTTTGACTTTTCCCTTTCTATATTATATTAACTAAATTTATGTAATTATAATCCTATTTTATATAATTCATAATTTATTAAGTTAAATGGAACCCAAAATATTTGTGCTATATGATACCCTTGGATGCCATTAGCTTAGTCCTTAGTATTGATTTTGGGTATTGGACAACTATATTTAGTAGTCACATTTCATTCCAAATAGAACATAAACATTATATTAACTATTTTTTTATTCACACTTCCACGTCAAGTCACATTTGGAGGATTTATCTCTAAAATCTTATCTTCAAGAAGTTTTTTGTGTGGAAGTCTTAGAGATCAAATAGGAGAAGTCAATATGAGTATTCTTAAGTCTTCTACAAAACATTTTAGGTCTTCACAACAATAAAAATATCTTTTAAATAACCATTGGCCAAGAGGGAGATTGATGATCAACATTCTCAATCAAAGATAAGTATTTATAACCTCATACTCTTTCCTTTATTTACATAGTATATTAGATGTTGCATATTTTTTAGTGAATTAATGGTTATCTAACCTTTTCTAAGATCTCTCTACACCGAATAAGTTGGGGTAATTATATGATTTTTTATTCTTACCATATTCTATTTTAGGTTAAATAGTACCCCATTTTTCAACCATGCCATGTTACCCTTTTATCATTCGAACCCTTCCAATTTAGTTTACCTTACTTCAATTACATAAAAAATTATAATGCTTATTTTCAATCATTTAATTTCATAAAGGTATAGTTAGATATATTTTGTTACAACATAAGATTAACATTTGGAACCCTTTCCTCTTTTTATTTAAGTTATATGAACCCATATTATAGCTATATAGATCCATTGGTCATTATATGAATATTAGGTATCATAGGATCTATTTGATTAACCTTAATCAAGTCTAGATATTTTGAGATAGGATAGTTGGGGGGTAATTCTAACCCATTCATACATTTTCATTATTAATTAGAACCATATTAAGAAGTGAATTTGTCAATAAAGTTTTTTTTCTTCTTCTTCTTCTTCTAATGAATTACTATTAGGAAATGTATAAAGGTAAAATTAGAATTAAATTATAGAATTTTAAGCTCATTATATTTTTCTTCTTCATTAGCATTAGTGATAGATAAATCAATAGAGTTATAATATTACAAATAATCATTATAATAATTATCATAATAGTTTCCTTCACTTGTACATGCATATTCCTCATCAACATAAGTATTTTTGTGACGCGCACAAGCATGATCATTTACAACTTGGTTTTTCCACTAATAATCATAGCTATAACGTATGGCATGTGTAAATGACAAGGGATCCATATTAAGGTTTTTAGGATGCATGTTCATAGAAAAGACTCTAACCCCTATAATGAAAAATAAAATAATCACAAAGATTAATCCTTGTACAAGAGAAAACATATGTATCTAAAAATTGGGGAGGAATATAAAAATATAAAATCTTAGTAATAAAAGGGAAGAAATCCTAAGAGGACCTATGGTGTGTTATGTTCTGGGAAAAGAATGGGTTCCATAATATTTTTATTCTTTTTTTGGAATATGTCAACCTAATATGATGAAAATAATAGAAAATATGAAATGATGAAAATGTATAATGGTAAAACAAATATGAGTGTAATTCATAGAATATATTAATTTACTATTTATGGAAAACACTAAAGGAATTGGTAATCAATTAATTTTGGGTTTTTGGTAGGTTTGTGGAAGAAAAAAGTCATAAATAGTGAGTGGAAAATGGAATGAGATTGATTAGGTTAGGAAATAGAGTAGCTTGCTAAGCCAATATAAGTCTACACTTCTCAGACACTTGCACATTACACCATTGTCTTCTAGGGTATATAACTATCTTTTGTGGTTGTGCTAATTTGTGAAATTTTTTACTATTAATCATATGTTTAATAAGATTTACTATACATGTGTCATTGATCAACCATTTACTATAATCTTATATTTGAACTATTGAATTGAATTTCAATATGGATAATAGGTGAAAGGGATGGGTTGAACTCACCTCAACAAATACCCTCTAACCAATTGAGTGATGCTATAAATTTAAAATTCTCTAAAGAGGCCTAAAAATACATGTAGTTATCCTAATACTCTATGTGTGTTCCAAATCATAATACTGCAAGTCTAAGTCATTATTAGAATAACCATAAGATAGGATTTTACTATGTGCTCTATGTGTTCCTTAGTTAATTTTTTTTCATGTTCATAAATGAATCTAAGAGATTATCACATATTTATTTATCAATATAAAATTAGGAGACTATAGGTATGTAAAATTTGACATAATGAGATTAAAATTCACATGATCAAGTAACCTAAGAAACTATAAGATATGCCTAGACATTTCTAGGGTATGAAGATGGTTGTGCTATTATAGACTCATTTTTGGCAATTAAAACTATCTAAAATCAATATAAAATATAAGATGTCAAAAATATATGACCAAGTATCCGTATGAAAAGTTTAAGATAAAAAAAATAAACTAGAGGATTGTCAAATGTGATATAGTAAAGAGGCAAGACTAAGAAACAATCAAATGTGTCAATAAGTACCTTAATAAGATTAATTATATGTAAATTACCATAAAAAACATTTAAAAAAATAGGACTATATGATATTTATGTGTCTACATTATTTTTAGTTTTTAAACTATGTTATATAATAAATAAATTTTATGTGACATAGAAGACCATGGTAGTTTGATAGAAATTCCATGCATGATGGTAGAGAAAACACCTACACACACATTAATGATGGTAAGACGTTAAAATTTATCAAATTTAATGAAAGAGGAGAATATATTAATAATAGTCCTTTTATTTAAAGGTTTATTGATAGTAATTCTTTAAGGAATTAAATAAGGAGAAGACATATTTTTTTCATCCCCAAACCGATGTAAGTTTTGATAAAATGAAATGTAGTTGACATTTATTATGATGCTAAAAATTATTATAATATTTTTATAATATATTTTTAAAAATAATTTTTAGATGGATTTACACATTTTAGAAATATTAGTGATCACATGGATCTAGAACTTAAATTGAGGTATCTAAATAGTGCAACATATATGGCTAAAAAAGATGTAGAATGAAGAAGTGAAGATGCAAGTGAATGAAATACTATAGAAGTGTTTAGTAAGGTATATTTTAATCCCATGGGTAGTAAAAAAAAATATTAGAACTTCATAAGGGTGGAGATTTAAAAATGTGTATGGAATCTATAAGTGTAAATTCATGAGACTTGTTAATGAAGTGATGATATATTATTTGGATAAGTTTATCATTTTTGATTTTAAATGAAATATTATTTTTAATCATAAAAAATAAAAGTATTTTTTTCATTTGAGGTTGGTATTTGTGAATGTTGAAGGAGGAAAAGTTTTTGAAGTGTAGCTTCATGAAGGTAGCTCTGATTTGTTCTAGATTTATAACTTGAAGAGAAGGATTGAAAATGGACTTAATAAAGTTAAGTTAAATATTTGAGTTTTAATCACCTAATAACATGATTAATGATATAAATTTCATGGGTTAGTATGTTTCTATAGTAATTTTATTATAAAATTCACCTGGTATATGTGAAACCATGACAAAAACTATGAAAAGTGATAAAAATAATTATTAGTGAACTAAAAAAAATAGGAGAGGGAATAAACATATTGAATAAAAGAGTTATGAAACAATCATTCTTGGAATTTGAAAATTTCAACAATGTGATGATAGTTAGATAAGGGTAGTAGTAGTATTGAGTTAAGAAGTTAAGCACATTGTTTAATTTAGTGAAAATTTTAATGAAGCAAGTATGAAATATTTTATTTATGATGAATATGTATGAAATATGGTTTGACCTCTAAATAATTAGAAAACCATATTTTTTTCACTAAATAATTCATGTTATACTCAAATCATCAAGAGTTCAAATTAATAAAAAATCAATCTAAATTTATTATAAAACACATAAACTGGGTTAAATTTATTAAAATTTAATATTATTTTTTCAATCATAGGAGTTGTAAATAAAGAAAATTAATGGATTATTTGATATTATCATAGTCAAGGTGATGAGAATGGAATTTATTATGTTTGAATTAATGAAAAATTTATATAGAGATAATTTTGATTCCTAAGATACATAGAGAGTATGAATTAATCCAACAAGCATGGATATTACTACATGGATAGAGTATTTGTGACAATATAGTTGTGAAATAATTTTAACATTATTTAAAAAAACCAAAGGATACATTTCAATATTTATATCCATATCAATCCCTATAAGTTAAGATCTTAACATTGTAAATACATAAATATAAATTAACAAAACAACAACCTAAAATACTACATAGTTTGTGTTATACATAAACCACATATAAAAAATAAATTATGATGAATTAATCTTAATTTTTTTAACATCCTCCCCCTCTTAATTTAGTATGGTCTCAAATGAACAACAAAGAGATTCTTTGAATGCCATAAATTTATCATATGTAAGCTACTTGGTGAAGGCATTTGCATGCTATTATTTTGTCAATAAAAACTAAAGATAGATGTTATGTTTTTTAACTTGTATGTGTATGAATTATACATACAAATCAATGTGCTTTGTGTGTTTATAAAATACTAGATTGTTTAAAAATTAAAAAAACACCTTCATTGTCATAGTACATGATGTTAGGATGCTTATTTGGTATTCCAAAATTTTTAGGTAGGTGACATAATAATATTAATTTACATGTAGTTCCTCCTATAACATTATGTTTTGATTTAGTTTAAGATCAAGAAACAAGTTTTATTTCTCGTATGCATGTGATATAGTCTAAAATATATATATATATATATATATATATATATATATATATATTAGACTATATCACATGGATTTATATATATATATATATATATATATATATATATATATATATATATATATATATATATATAAGTGTTTTTTTTTCATCAATATTATCTGCATGATCTGATTCTAAATATCCTATAATTAATAATCAATCATTATTTTATTCTAGGCCATAATTAATTGTAACATATATATCAACATTCATAATTTTTAATATGATTAATTTATTAAATAAATTAAAATATTTGGGAAATTAGGGGGCAAAAGAGAGAATAATTTTTCATACAACTAAAATATTTTAAAGTCGTTTACTTGACCAAAAAGTGTTAAAATTTCCTAAAGATTATTTGGGCTTTTTACCATCATTAATATGAAAGATAATGTTATCATAACTAAATAGGAAAATCAATCCAACTACCTCATTTTGTTGTCAAATTAATAGGTAGAAATCCTTATTTCATGTGAATGATGGGATAGTGTCATTTGATATGCATGAATAGTTATTTTTCTTGGAGAAGATATTAAATCTTGGATTTACATAAAGGTTAGTTGGACATTATAAGTGTCTAAAACAAGTGCATGTCTATGAAGAAGGAGGTAAATGTTATAAAGTGATTGATGAAACAATTTTTGAAAGGACATTGGGGACCAACTATAATCCATCCTCAAATTTTTAAAAATAATGGCTTTAGGACATCAATTATGATTGATAATTCATCTAGATGTGAAAAAACTCATAATCATTCCACTCTTTATAAATGGCATGGCACCTTAAAAAGTAATAGTGTTTTTAAATTTTTTAGAATTTATCACATGGAATTTAAGAAATATATATTTCTTACTTGATATAAATATACAAAGAAACACATCATAAAGAATTATCAAACTTATAAAAAGTTATAAAACAGCCTTGCATTTTATTTTGCATTTAATAGAAATTCTTACCTTTAAATATTTAAATTTGTAAATTTTCAAATGGAAATTATTTATAAAATGAATTTTGTCTATGGATAATGCCTTGAAATAAAAATGTGGGAAAAAATTTCTCAATTAAACCTTTGGAGATAGAATCTAAAACTCCTCAACAAAAACTACTTGTACTTGAAATATTTTCCTAGGGACTTATTCTTTTATGACTTTTATAAAGGGGTATGTTTTATCACTAATTTAGGGGTCAATATTTCAATTTATTTTAGAAAATTTGTAATCAATTAATACCTTTTGATGAATTATCAATTGTAATTCATGTCCTAAAGGTATTATTTTTAAAATTTTACCTCCTTCATCATGTACATGCACTAATGGTGGTCCTCAATGTCCTATATACATGCATTAATGGTGGTCCCCAATGTCCTATCAATACTTGTTTCTTCAAGAACTTTATAATGTCTACCTCCTTCATCATGAAAATGCACTTGTTTTAACCACTTATAATGTCAATTTAAATTTTATGTAAATCTAATATTTAATAGCTTCTTAAAGTAAAATGATGTTCAAACATAGCGAATGGCACTACCCCATCTTTCACATTAGAGAAGGACTACTACCTATTAATGTGAGAACAAAATGAGGTAGTTGGATTGATTGGCCTAATTATATGTGATAATATTATCTTAAAAAAATACTAAATTGAATGAATGTGTCCACTATCTATAAATATTACCAATATATTATTTTGTATAATATTCTGCCAATGATCCTTTCCACTACATAAGAATATTTTCCATATATAATTTCTTAGTCTTTATCCTATGCCCATTTTCAAAATTTATCTTGATATTCATTGAAAACCTACCTCAACATTTGACATGGTTAAATTAAAACAATGGTTATAAATAAATATTGGAGCACCATAGAAATTAGAAGAGTTAAGAGAAAAAGAAAAGGTACGAATGCAATAATTTTACTCGAGATAATATACGTATACTATCCCCAATGAGTTAATTGTCATATATAGTGATTAAATTTACAACAATATATTAAATAATAATGATCAATATATATCTCTAAGTCTAAATTATGTTAAAATTCAGCTTTTAAAGTATAAATTTTATTTTATTTTATTGATGATAAATCTATGCATAGCAAATTACCTTTTATGAATGAAGTTAATTTTATGGGCAAACATGATTATGAAGGTGAAAGTGAAGTAAATTTCATCCCAAAACTATATAATGAAAATAAAAATGAATAAACTAATAGTTAACATAATGATTTTGAAACACCCTCTCAACAAACTCTACCATCAACAACATATCCAAGGATTGTGATTAGCAAAGGCAAGTACTTAATTTAAGTTTATGAAAAAATTTTAAAACCAATGCATAACAATATATCTCAACACCATTCAAGAATAATAGTTGAAATAGTTCATGGTAATTTTTTGGGTAAATTAGATTTTCATAGTCAAAAATGTCAATTGTTTGTTTAATTGATGAAATTGATTAAGATGATACCTACAATGTACACCATACAAATAAGAACATATAATATGGATAATTTAAAAAAAATAAATTATTGATAATATACATGATGCATATCATATTGTATGCACAAGATCAAGAAATAAAAATTGTAATGCCACCTAAAGTTTAATAACAACTTGTGTAGTAAGTAGTAAAACATGGGAAAAATTGCTGATTTTAAAAAGTAAATGAACACTTAGCATAAATATAAAAACATTAAAGAAAAAAATTAGAATATAGTAAAGACTTAATTATTCCAATACAACTAAGATTTGGGGACTCTTTTGTATACTCTGATCAAATGACAAGTCTATAGTCGATTCTCTCAAAAGTTTATTTTTAATATTTTGGAAATATAATACAAGAGTTTTACCCAATAGAAGAGATGTAGTGGAAAGAAGAGTTGGTTTTCATAACCATGAACAAAATAAAAAATATTTATTTGATATGATGAAAACATAATTATAATCTAAGTTTTAGGAAAAATATCCAGAAATATATATTAGTCAAATATATTTTGATATGTCGAAACCATTTTATGTAAAATTAAATCAATTAGGCACCACTTTTTGTTGTAGGCAGCATGTTGAATTTTCAATGCACTATAATATTTTTCACTATATACATTGTAGTTTTCATACTGAAAACATTTTTTAGGAGTATGGCATAGATTATCTAAAAGAATCATCTAGGGAATTTATTTCAGCCATTTAATTAAAAGATGAGATGGATAATTATTTGATAAAAAAGTATGTTTGGATGTAAATTGTAACATTTATGATGGTTTGCTAGAATTAAAAAATTGTATCCATGAGGAGAATAAAAGTGTAATTAGATAGGAAATAGTTGGTTTAAGCAAATAAAAATCTATGACTTATCAATTAAAAAATGGAAAATAATCTAAAAGGTGTGTGTTTTTTACAAAATAGATAACTATTTTAGAATTTATGGTCATATTTAGGGAGGAATTTATTTATGATTATGTAAGGAACACACAGGGATAGATGGTTGAATGAAAATTTAAATCTAGGAAATGACATATTTACACTTTTTTATATTATTTTATTAGTTGAAATTTTTGAGAATTACAAATCCATACTATAAATGGATGTTCAATCATAGTATTACAACTCAATACAGGTTATCTTATTCAAGCATATATCATTCATACATTTAGATGATATTAAAAATCAAGATAAAAATCATTAAGTACCATTTATATGCCAATGAACATTAATTTAAATCATCATTACATTTGTCAAATAAATGAACATTAAAGTTAAAGAATGAACATATATTTTAATGGTTGAAAATGATGCACATTACCATTCACATAAAACATATTTGAAGTTTCACTAAGGTTAGCCATACAAAATGGGATAATGATGGTATTGGATCATGTTTAAAAAGATATGTTAAGAGAGGAGTTGAAATTTGAAGATGATATTATTTTGACTAATGAAAAAACCATTATTGAATGGTGTAATGAGAACAAGTACCACGATGATAAATAGAATTCTACTTTTTCTAAGAAATTTGGGTTGTTGAAGGAAGAACACATGACAAACTATGAAAATTTTATGACTACAATAGGATAATGTGAGATACGCACATTTTGAATCTCAATTTAACATTATTAATCTATTCATACAAGACACTTGGCATGTTTATGTTATGCATGCATGGAGTATATATGGAATGAGTGTGAGTTATAAGAGTGGGTGATGACTGGAGTTGTAGACCTCTAATTCCAATCAAAAACTATAAGAGAGGAGTTGAAATTTTAAGATGATATTATTTTGACTAATGAAAAAGCAATTACTGAATGGTGTAATGAGAACATGTACCATGGTGATAAATAGAATTCTAATTTTTCTAAGAAATTTTGGTTGATGAAGGAAGAACTCCTGACAAACTATGAAAATTTTATGACTACAATAGGATAATGTGAGATACACACATTTTGAATCTCAATTTAATATTATTAATCTATTCATACAAGACACTTAGCATGTTTATGTTATGAATGCATGGAGTATATATGGAATGAGTGTGAGTCATAAGAGTGGGTGATGACTGGAGATTTAGACATCTAATTCCAATAAAAAACTATCATGGTTCACTAACATTTCAAATTACATATATGACATCATCACATGAATTTGAACATGTATATGATCTAGTGAAACAGGTAGAAGACTGATAATTATGTATTATTTGTTATCATTATATGTCTTGATAATGTCATTAAAAATAATTTTTTTGACACAAATCATGTTTTTATAGTTATTATAGATGAGGACAATGAAAAGATATCACATTATTAGTTATGTTAGTGTGTATAGGAAAATAAAAAATTCACTTCCCCATTCATAAATGGAGAAAACATTGACTATCCCAATAGGTCTATGGTAGTCACTAGAGCTTGGCTTTGATGATATCTTATTGAAGACTTATATTTATGGTTGTTTAAATACTTTGAAATGCATAGGAAGATAATTCACTAATTAAATCTCATTTTTTTAACAAATATTCAATTACTCAAATATCTTAGGATGCCATTAAATATGAATATATGGAAAATTCATGAGTTAGACCATGCATATTTTCTTACTACTACCAATATTAGAGAAAATCATAGTAGTTTATTTGGTTGAAACTCAAAGGTATACTAACTTTTCAAATGTAAATGTAACCAACTTTATCAAATGTTTTTGATTTTATAGGTAGTACATACAAATTTTATTTCTATTATTTAATAACATTTTCTTGTAGGTTAGTGGTGCCAAATAAGATTCCACCTTCATGTGGTTGGAACTATTAGTAAATAATTTATATTATTAAATCTAAGAGAATTTTAAAAAAAGTACGTAGTTATTACAAATGTAGGGCATTGTTAAGGCCAAAATAGGATGTGGGTTTCTCGACCGGGCATGATGTGAGGCTAATAAACTGGACATAAAAATTTTCCACCACCATATACATGTTGGTAGTGCCAATTTCTTTCCATAAATAACTAGAGGTGGAGTTATACAACTTCTACTTCAACTCTGATAGCATTTATTGTCAGTGGTTTTAAACTCTTGAATAGTTTTGAAAATACACATCTAGATGGATTTGTATGTCTTAGTCATGGGATCACATGTGATTTTCCTATATATGTGCTAACATTTATATATCTCAACTTGGAGGTCTTAGAGGCATAAATGCTAGTTTGATCTCAATAAAATGTCTCTTCATTGTAAAAAAATACATTTTAAGACCCATTACTACAAATTATGCCACTGATTAACATTTAATATTAAATGAATGCAATCTATGGTGAAATTATATGGATTATACATGCACATGAGAGTTATCCCAATTCATCCAAATGATTTATGGTTTATTTTTAAGGCACGTTTGAAGTAAGGCTAAAAAACTAAATTTTTATTGTATTGAGAAGAGATTTCTTGAGGCTAAAATGGGTGGTGGATCTTTTGAAATGGAATGATATGAGTCAAATAACATCATCCTATATGTTATAAACCACCTTGGATGTGTTTATATCATGCATTTATATCCATGAAGCACCATAAGCAGAGTTCTCTAATTACCACTTTGACTCTGATAAAAATTTGATATCAATGTTTATGCACTCTTGAACAATAGTGAAAACATGGTTATAGAGTATTTAGATGTTAAGGTCATGGGATAACACATAATTTTCCTATTTATATGTGTTTAAAGTGATATATTTTAGCCTAGAGGTCTTAGATGAATACATATAATTTGGAGCTGAAGAAATTTTCTCTTTACTAAAAAATGAATTTTAGGACATGTTACTATAACTTATGCCATAGATTGGTATTGAATATTCCTTAAACATGATCTGGGGTAAAATTACACACACACACACACACACACACACACACACACACACACACACACACACACACACACACACACACACACACACACACACACACACACACACGTATATGTGTGTGTGTGTACATATGTATATGTATGTGTGTGTGTGCGTGCGTGCGTGTGTGTGTGTGTGTATGTACATACATACATACATACATATATATATATATATTTATGTATATATATATATATATATATATATATATATATATATATATACATAAATATATATAAGTATGTTTGGATGTAAATTGTAACATTTATGATGGTTTGCTAGAATTAAAAAATTGTATCCATGAGGAGAATAAAAGTGTAATTAGATAGGAAATAGTTGGTTTAAGCAAATAAAAATCTATGACTTATCAATTAAAAAATGGAAAATAATCTAAAAGGTGTGTGTTTTTTACAAAATAGATAACTATTTTAGAATTTATGGTCATATTTAGGGAGGAATTTATTTATGATTATGTAAGGAACACACAGGGATAGATGGTTGAATGAAAATTTAAATCTAGGAAATGACATATTTACACTTTTTTATATTATTTTATTAGTTGAAATTTTTGAGAATTACAAATCCATACTATAAATGGATGTTCAATCATAGTATTACAACTCAATACAGGTTATCTTATTCAAGCATATATCATTCATACATTTAGATGATATTAAAAATCAAGATAAAAATCATTAAGTACCATTTATATGCCAATGAACATTAATTTAAATCATCATTACATTTGTCAAATAAATGAACATTAAAGTTAAAGAATGAACATATATTTTAATGGTTGAAAATGATGCACATTACCATTCACATAAAACATATTTGAAGTTTCACTAAGGTTAGCCATACAAAATGGGATAATGATGGTATTGGATCATGTTTAAAAAGATATGTTAAGAGAGGAGTTGAAATTTGAAGATGATATTATTTTGACTAATGAAAAAACCATTATTGAATGGTGTAATGAGAACAAGTACCACGATGATAAATAGAATTCTACTTTTTCTAAGAAATTTGGGTTGTTGAAGGAAGAACACATGACAAACTATGAAAATTTTATGACTACAATAGGATAATGTGAGATACGCACATTTTGAATCTCAATTTAACATTATTAATCTATTCATACAAGACACTTGGCATGTTTATGTTATGCATGCATGGAGTATATATGGAATGAGTGTGAGTTATAAGAGTGGGTGATGACTGGAGTTGTAGACCTCTAATTCCAATCAAAAACTATAAGAGAGGAGTTGAAATTTTAAGATGATATTATTTTGACTAATGAAAAAGCAATTACTGAATGGTGTAATGAGAACATGTACCATGGTGATAAATAGAATTCTAATTTTTCTAAGAAATTTTGGTTGATGAAGGAAGAACTCCTGACAAACTATGAAAATTTTATGACTACAATAGGATAATGTGAGATACACACATTTTGAATCTCAATTTAATATTATTAAT
The DNA here is from genome assembly GCA_037957365.1 of Torreya grandis. Classification (NCBI taxonomy): domain Eukaryota; kingdom Viridiplantae; phylum Streptophyta; class Pinopsida; order Cupressales; family Taxaceae; genus Torreya; species Torreya grandis. The sequence continues at coordinate 311,445 of JARHVA010006829.1, forward strand.
CTATTCATACAAGACACTTAGCATGTTTATGTTATGAATGCATGGAGTATATATGGAATGAGTGTGAGTCATAAGAGTGGGTGATGACTGGAGATTTAGACATCTAATTCCAATAAAAAACTATCATGGTTCACTAACATTTCAAACTACATATATGACATCATCACATGAATTTGAACATGTATATGATCTAGTGAAACAGGTAGAAGACTGATAATTATGTATTATTTGTTATCATTATATGTCTTGATAATGTCATTAAAAATAATTTTTTTTGACACAAATCATGTTTTTATAGTTATTATAGATGAGGACAATGAAAAGATATCACATTATTAGTTATGTTAGTGTGTATAGGAAAATAAAAAATTCACTTCCCCATTCATAAATGGAGAAAACATTGACTATCCCAATAGGTCTATGGTAGTCACTAGAGCTTGGCTTTGATGATATCTTATTGAAGACTTATATTTATGGTTGTTTAAATACTTTGAAATGCATAGGAAGATAATTCACTAATTAAATCTCATTTTTTTAACAAATATTCAATTACTCAAATATCTTAGGATGCCATTAAATATGAATATATGGAAAATTCATGAGTTAGACCATGCATATTTTCTTACTACTACCAATATTAGAGAAAATCATAGTAGTTTATTTGGTTGAAACTCAAAGGTATACTAACTTTTCAAATGTAAATGTAACCAACTTTATCAAATGTTTTTGATTTTATAGGTAGTACATACAAATTTTATTTCTATTATTTAATAACATTTTCTTGTAGGTTAGTGGTGCCAAATAAGATTCCACCTTCATGTGGTTGGAACTATTAGTAAATAATTTATATTATTAAATCTAAGAGAATTTTAAAAAAAGTACGTAGTTATTACAAATGTAGGGCATTGTTAAGGCCAAAATAGGATGTGGGTTTCTCGACCGGGCATGATGTGAGGCTAATAAACTGGACATAAAAATTTTCCACCACCATATACATGTTGGTAGTGCCAATTTCTTTCCATAAATAACTAGAGGTGGAGTTATACAACTTCTACT
>JARHVA010006829.1:317500-327500 GCA_037957365.1 Torreya grandis
ACACACAATATTATGTAATCATAAAATCCATAAAGGCAAACAAAATATGCGTATAATAAAATGTCATATGAATTCCATGTAGGCATACAATGATAATAAAGCATAAATTATAGTATAGTCATATAAAAAATTACATCATATAGCAACATAATATAATGTTGACTGAATGTCATATACACATATAATGTTGAAAACATATACGCCATATAGATATACAAATAGGTACATCATCTAAGACTTCCTACTCATCAAATAGTCTCCCTCTCTTTTCCTTCCTCTAAAAATAATCTCCTCGAGATGCCTTGATCATATATGGAGATCCGTTAAATGCCTTGGATTTGTCTATGTTCTGAGTATGGGTCCTTATATGCTCATATCTCTCTTATAGTTGAATATATTCAAATATAAACATTATTACAAAATTTACATATTATACATGCAACTAAGTTTAAAAATTAATTTTCAAATATAATACAAAAGTAATTTAAACATGCACTTATTGTATTCTCATTGTCATGCTTAATAAGGTTAGTGACAAGTAAAGGTATATGAATAAGGGTTTAAAATGGGGATCAAACATGAGAGGTGACCTAATGAAAATTTAAATGGGACTATCAGATGTCATTAAACAACCTTAAATGCACAATACATTCATAAAAGTTATATTTTCTCAACTATCTAGTAATATTATTAAGATAACTCTATATTTACATTTAAAAATTCCAAGTTAACATGCACTTTGGTGAGTTCTTGCATATATGACATTGTAACAACAATGCTTGTGTCTATCTCAACTCATATATATGGAGGTGTCTCCATTTTGGTCATCAATTGAACAAACAATCTTGCTTAGTTTTAGTAAAAATATTGAAGATATATGGAAAACTTATCTCCTTTATTGGACCCATAATACATTAAAATAAATTTCAAAACCCTTTTCTCTCTATAATTAATGGAAACCTAAAAACAATTTAGATAACAAATAATTCATGGTGATGTAAGAGCTAATCCTTATATGAATTTTCACTTGCATAATTAAACAAAAATGATATAATTAAAGGAATCAAGCTCATAATTTTCCCTAGCCACTTCAATTAAAGCCATATACTTGAAATTTTATCACTTTTAACCCTCTAAAACTTTACTTACTTTCTTGATGTATTCCTTATCATATATTCATGCACTATTCACTTATGTGTTTTTGAACTTATATGTCTCAAGTTAGGACACTATTGGTATGGAGGTAGACACACACTAGAGAACAAAAATTTGAAAAAGAGAAGCATAAAATTGTGGGGGAAATGATAAAAAGGATCTAGGAATAAAATAGACTAAGAGTGTACTATTTAGTAGCATTATACTATATTTTTGAGATCATTGATAGATAAATTTAACATAATATATTTCATAAAATTCATGATTCACACAATATAAATAACTTAAGGATTTGGAATATAAGTAGTGGTATTATAGGTAACAATAAAAATATTGAGCACATAAGAAACACTATGAAGTAGAGATGATAATCAATAAACTTGTGAAGCATTAAAATAAGTTTGAAAAGGTGAAGGAACACCAAATATGTTATATTAGAATAAATATGAGGAAGAATATATTTTTGAAAAATGGGAAAAAGACATCAAATGTTAGACATTAAAGGATACAATTTAGAAGGTTGATAATTATTAAAAACATTCAAAGATCCATTATTCACCCTATAAGGTATATATTTAATTATGGGTTCTTAGATTAGGGATTTTATCACTATATCTTTAAACACATATACTTTTCATTCAGATCACTATCATTAAAATATTAATTTGAACATGTATGATTGTTATGTAAGAGCATAGATGTGTATAAATATAAACATGTAAACATAGTACTATATTAACTCCAAATTATCTTTTTATATGTGAACATTGGTCTAATAACATTAAAATATGTAATAATATATGTCCTAGAAATTGGCTATGCAAATGTAAACATTAGCTGACCCAAAAATGTAGTAGTGGACAAAAAGATGATGACACCATCTCCTCATGTAACATAAAAAAATATCATATTTATTATTTAAGTTTTATGTAAATTAATTTTTAGCTTTTAAATACAAATATAACTAAAATTTAACATGTCAAATATAAAATATACTTGCATATGTGTAGTTACCAATGTGTGCACACTGAATGTACTTAAAAAATACTCATTACTCAAAAGTATATGATCTAATCGATCATAAGCACCACCATCATAATATGAATTTCATGTTAAAAAATCCTACTTGTATGATAAATGGGTGTGTCAATAAGAACATATAAAGTCTTAATATCAATAACCTTATTCATCATAGAATGGATCTTAGGATAAAGAACTTCCATTACTCTATCCTACTAAGAACTTTCCTTTAGGCTTAAAAATCTGAGTAGTCAAAATAGTTGAGAATATCCTTGAGGATAAAATCATACTAAAGTTTCCTCAAAAATACAATGTGACATCATGGTTGTTACATGGTGGGTAATCAGCCAACATCCACCATTACTCTCAAAAAATAATTCTAATAGACCTATGATGGCATCAATAGATTGGGGAGCATTTTGTGAATAGTGGAAAGGGTGGATTAGTTGTTGGGTCAATGAGTAAGGAAAAAATTAGGTTTTTTAATACTTTTTTGTCCTTCACCTCATGTGATGGAATTTTCAATCATAGTAACCTTACATATATAATTATATGATTCCTATATATTAATGTACTTTCTATCAAGTGATAAATTAACTTAATACTAACTCTAGGGTATTGGTCAAATAGGTGTGGTGTGTGTATGGTTTAAGTGGGTTCTATTATTGACCTCATTGTTTTCTCAATTTATACTTATTTTTAAACTATGTGTACAACCAAATACTTGTGACTTCCTAGGGGATATTTTGGAATTGTAGGAGGGTTAAGAGGGTTACCAAGGTGTTCTCTTATAGTTAAATATTTTTAAAAAAATTGTGTTTTAGAAATAAAATAATGAAAATAAGATTTTTTAATAAAATCTAGTGTTAATAGGTTTGGGTTTTTATTAATTACTCCCCTCTATGGTGACATTATTAATTAATTGGATTAACATGTGATCATATCTTGCTTTTCTCATAATCTAAGTAGAATTGAAATACAATTTAGTGTAGAATAGGGTAGAATAAAGATAAAAATAGGAAAGAGTGGTTTGATGCCCATTGGTTTGGGTATTTTTATGTAAATGTTACTTGTATGAATTATAATACATATGTGTTATGTTTACTAAACAAAATGTGTATTCATTTTTGTTTTCATGCATTATATTCAATAAACATAATGTGTATGTATTTAGGTTCATTAATAATAAGCCTAGTTTAAAATATCATGATGAAATTATCCATATGCATAATGTTTAAAACATGTATGCCTTATGATAAATGTCCATGGAAATTTCCCCCAAATTTATGCACTTGCCCTCATAATATTTACCCATCCCTTTTGAATCATTAATGTTCCGTTTGTGATCAACTACAAGCATAATCATCATTGTATCATCTTGATTACATGGACTGATCTTCCACGATCCTCGTTTTCCTTTCACTTGAGTTATATGAAGATTATTTTTTATATTTCACACATGTACTTGAGGTCCTCATTCCAAATCTATATAGAGGAGTAAGATCTCTAGTATAAAAATGTAAGATCTCTTGTGTTATCTACCTATTTAACTCATGACTTATCATTCCAAATCTATATAGAGGAGTAACATTATAAAAATACAAAAGATTTAAAATCCATATCATAATAAAAGGTAATATTGAAAGGAAAACTACATCATAAAAGTTAGATCAAATGAAAAAACATTATCTTTGTTTCACACATATCCTATTCTAGTTAAAGCTCAAACTCCACATTTGATTCATGATAGCACCATGTTCCATTGGGGTTTATAATGTTAGTATACTATGGTAGGAGGTCTCATTATACTTTTTATATAATTATGTATTGATACATTTTAATGCCACCTAGTTTCTCACATTAAGTACCTAATATTTATAGTAGGTCAATGACCCTATAACGTGTTCTTGAGGAGTGTCAAACATGTTTTGAAAAGTTAATATCATTTTGATTTCATGCATATTTCCTTCATAAGGTGATATATGTACTTCAATTGTTATTTGAAGCTTCATTCTCATTAGTTTTATTACATTGGGTTCTTCATTTTTATAGTTTTTAGTCTTACCCACTTTTGTAGAATGTCTCATTATTATTAAGGATTTCCACATCACCCATGTGGTGCCTCACATTACTTATTTCTATAATATTTTCCCCATATCCACTTGATATGTATTGTGTTTAACTTAGCACATATTTTATAACATTTTTCTACTTACACCTCTTAGCTTTTAGTTTGTAAGCTGAATTGTAAAACCTTAGATAAAATAGGGTTGTCTTCAAAAGCATCCCACTATATTTTCTTTACATAGCATAACATAGTCATACTTGTAATTTATTTAGGTGGTTGTGCATTTCTACATCCTATTATAGAGCAAGCACTAAGTTTTAAATTTTTCATCCATTAAAAACTTTTCATGTTCATTTATATATTTTTTGTTTATGTTTTATTTTTCATGGACTTCCCTTATCTTACATAGGACATTTTTAATAATTTATTTCATTTTATTTCTACATTTTGAATTAAATTTAATTTTCAATATTATATTTTTCTTCATGTTTTAATATGACATGCTTGTCTTACATGAGATCACATTCTCTATTTACATATCTTTATTTCATTTTTATTACATCAATATTTCATTTTATTACAATGCCATACATACTCATATTTTTTAATGTGTTTTACATTCAATTTCATTAGTTACTTCATAATTTTAAACATTTTTTTTTAAATTTATTATATACTTAATATGTAATTTTACATTAATTAGCCTTTATTTTCTTGACCATGCATCTGCTCACATTTTCTAGAAAATAAAAAAAATCCATCATGATACTTAGCATTGTATTTGAAAAGGTTTTCTCTATATACCATGAAATTCCATTCATATTTTTTTCATATCTTTTTTTCTTTAGGTCTTTTCCATTAATAGAAATAAGCCTTACAATTTTGGTGAGACAACAATTTTTTATGTGCTAACGTAATTTGTCTTTTAAAATTTAGATTTTTATCTTATTTTTCAAGTACACTATTTTTCCACACATTGAGTATATTCCATAATTTATTACACATGCATAATTTTCTACAATCATAAATTTAAGTGAAGGTATGCATTTTCACTTTAATTTTTTTTACTTTCCATTATTTTTATATTTCATCTTAGTTAAATTAGTTATTATGTTCTTATATTATTTCTTAAAGCACCATCCCATATTACTTTATTATGACACATGATGAGATTCAAGTGGGGTATATACACACACATACTTATTTACAACAATATCATTTACTAACTCTTTCTCTATCAATGACTTATTGAGCATCAATATCCCTGATTGCACAATTTAAAGGGTGCATTGGGAATGAGATGGATAGGGTTTTTATAATTTGTGAGATATTATCAAATATATATCACGATCATATCACTAAAACATCAAGATAATATTCTTCATATTTTTCTTGTTAGCTACTTCCTTCCATTTTATCTTATATAGTCTTATCAGTTTCCTTATATCCTACAACTTTAGCAAATCTGATACAATTTTTTTGACTTTTCCCTTCCTATATTATATGAAATAATTTAATGTCATTTTAATCCTATTTTATATAATTCATAATTTATGAATTTCAATGGGAGAAAAAATATTTTTACTATATCATCCCCATGAATACCATTAGCTTAGTTTTTATTGTTGGTTTTGGGTATTAGAAAACTATATTTAGGGGTGATATGTCATTCCAAATAGGACATATACACTCTATTCACTATGTTTTTGTTTTCACTTCTACCTCAAGCCACATTTAGAGAAGTTACCTCTATAAACTTGTCTTTAATAAATTTTGTGTGTGTAAGTCTTAGAGATCAAATAGGAGAAGTCAATATGAGTATTATTAGGTCTTCTACAAACCTTCACAGGTCATCACAACCAAAACAATATATTTCAAAGCACCATTGGTCATGCGGGAGACTGATGATCAACATTCCCAATCCAAGATAAGTATTTATAACCTCATACTCTTTCCTTTATTTACCTAATAAATTAGATGTTGCATGTTGCTTAGTGAATTAATGCTTATGTAACCTTTTCTAAGATCTCTTTACAATGAATAAGTTAGGGTAGCTATATGATTTTTTATTCTTACCATATATCATTGTGGGTTAAATAGTACCCTATTTTATAACAATGTCACATTACCCCTTTTGATCATTCTAACCCTTCTATTTTAGTTTACCTTACTTTAAGTACATAACTAATTGAAATTATTCTTTGCAATCATTTACTTTCATAAATGTATAGTTAGATATATTTGATTGCACCATTAGATTAAGATTTGGAACCCTTTCCTCTTTTCATTTAAGTCATATGAACCCATATTATAGCTATATTGATCCATTGGTCACTATATGAATATTAGGTATCATAGGATCTATTAGATTAACCTTATTCAAGTATATATCTTTTGAGATAAGATAGTTGTAGGGTAATTCTAACCCATTCATAAAATTTTATCATTAAGTGGAACCATACTAAGAATTGCATTAGTCAATAAATTATTTTTATTCTTATTCTAATGAATGACTAGTAGATGTATAGAGGGAAAATTACAGTTAAATTATTGCATTTTAAGCTCATTGTATTCTTCTTATTTATTAACATTAGTGATAGATAAATAAATAGCATTATAATCTTCTAGATCATAATTATCATAATATTTTACTTCATTTATACATGCATATTACTCATCAACATAAGTATTTTTATGACACACACAAGCATGATCATTTTTAACTTGATTTTTCAGCTAATTATCATATATATAAGGTATGCCATGTGTATATGATAAAGGATCCATATTAAGGTTTTTAGGATGCATGTTCGTACAAAACACTCCAACCCATATAATGAAAAATAAAAATAATCACAAAGATTAATCCTAGTATAAGAGAAAACATATGTATGTAAAAACTAGGGAGAAATATAAAAATATAAAACCTTAGTAATAAAATGGAACAAATCCTAAGAGGACCTAGGGTGTGCTATGTTCTAGGTAAATAATGTTTTCCCTAATATTTGTATTTTTTTTTAATATGTGAACCTAACATGATTAAAATCATATAAAATATTAAATTATTAAGATGTATAATTATAAAACAAATATGAGTGTAACTAGTAGAATATAGGAAGTTGTTATTTATGGAAAACACTGGAGGAAATGGTAATCAATTAAGTTTGGGTATTTGGTATGTTTATGTAAGAAAAAGGTAATAAATAGTTGGTGGAAAAGGGAATGTGATTTATGAAGTTAGGAAATAGATTGTCTTATTGATCCAATACAAGTTTACACTTCCCAGACACTTGCACATTATAACATTGTATTCTAGGGTATATAACTATCTTTTGTGTTTGTGCTAATCTATGAATTTTTTACTATTAACCACATTTATAATAATATTTATTTTGTGTGTGTGTGTGTGTGTGTGTGTGTGTGTGTGTGTGTGTGTGTGTGTGTGTGTGTGTGTGTGTGTGTGTGTGTGTGTGTGTGTGTGTGTGTGTGTGTGTGTGTGTGTGTGTGTGTGTGTGTGTGTGTGTGTGTGTGTGTGTGTGTGTGTGTGTGTGTGTGTGTGTGTGTGTGTGTGTGTGTGTGTGTGTGTGCGCGCGTGCGTGTGTGCGTGTGTGCGTGTGCGTGTGCGTGTGCGTGTGCGTGTGCGTGTGTGTGTGTGTGTGTGTGTGTGTGTGTGTGTGTGTGTGTGTGTGTGTGTGTGTGTGTGTGTGTGTGTGTGTGTGTGTGTGTGTGTGTGTGTGTGTGAGTGAGTGAGTGATAGATCACACATATATGGATAAGTTATCCTTTTAATTTTTTATAATATTATATTTAAACTACTGAATAAATTTATAATAGTGAGAATATGTGAAAGGAATTGGTTAGACTAACCTCAATAAATCCCCACTAACCAAATGAATGATTCTTACATTTAAAATTATCTAAAGAGTCTTAAAAATACATGTAGTTATCCCACTACTTTGTATGTGTTCCAAATAATACTACTACAATTCTAAGTGCAATCTACCTAGGCACTCCTTCCGTATAAGCATGAAAATAGATATATATCTTACAAACAAGTCATTATTAGAATAACCAAAAGATATGATTTTATTATGTGCTCTATGTGTTCCTTTGTTAATTTATTTTTCATGTTTGTAAATGAATCTAAGAGATTAACACAAATTTATTTATCAATATAAAATTAGGGTACTATTGGGATGTAAAATTTGACACAATAAGCTTAAAATGCACATGATCAAGTAAGCTAAAAAACTATAAGATACGCCTAGACATTTCTAGGGTTTTAAGATGGTGGTGTTATTATAGAATCATTTGTGACTTTTGGAATTGTCTAGAATCAATATAAAATATAAAATTTCAATAATATATGACCAAGTATCCCTATAAAAAGATTAAGATAAAAATATTAAACTAGAGGATTATCCAATCTCATATAGTTAAGAGGTAAGACCTAAGAAACAATACAATGTGCCAATAAGTGCCGTAATAAAATTCCTTATGTCTAAATTAACATAAAAACATTTTACAAACTAGGTTTATGTAAAATTTAGGTGTCTAAATTATGGTCAGTTTTTAAATTAAGTCATATCACAAAGAAATTATGTGTGACATAGAAGTCCATGGTAGTTTGATTAAAATTTCATGTATGATGGTAGAGAAAACACCTACACACTTATGAAGGATGGTAATAGATTCATATTTTTTCCATTTAATAAAAGAGGGAAATATTTTAATAGCAGTCCTTTTATTTAAAGGTCTATTGATAGTAATTTTTGAAGGAATTAAAGAAACAGAAGACATTTTTTTTATCCCCAAACTAATGCAAGTTTTGATAAAATAAAATGTAGTTGACATTCTTTATGATGTTGAAAATTATTATAATATTTTTAAATTATATTTTTAAAAATATTTTATAGATGTATTTACACATTTTTGAATCATTAGTTATCACATGGATTTAGAACTTAAATATAGATATCCAAACAATGCAACATATATGGCTAAAAACTATGGAGAATGAAGAAGTAAAGAGGCAAGTGAATTAACTACTATAGAAGTGTTTAGTAAGGTAAATTTTAATCTTATGGGTAGTTAAATTTTTTTTAAAACCTCATAAGGGTGGAGATTTAAATATATGTATGGATTTTATATGTGTTAATTCATGAGACTTGACATTGAAGTGATGATATATTATTTGGTTATGTTTGTCATATATATATATATATATATATATATATATATATATATATATATATATATAAAGATCATTTTTTGCATTTGAGGTTGGTATTTGTGAATGTTGCAGGAAAAGTTTTTGAAGTGTAGTTTCATTAAGGTATCTCTGATTTTTTTTAGATTTTTAATCTCAGGAGAAGGATTGAAAATGGATGCAATGATGTTAAGATAAATATTTGAATTGTAATCACCTAATAACATGATTAAGGATAGAAATTATAAATTTCATGGGTTAGAAAGTTTCTATACAAATTTTATTATAAAATTCGTTAGCATATGTGAAACCATGGAAAAAACTATGAAAAGTGGTAAAATTAATTATTAGTGAACTAATAAAATAGGAGAGACAAAAAAAATATTGAATAAAAGAGTTATGAAACAATAATTCTTGGCATTTAAAAATTTCAGCAAAGTGATGCTTGTTAGATAAGGCTAGTAGTAGTATTGAGTCAAGAAGTTAAGAACATGGCTTCCTTTAGTGAAAAGTTTAATAAAGTAAATAAGTAATATTTTATTTATGAC
>JARHVA010006829.1:332500-472500 GCA_037957365.1 Torreya grandis
TTTATAAGGACCATTTTTATGGGGTTATTTATAGTACTTTATTGGTTTATTCACTTTTTATTGATGATAACCAAAATCATGTGCTTATTATTCTTCTACATGAAGAGACTCTTCTTGTTGTAACATGTTAACCAAATTTTAAAGTGATGGGTTTTGAGTTGTGTTAGTCAATGTACTCAGAAAGATTATATTTGATGGTGGAAATGTTATAAGGAAAATCGATACAAGAGAGGTATCTACCACTTTATCACCTAATTCTAGGAGAGAGGCCTTCATATTTTAAACATATCTTAGAGAAGCATGTGTATTTTCATATTCTTTCATTTTTAGCCTCATATATAGTTTGGAGATTATCCCAAGATTCTTTAGTTGGTGTGTCCATAGGGATATGTGGTTGTACTTCACTTGATACTAAGAACATAATAGTAAATTTATACTTCTCATTTTCATTGTGAAAGTTAGGCTATTGATCAACATTAGAGGTATGTTGGGTGAATGTGACACTAAAAACAATCTAGATGTATTAAAATTCTAGTCATGTTTTTATTTTGGTTTTCCATGCATCATAGTTATCATGCATATAAGTTGAGAGTCTAGTAGAAATAATTTTTCACTATTTCCAACCATAATGAATAATTGGCCAAACGGAGATGAATTGGCTCCTTATAGCTCAAACAAGTTCCATTTTAAATATTACTTTAGTATGATATACCACACTTGTATTTATATGTACCCTTTATATATACTTGTTGCTATGTGGAAGAAGCTCATCCTTTTAATATACACAATGTTATGTAAAAGAGATGTTTACATATGTGAGAATAGATTGGTACATGGTAATCACATGAAAAATATTCCTCTTATAAATGGAACATGTTTAAATGAACTTCGCCATATCTAGGTGAAACTTCTTTATAAACTGGATTTTTTTACCTATTAGGTTTTATACGTAATGATCATGGAAAATGGATAATGAAGAAATGGTTAAAGGAAAAAATGACTTAATTTTTCCATTAAGATTTATAGGGATAAAACCATGATGTGGTTATGGTAATTATGTTACGCTATATATTTAGTATCTTAAATAACAATGAAATTACATGTAAACATGAGATAGAGGAATTAATTGCACTAAACACTATTAATGAGATTATAAAATCTTATTTTTTGTTTGTTTTAGTTACTAATATAAAAATGGCTAGATAATGCAATTTAAAATTAATTTATTTTTAAAAAATAAACCATTACCCATTTTATTAAAAAAATAATAATTTCCAAGTATCAAAAACACTCCCATAATAAAATTTTGGCACTACTTCAAAATATTATAATTGGTTTTTAACTCCTAGCAAACCTTTTTGTTTGTTTCAAAAGAATATATATTCCTAAATGTACTATGAAATGACTTAATCTTCAAAAGACACTAATATATATTTAAATAACTAAACACATAATTGACCATTTGAATTTTAAGTGGCTAGGGTGTTAATGTTAATGGGAAGAGTTTGGCGTATGTGATGAGGAGGCTAATAGTGTAGATAGACAAGATCAATAATGAACATACCATTTGAAGAGTTGGATACATTACATTATATAGATTATCATTATTTGGTTTAACTCATCCATGCTTTGTGTAAAAGACAACTATGGTTGACATGACTACATTCATGGTTCTGACCACTGTCTAAATCTAATCTAATTCAGAATAGATTTGATGCATTTCAAATAAATCATAGAAATTTTATGTAATGACACATTAAATGTTTTACAAACATGTTTCAATTTGTTTATTAATTTCATTGAATCAAATGATTTTTTATTAAAAATAAAATTGATTGCATATCATTCAATCAAACATATGGAAAATGCTCAAGATCCAAAACACCAATACGTGTATGTGAAAATTAAATATTTGGATTTTCTTGGCTGAGTCAATATGTAAATCAATTATAATAAGCCTTCACACCTATAATTCCTTGTACGACATGTGAAAATAATATATTATAAACAATTATTTACATAGAGGATTTAACACACATAAAATGATTTAGATTAGAACTTATTATAATGGAATATTTAAATGAAATGTATATATGTGCATTACCAACATGAAGAATGTTGATATGTTTGATTAAATACTCAAGAGAGTGCATGTGCTCTTTCATGGTTGAGAGTTCTTACTCTAATGTAAAATGTGAAAGAAATTGAACTTTCATTAAAAAACACCAAATTTTACGTAACTATATTTATATCCATATCAATACATATAAAATAAGATCTTAACAACGTGAAATACCTAAATAAAAAATAATAAAATAATCACCTAAAATACTATGTGAGTTATATTATATATAAATCTCACATGAAAATAGCCTATGATGAAATAATCACAATATTTTATTCTATTAATGGTTTATTTATAAAGGTATATTAGTTTGATAACCTCAAGGATTGATGAGGGAGAATTTTATAAAAGAGAAATATAATAGAGACCTAGTTGATCATTTTGGTGTTGATAAAAAATTCACACAACTTAATGAGAATTAGTATTAGCTATGGATGAGTTTAGGTGTCATGAAATGTGTTTAATTATGTAGAGTTATCAAACATTCTTAGGGAAAAACATAGAAGTAATGTTTGTATTAATGTATGACATTTATGAATAGACTATGAGAAAAGATAAATGATTTTTTTTTCTTAGAATTCAAAGAACACAACAAGGTAGTGATTAATTTTTTATTTATATGGAAATAATTTAAAATATGGATTTATTCATAGTATGTAATAAGACAATTGATGCCACAAATGATGAAAATTTGGTCTTCAATAAAGTATTGAGACTACACATGGGTTCTAAAAAGCATAGTATTAGATACAGATAAAATATTGATCTATAACGTTTAGAGTAATTTATAGAGAAAAGTAGTCACATGATAGAGTTTGGTTCATCCTGTTATCCTAAAATGGATAGGAAAATGGAAGTGGTGAATTAATGTCATAGTAATTTGCTAAGAATTTTTAGTTGGAGAAATTCCAAAAGAATAAGATGCAACATTGGTACAAGCTGATTTTGCAAACAAGAAATCAATAAATAGATGTAAAATAATGATTCCATTTAAAAGTGTGTATGTTTTCCTCCATAGAGGAGTATTTGAGTTCAGAAGGAAAAGTGGGTATGATGATAAAAAAGACAAATTTGAAGACTATGCAACTAGTATGCATGATGTAAATGAAAAGGTGAAGATAAGGTTGTAACAAAATAGGATGAATAATAAAAATCTTTTTAATTAGACAAGTTTTAGCATATTAATATTACCTTAAGCTATTTTGTAACGTATATTATTGTTATAGTGTTTTTAACCACTTAGGTAAGTAGGTTCCACATGCATAGCTATTTTACGCTACCCATTGCTTTTAGTTCCACCCAACTCCATGTTTTTTGGATGTCTCTTTTGTGCCTATATAATAAGCTTTTCATTTTATTATTTGGCACATTGGTAAACCGATCAATATCATTTCATTCTCTTTTATGTTTCTAATATGGTTATTAGAGATTATAGTTTAGGAATATTAGGAGGAATCCTGTGAAGCCAGAGAGGATATTCCTATAAAGGAGGAGTGTGGAGTACTTGATAGAGAGCTATGATAGGAAGAAAATATTTTTCCCTATGTCCAACAATTCAACTTGGAGTAAAATCCCAAAAATTCATTTGAGTATTGATTTTGATGATTCTCATTTCTATAAAATTATCTATCCTAGATTTGATTTGTTGAATTATATTGAATTGAAATTCATTAAGTATTTTACCTAAAAAATACATTTGAAGTTTTATAGTTGGTCATTTCTGTACAGTTTGGGGAAGAGACTAGTTTTTTATTCGAGCACTATTTTTGAAATTTGAAGGCTCTATAAATTTATATTGGTTGAGAGAAGAAAGTAACATCTGGTAGAATCTAATTTGGATGATAATTGGCTCTAAAATAAGTCATTAAGGATTTACAAGTTGGTCATTTGCACATGTCAATTTTTATTAGTTAAAAATTCTTATGCATTTTTTTATACTAGATTTTTAATCTACCAATCCCAAACTAGTTGAATTTGTTTTTTAAATTGGAAAACTCAATTTATTTTTTAAAACTTTAGAAATTGATTTATACCAAAGGTTTTGGCTCAAGGAACACATTTAATTGTATTGGGAGATAACCATAAAGCCATACTGGTTAAAAATTTCACCATTTTCTAGGTTTTGTATCTAGATGTTCACAAAGAAGAAATTTTTGAAATTAGAGTTGTATATATCACATTTTAATTAGTTTTGTCCATTTTTTTGTGTTTTTAAAGATTAAAATTTTAAAATTTCCCAAGCGGTGTTGATTTTCTTGCTAAAATCTAGAGGTATTGACTAGTTTCTAATTTGAATAAGTGGGTAAGAGGAATTTTGGGTAAATTAATTATTATTTTTTTGGTATTTTCATTTTTTATAGAATATTAGGTTAAAATGGCTAGTTTAAAACACCACTTATTACCATATTCACAAAAATTGAGAGGCAGAAATTTTAGTTTGTGTAGTCACAAGGTTTTGATGATATGTAAATATCATAATATTGATCAAATAGTGCTCGATAAAGAGAAAAGGCCTACCATATGTACCAATGACTATGAAAAACATCATAATGAGGATATTATGTTCTCAAAACTATTATAAGTAGATAATTTAATTTTAGAGGTCAAAAATGTGACTAGTGCATCAGCTTTATGGACTAATCTTACTTCTAAATATCAGGATTCTAAAGGTAGTAAGATATTATATTTGAAGATTTTGTAGTATTCCACTAAGATGCAGGAAGGTGGATTAATTTATGTGTTTTTATTATATATAAAATACATTAGTGATAATTTGCAGGATATGTCATAAGCTTGTTGATTAGCAAGATTTGATTGGTCTAGTTATGTAAAATCTTCCATCTTCATTTTAGCTATTTATGGAGTCCTTGCACATGATTTTTTATATGTAAATGTTGGTATTTGAAAAAAAAACCACATTGATATTTCATAAGGAGAGATGGAAAGAGTAAACAATGTTGTCTATATCTACTTCTTTAGAGAGTACATTCTTCATCAATGAAAAGGGTAAGGAGTTTGTTAAAACTACTAGTTCTCTGACAAAAACTTTACAAGTGGTTATACTAAGATATCTAAGTGGAAATTTTTTTACTATAAGAAACATCGTCATCTTAAGAAATATTAAAATAAAAGACAACAAGATATGGCTAACCCTAGAAAAAATCTCATGCAAATATAATTGAAGGTGAAGGTGAGGAAACATCTCATGATTTTGGTTTCATGGCTTCTCGTGGTAATTATTTTATGGGTCAAGCTTGGTACTTCAATTCAAGGGCATCTCACCATTATACATGCCATAAGGATTGGTATGTGTATTTTTTTGAAAATGATATTAGTAATGAATCTATATCTTTAGGATATGGTAGAACTTATTTTGTGAAGGGATATAGTGATGTTCAAATTAATTTTAATGGTGTATTTTGATATACATTTAAGAATGTTAGGTATGTGCCTAATATAAAAAAAATCTATTTTCAATTAGTGAGATCACTTCAAAATATGATTTTGTTGTAAAATTTTAAAAACAATAATGTTTAGTCACTACTAGAGATAATAATATTATTACTATTGGGATTTGTAGGTAAGGCTTGTATAAGATTACATATCCATAGAGAGCAAAGGCAAGTACATTTTCAGCAATTGATATCACAAGCTCACTATGGCATGAAAGGTAAGGGCATTTAAATTTACATTATTTAAATACATTAAGCAATACTAATATGGTTAAGGGGATTCCTTCTATTCAGTATAGTCATCAAGTGTATATTGGATGTCAAATGGGGAACCAAGTTAGATATTCAATTGATGTTGGTGAAGCTTTAAGAGCTAAGGTAATATTAGATCTACTACATTCATATTTTCATGGTCCATTGTAAACACCTAATCCTTTTGGAGATCATTATTTTGTACTATTGCTTAATGATTTCTTTAGGAAAAAGTGGGTATATTTTCCAGTTGACAAATTTGATTATTTTTCCATCTTCCTTATTTGGAAATCTATGGTTGAAAAATAGGGGGGATAGTTAGTGAAATATCTTAAAATAGATAATAGGGGTAATTTCATCTCAAAATAGTTCAAGGAGATTTTTTCCACTGAAGGCATACACAGACAATACACTACCCCTTACACTCCATAATAAAATGAAATTGTATAAAGGAGAAATAGGATGGTGATGGACATGGTTCACTATATGGTCTAAAGCAAAAATGTCACATAGATATATTGGGTAGAAGTAGTGAATAAAGTGGCGTACATCCTCAATATAATTATTATAAAAGTACTAGATAATATGACACTAGAGGAGGATTGGTCAGGTCAAACTCCATATGTAAGTGATTTTAGAAATTTTGGTTGTGTAGCTTTTGTAGTGATTCCTAGTCAAAAGAGAAGTAACTTGGATGTGAAAAGAAAAGCATACATGTTTGTTGGGTATAGTGAGTAGTCAAAAGCTTAAAAATTACTTGATGTTTCTAATAAAAAGGTTGTGTTAAATTGACCTTTCATAATAAATGAATAGATGCCATACTTCACAACCAATAGTAACATTTTATATATTGAGTCATTATTCTCTTCTAATGATTCTATTATAAGTTATGATGTGAAAGTTGATCAAGATTCTAGTTCATCACATTCTAGGGACGGAATTGTTGTCAGTCATTATGAGGTTCCAAAAAAAAAAAAAAAAAGCCAAAGTGGAATTATACCATAATATAATCACTCAAGAAGGGAGACTTGCCACAAGGTTTGCAAGGAAGATTGAGATCAGGAAAGTAATTTGGTAATAGAGGAGAGCATGACAATTTTGCTCTAATAACTACTATTTAACATTTATTTGAGCCTAATTATTTTTTAGATTCCAAAGGGAATCATGAGTGGTAATCATCCATGCAATTTAAATATTATTCCTTAATTAAAAATAAGGCTTGGGATTTTTATAGTGATTTATCTCAGCTAAAACAGTGTATCAACAACTAGTGTGTAGTCTCATTTACCTAACTACCACTAGACCATTTTTTTGCATTGATTTTTATGTCACTTCATGTATAAACCACATGAATTACATTTATTATCTATATAAAATGTATTAATATATGTCAAAGGGACTCTTATCTTTGGCATACTATATAAGAAGTTTGTAGATTTTGAGCTTTCAAGATATTCTAACTTTGTTTGGGCAAGATCAGTAGATTCAAGAAAATATACAAGAGGCTATGTATTCAATCTTGGTTTATGAGATTTCTCATGGTAGATAAAACTAAAAAATATAATTTAATTATCCTCAATAGATATAAATTATAAAGTTATGGTCAGTGGAGGTTGTGAAACTATGTAGATAAACAAAATTTGGGATGATCTTTAGTGTAAGTCACTAAATCCTAATCCTATTTTATTGACAACTAGTGTGTTATAAAGATGATAAAGAATAAAATATTATATTATAAGGAAAAAAACATTAAGTTTCACCATCATTACATTCGATAGTTGGTTATGAATGAAGACATTAATCTCTTATATTGCCCCACTATAGAGTAACCAACTAATATAATAACCAAATCACTTGGTTCAAACAAGTTCATAAAATTTAGTGATAAAATTGATCTTGTTTTTGGTTTTATTATTAAGGGAGGGTATTATCATATTAATATTACCCTAGGGTATTTTCTAAGGTATATTTTTGTTGTAGTGGTTTTAACCACTTCGATAAGTAGGCTCCATGGGCATAGCTATTTTACACTACCCATTAATTTTGGTTCAACCTACCTCCATGTTTTTTGAGTCTCTTTTGTGCCTATATAATATAATTTTCATTTTATTATTTGTAATTTTATTAAGCTAATCAATATCATTTAATTCTCTTTTCTAGATCTAATAATAAGAAGATAAAAAAAACTATCAAGTTGTCAATATGTTTTGAGCATAATTGTGTTAGGAAATGTTTCTAAGGGAAAATATAACAAATTTAAAAGATATGAAATTGGATATTGTATATTTTTATGAATATTTTGAATGAGTTCATATGAGATAGGGCTAATAGATATAATTAATATTTTACCAATCTTTAATGTATCAAATTATTACCCTTAATTGCAATAATAAGTAGTGGTGAAATATCTAGGTCAATTTATTATAGAATGGATTGGAAATATAAATTGATTAATAAAATAAAAGAGGAATCGAGTCTTGTTTTGGATACATAGATAAAAAGTAAGATAAGAGGTCAAGAGTATGTGTAGAACTTGGTTAACTACATAAATAGAGTAGCTAAAAATGGCACTTGGATGATTGCATCAAATGTTTTTAAACATTAAAACCCTACTAAGGAGCCAAGGGTAAGATGATGATTAGGATTTCATGGGAAATTTCATTTAATATAGGTTACTAATGGATAAGAATTCAAGTTTACAAATAATTTTACATCAACAAAAAACTTAGGTTATAGTTATTTTGCATACTTGTACACATTTATATTATGTTGTGTGAATTTATGATTTTATAATAATGTTTCACACATGCATGAGGATTAAAAATAATCCAACATGGTAGAAAATAAATAAATTGTTATTTGAGTAATCTCACATTGCTAAAAGCAACATTTGCCTATGAGGATGATTAAACCTTGGCTTAATGTATGAAGAAGTTTCAAAACCATTTGTATGTCTTAATAAATGGTAAGATAATAGTCAGATTTTAGTAATGAATTTTTTTACTTGAATTTAAGATAAAGATAAATAACTACCTATAACAATAAAACATGATTTGCGGTGTATTCTCCAAGATAGAGGGATCTCAAATAGGTTAGAAGGACTTAAGTTTTAGGCCGTGATATATTTAGGTATGTTTTCGAATGAGATTTTGGAGTACTAAGATCATTTAATATATTTTGAGAGATATTTTTTACTCTAGAGAAGAAGATATTTTAGAGAATATGTTTATTTTAGAGAGAGAGAGAGAGAGAGAGAGAGAGAGAGAGAGAGAGAGAGAGAGAGAGAGAGAGAGAGAGAGAGAGAGAGAGAGAGAGAGAGAGAGAGAGAGAGAGAGAGAGAGAGAGAGAGAGAGAGAGAGAGAGAGAGAGAGAGAGAGAGAGATGTCATACAATAGGGAAAAAATAAATCATTTAGTCGGAACCCTCATTCTTGTTTTCTTCAATAATACAAACATCTTAACAATTTGAAATTATATCACTTTGATAAGGAAGAACATTATAAATAATATAAAAATTTATATGTTTAAAATGAGTTCCTTAAATGACTTCATTAGAAGGTAAATTATGATATGATACTTCTTTCAAGGAATTAATAATTCTAGATACTTCAACAAAATCATCTAGAGAATTTTTTGTAGTAATATCAATTTTCCATCCCTATGTTGTGTTTCTAATGTAGCCTCATAATTAGAAAAATAATTTTCATTCTAAGAATTATCTCGTGAGGTTTTAACATTCTCATTATTATCATTGTTCAAATTTAAAGAAGAAACATTGTTTCATACATGATAATATTCAACTAAATACACATTAGCTCTTATGGGTTGTGTTATAATTTTTTTCCTGTTCTATAAAAAAATGAATTGGCCTATGTGAGACATTTTTTGTCCATGCATATAATTCCAAACACATATATTTGTAGTATGGTTTATCTGAGATAACCATTTTTCACATAATTTTCATGTAGGTAAACCTAACATAAATAATCATTACACACACTATCTTCATAATAAATATCTTCTACACTATTAATAAAATCCATTAAATTCATAAAATAATTTAAAACATCTTGAAAAATTAATTCGAAAGAGAAAACCATTACAATCACACTAAAATTGTATTTTGTTTAAAAATTGTAATGACCTAATAATAATAATAATAATAATAATAATAATGAAGTGAATCAAACACAAGTAATCTAGGCATATTGCATCTAGGATTAATGTATATTTTAGGGATTATTTTCACCTATTGGCTAATTTTCACATAGTTTCAATAATATATATTCACCAAATATAATATTTTAAAATTTTTATCCACTAAGATTTCCAATAAAATATACATAAAGTTTTTATATTTGAAAGAATATACATCTAAGGGTGGTAAAATTTATGTTTTTCCTCCAAATTTGAATATAGTAAAAAATTTATAATTAAAAAAAAGAAAATATTCAAATACTATTTGATTCTTGTAAGAAGAAAAAAATATTTACATTTTATAGGACAGGGAGAGGGAGAGGGAGAGGAAGTGGGGATGAGGGGATGGGCGAGGTGTGAGGGGATATTTAGGATCATGAAATACAATAAATCATATGTAATTATATAAATTCATATTTTACTAAATGATAAACAAGACTTAACCATAGGGGAGAAGGCACAAAGTTTTATGTTTTAGTGAAATTCATGAGTAACATATCAAATAGTTAATCCTAAGAAAAAATCTATCATAAAATGAATAAAAAATCTAACTATTAAATGTGTGTAATAAAACATAGGTTTATGAAAATATATTATAAATAAATATATATTTCAATCAAATAACGACAGAAATATCCATAAACATTTAACTAATCCTAAAACATATCCATCAAAGTAAGTCAAACCTAATTAAGTTTCAAAAATTAAATAAATAAAAAATAAATGATAGTCAAAATGTATCTTGAATATAGATATATTTGGAGATTTTTTTTGAAATCAAATGATATAAATTAGGGTTTTACGGCAAGACAATGAAAACTCTAAAAAACTCATGCTGAACATAGGACCTTTTCCAAACTACCATGTTCATCTTTTAGGCAAAAAAATCATAGTGAGTATGAATTTAGGATGTGTTAATAAATTACAAGTATTTTTCACAATTATGTTCATAATATCATTGGATTTAAAATCTAAGCTTTTTTAAAAAAAAGCCTTGGTTACTATTAACACGTGATTCTTTTTCTTGACCTAATTGGGAAGCTAGATTTAAAAATGATAAGGAAATAAATATGCTTTGGGGATTGTGTTACACTATAGAAATGTTCCTTGTTATATTTATAGGCCTATCAATGATGTTAGCTATAAAAAAATGACTTGAATATCTACAATAATACATTAAGCACTCAAACCAATCCAATGAAATGTGTTGTTAACATGAACTTCAGTGCTAAAATGAATATTTCTAGACATTTTCTTGATTTATATAGAATTCCTATAAATGTTTAATCAAATCTTACAAAAAATAAATTATAGATTATTTTCAAATGAAGTTTAGATGATTAATTATAATAATATGATTCTATATTTATAGATGACTTGTATTCAAATTAGGACCATATTAGTGAGGAAACCAACATCAAATGGTCAAAAAATATGTTAAAAAACTATGGGTGTGCCTTAAATGAGTAAGAGCACTAATAAATTAGAATACTATTAAAATAATAAAATTAATAATAGGAAAATATTGTGAAAAATAACTAATATTGATTCATATTAAATAATTTATAAAATTAAAAACCATGCATAAATAAGCCTCAACTCAAAATTAGAATTGACATGTAAAATTTAGAACTCTATAAATAAATAAAACTCAACCAGCGATTTTTAGCAATCATTATTTTTAATAAGTTTCTCATACAAGCACACACTGTTTTAAAAATATATAAAAATAAACTAATATATAAAATCAACCTGTTGGATGAATTTCAATTGAAGTTTATGTCTGATTAAAAAATAGATAATTTATAAAAATACCAAAAATAAAATTAAACTACAATTTTAAACCCTCAAATGGTCATGTTTAGTCTCTACAAAATATTAGAAACATCTCATCATCAGAAGAGAAGGTTATTGATGAATTGGGATTTTTTAAATAGTCATTTTGGTTTGAATATGGGCTCAATTAGATATATATATATATATATATATATATATATATATATATATATATATATATATATATATATATATATATATATATATATATATATATATATATATATATATATATATATATATATATATATATGGCCTTTGGAAGTTTGGCCTCTTTTTTTTGCATCATTCTCCTCTTTCTAAAAATAACTCAGCTCCTATGAGTTGATCTAATTATATTTATGACATTTATTATTATAAATATTTTTCAATTCCCATTCTATAATCCAAATGTTTTCTTCGCACTCTAACCCTTCCCATTGTACCATATACCTATCATAACTTCCTTGTCTAGTGTTTACTATCTTCTTGTCCATAACTTACACTATATTTTCCTATTTCTTCTTTGGAACATGTTTCTTGAATATACCTATTCATATTATTCACATTGACCATTTTATCCATTTAAATAATATAAATATTAAACATTAAATAATGTAAATATATAAAAATTCTATGGTAAACTCATCTCATAAACATTGCCATCGATTTTCTTCACAATTTTACATGGTCCAATTTTATTGTACTTGAACTTGTTATATGTGCCTTTCAAAAATATCTTTTTTCTCAAGTAAACCATCACTAAGTCATCTTATTAAAATATTTTTGAAATTATTATGACATTTATTATGCTTTATACTTTTCATTACTTCCTTGTAATTTTCTTCTTACATCTTCTTGGAAGTTTTATATATGTTTTATAAACCCTTACTACATCATCACTAACTCATTCTACAGTTGGTAACTATATCAAATGTCAAACACTCATATGATTTATTTCATTAAGAATCTAAAAAAATTATTTACTTTTTTATCTAATCACTATATGATTATACACAAACTCATCTTGTGGCAAAACCAAGTCCCATTGTTTCAGCTTCTCTCCAACTATGCATCAAATTAAATTTCCCAAATTCTTATTTACAAACTTTGTCTATCCATCTATTTTTGGGTGGTATGCACTACTCAGTTATATATTATTCCCCATATTTCTCTAAAAATTCTTACAATTTTTTTTAACAAATTTCATGTCCTTATCTGATGTAAAGGTTTTCAAAACACCATGAAATATCACAATATCCTTAAAAAATAGCTATACAATTCCAATGGAATCATTGATTCTCTTAAATTAAATAAGATGAACCATCTTAGAAAACCTATCTAGAATAAAAAAATTGAATCATTACCTCTATGTGTGTTTTGTAATCCTAACATAAAGTCCATACTTAAATATGTGCATGGTCCTCTTAGAACTAATAATGGTATGTACAACCCTATATTTTATGCATGCCCCTTTTACACCTAACATATCCTACATATTGCAACATATATTTCCATGTCTCTCTTCAAATTTTTCCAAAAACACTTTTCTTCCACCAAATCTATTATCTTTCTCTTACCAAAATGTCTAGCCAAACCACCACTATGTAATTTTCTTACTAAATTATCTCTTAGACATCCAATTGGAATACATAACTATTTTTCTTTGAAAAGGTAACCATCCTCCATAAGATACTCATCACAAACATTACTTGTATCACATGTCAATGGATTCTTGCATTGCTCAACTATCTTGCTAAAATCTATATAAGTATCATATAATTTCTTAATAAATTCAAAACCAAGCACTTCACTCACCATAGGTTTTATCAACCCCACTCTCCTGCTCAAAGCATCAACTACTTGATTCTATCTTATTTATTTGTGCTTCAACACAAAATTATAAACCTTCAAGAAAGACACCTACCTTGTATGACTACTATTTAACTTTTTTTGAGTGTTCACATACTTCAAATCCTCATGATCAGTAAATAAGATAAACTCCTTAGGTACTAGGTAATGCCTTCAATGTCTTAATTCTTATAAAATGTCAAAAAATTCAATGTCATATGTAGAATAGTTTTTATTACCTCATTCAATTTCTCACTGAAATATGCTATTGGCTTCCCTTATTCACTCAACGCAGCACCAATTCCCATAAAATAAGCATCATAATCAATCTAAAACACTTTGATAAAATCTAATAATGCTAAAATAATAATTTTTTATAATTTTATTCTTAAACAACTCAAAGTTTTCTATTACTTCCCTTGCCCATATAAACTTTTTTCCTCTTATATAATTTGTTATTGGTGAAACAATCCTACTAATTTTTTAATAAAGTTTCTATGAAAAAATTCTAAACATGGAAACTTCTTACCTCTATGATTATCTTTTGGATATGCCACTCAATAATTGCATTTACTTTTCTTAATCCATTCTTACACCATCTTTTGAAACTACACATGTAAAATATATGAAACTATTATGCATAAAACTACAGTTCTTCAAATTCACATAGAGCGTCTATTTTATTAATAATTATAATACAATTCTCAAATGTTGTAAGTTATATTTTTTACTCTTACTAAATATTAAAATATCATCAAAATAAACTACCACAAACTTACCATTATATTCTCATAACACTCTATTCATTACCCTCATAAATGTGTTAGGTGAATTAGATAACCCGAATGACATTACCATTCATATATATAAAATATATCTAGTCTTGAATGTTGTTTTTCACTCACCTCATTCATAAATTTGAACTTGATAGTAACCAACCCTTAGATCAATATTGGTAATTTTTTTTGGTCTTGCAAAAACATCCATCATATCATCTAAATGAAGTTTGTGAAACCTGTACTTGATTATAATTTTATTTATTACTCTATTATCCACACACATATTCCACCCTCCATTTTTATTTGAGGTTAACAATATTGGTGTTGCACATAGACTCATGCTCTCCCTTACTACACCCTTATTCACCAATTCAGCAACATGTTTATTTTATTTTTTTGTTCTATTAGACTCATCCTATAAGATGCTTGATTGGTTAGAGTTGATCTTGGATTCAAATCGATATGATGTTGAATATCTCTCTTTGGTGTTAAACCATATACTAACTCACCATGTATAACATATGCATATTCTTTCAATACTACTTCCACTAGTATTTTCACCCCTTCTATGTCTTGTTTGCTACCAATATATAATAGCAACTTGTCATTTTGATGTCTTTGATAAATTATTTTATAGTCAGCATGATTTCATCCTTACCTTTTTATTTTGGAGCTAATAAAACTTCTTTCATACCACCTTTTCAGAAACTATATGTGTTCTTTGCTCTATCATTATTATTATTTTTTTTATCAAACTACCATGGCCTTCCCAATAATACATGACATACATCCATTGGTATAAAATAACACCATATTTCATACTTATAATTTTTTCCTATATAAAACTTGATTAAATGCTTTCTATCTACTTTAACTTCAATCCCTTTATTAAATCATGAAGTCTGATAAGGAGTAGGATGCTTTTCATACTATGTTATCTTAAAATTTTACATTTCACAACAACACCCACAATTATTCTCATACATGAAATTAAAGGTGTTTTAAAGATATGGATGGTAAATTTTTTTTAGAATGGGAGATCAAATATGTAGACCAATAGATAATTATTATCTAAATTAATTAAATCTAACTATCTTTAAAGCTTATAAATAGTGTGGTGAAGATATCTCAACAATTTCTCTTTCGATGCAACATGTTTCTAGTCATCATGGAAAGCATAGTATGATAGAGAGAAGATATAATTCTTTAATTCATTTGATCTTCTTAGCACCAGAATAAAAATTAAAACTAAAATCAAATTTCTTTCAAATTTCTTGAATTTTATCCCAATACATAGACTAGATTTGAGAGATGAATTCTAACTATAAACATTTGCTATAAAAAATCCATCTTAAAATTCAAAATCAAGATGGAGAATATTTTTTACAAATTTTAAGCCTTAAAAACATACCAACGTACTTTTAAAAGTCATGAAAATTTGTATTTGCAAATCCCAAGTCCTGTAAAATGGCCCAAAACTTTTCTAAGTCATAGAATTTGCAAATTCTTTTTTCCACTCAGTGTAATATGTAATTTCATTTTTTAACTTGATGTAATTTGTAAATTATTTTTTCCACTTGTTAAAATTTAAAGATTCAATTTACACTTTATGTAATTTAAAAAAAAAAAATTATTAGGATTTATGCCAAGAATGATTATAAATAACATTTAAAAAATATAAATTAAGAAAAGAATGAAACAATAATACCTCTCAAGGTGAAAGTTATAAGTTGAGACAAGATTTTAAATTAGGAAACCAAATGTAATAGAAAAAATGCATGTGATATTACAAAAAATCTTGATACTAAAATATCCACAAGTACAAGATTGAATCGAGAGCACAAGAGAATACATATATATATATATATATATATATATATATATACATACATATATATATATATATATATATACATATATATATATATATATACATATATATATATACATATACATATACATATACATATACATATACATATATATATATATATATATATATATATATATATATATATATATTCTAGTGAGAGAAAGAGGAGAGAAAGAGCTCCTTGATAGAGCTATAGAAGGAAAATGGGAGTTACATAGAACCCTATTATGACATTACAAGCCCTCAAAGTATGTACCACTTGAGTCCTAATCCATTGCAAAGAGAGGGAAGTGTGTTACATGTGGGGAAGGGAGAGTTACATATAAGTAACTCTAAATTCAACAAGTGGATTAGGGAGGTGAGCGACAAATCATAAATTTAGGAATAAAATGTATTTATAAACACAATAAATATACATACAAATTAGACTTAGGATAAACCTAATGAACTATACAAAGAACCCAAATTAAGGTTAACTATCTAATACTCTACCTTAAACTTAAATTAGGGTTGTGAAAGTGGAGATAGCTTTTAAAAACAAATAAGAAACTTGAAATTACATAATACTCCTCTTAAATAGAAACTTCCTTTAAGAGGAATTACAAAAAAAATAGAGAGAAGAAAGAATATAAGGTGATGCCAAAATTTGTAAGGAAAAAAGTGTGATAACCAAGGATCTCAAAAAAAATCCTCTTAAGATAATGTGGTCAATTCACCATGGAATAAAGAGTAGTAAAAAGGAGTATGATCCATAAATCTAAAAAAAAGCAAGCTAACACCAATATTTCTATTTAAGTCATCAATATGCCATAAAAATACACTCTAAATACATAAATTACTAAAAATAGATGTAACGGCAAATGAAGCAAAGACAACTTCCATCATAAAGTGTATAAATCTACATGAAAAGAAGTTAGTCTACATAATCAAAGCATATTACCTTTACAATAAAAAACAAAGAATACATAAAAGAACTTGAGCTATCAAAATAAAAATAAAAAAGATGTGTCACTTGTAAAATATATTCTATGTGAAGTATTAGAAGAATTATCTCAAGATGACATCAAAATCTCTAGAAGGTTCATCAAATTTATGAATCCAAATAGTTTTATCCTTATAAATAGAAGATTTATTCATTTTTCAATAATACAAAGTAACATGCATGGAATTGCCACAAAATTTGTAAGGATGAAATTTATAAAATTTTGAGATATGATACCCATTTTTTTATACAATACACACAAGGTTTAACATTTTAAATCAGAGCATGAGCATTAGAAGTAGTATAATGAAAATAAGTTACACTATAAGTACTTTGATGTGGAGGATAATAAGATTTAGAATTTAAGTTAGAGGCATGAGAATAATTAAAACCAAGACATTTACAATGATCATTAGATTCAAGCAAAAAAGATTCAAAAATACCAATTTTATTTTTACCAAGTGCACCACCTGAATAGCCCATAGATTGCATGATTTTAAATTGAGGTTGGTAGAAGGAATGTGCACAGGAGTTTGAATTTGTTTAAAATTAAAATGAGATTCATCATCATAAGATCTATTATGATTATCAAAATACACAAATTTGTCAACAAGGTTTTGTATAGACTCCGTATGTGTAATAAAATATTTTTTCAAAGTAATAATTATGTCATTTTAACATTTAGTTTCATGTTTAATTGCACTAGTTTCATCATTTTTCAAATTCCTAAGATGGGAAGCATGTTTACTTTCTAAAAGCATGGGAAATTTAAATGTCATTGACACAAGATCTATGCTTACAAAAAATACCAATAATACTTTTTAAAACAATATGTTTACACAAAACTATTTTCCTGAGGTGCTAGATTAATGAAATTTTAAATGTAAGTCTACACCAAAGCACTACAAAAATAATGTGATTAAAATAAAATATGGTAGTATATATAAAACCAACCTCATTTTTTATAAGAATAATTAAGGAATTATCAATAGATATGTATTTTAATTTTAAAATTCATATATAATATTAAAAAATTAAATTAAAAAATCAAATGATTTCTCACCCACGTAAGAAAAGGAATGATGGACTTTGTTTTTTAAACATTTTTAAAAAAATACCAAGCTTTAATACCAAAATAAAACAATGTTTTTAATTTATAAAAATGCTTAGAAATAAATTAAAGTGCACTATGAAGTTAAAATGCATTTTAAAAATAATAATATGAAAGAAGAATAATATAATTAAATGTGTCTCAAATGACTTTATTTTGATTGAATAGATTAAATACACAAAAGAAGTATTTAAAGCCAATATTTGATAATAAGAAGACAAATAATTAAAACTTCATAAAAGATAGATGGCAATTAAAAAAATTGTTTTATTTTGGAAAGTAAAGCACTTTCCAAGTATGAAATTTTTTCAATTTCTAAACACAAGTCGAAAGTTTTATATATAAAAAAACACAACAATATGGTGCCATAGGAAAAAAAATGTTGAGATTAAACTTGATTAATCCATAATGTGGATGAAGTAAAAGTTATGCCATTAAAAACTTATCAAAAAGCAAACTTACATACATGAAAGCATGTTTAAGTATTATTAAAGCAATGAATGCGTTATAGTGTTTTTTGTAAAGCTATCCTAATCAAAACAAATATGAAGGAGTGTGTTGAAGAATTTTTTTTAAGATAATAATAAAGCATTACTTTTTATAAAGCCCCAAATAGTTAAAAAAAATGCCACCAAAGAGGAAACAAAATGGCAAAAGAGAATGTGATACCAAGTCAAAGGTGTAGTTTAAAAAAACATAGACCTGAGCAATAGATTACTAAAGCTTGAGAAATGCCTATGAGTACATGGAAGCATGATGCTTGGGAAATAATGGATTTAGAACACAAATTTAAAAAACACAATTAAAGTATGAAAAAAAACTGCATAAAACATAAAGAGACAAATAACAAAGGTAAGAGTAGTGATATAAAAGAGGTTAAGCTAGGTGTCATCAAAAGAAGGACAAAAAAGCACAAAAAATGAAAAAAAAGACACAGAGAGTATACTAGAGTGTCATAAGAGAACCAAAATATGCTAAGCTAAAGTAAATGCACCAAAAGTAGGGGAATAATAAATTCCAAAAATATTTCCAAATAAGAGAGAAGATAAAATATCCATAGACTTAATTTCTTTCGTATTTGCCTTAAAAAAAAGATAGCAACCTAAAATAATAAACATAGAGTTAAAAATATATATATTTAAAAACCTTGTTTTAAAGACCTGTAAAAAAATGTTAGAAATTAAATATGCTAAAAAGGTATAAGAGATGTGCTAAAAAAGAAAAAGAAATTGAATAATATTGACATTTCTTCCAAAAAGACCTTCATAACTCAAGAATCAATGTTAAAAACTATAGGGCTCTAATATCATAGTAGGATTTATGCCAAGAAAGATTATAAATAACATTGAAAAAATACAGAAATTAAAAAAAGCATGAAATAATAATATCTCTCTATGTACAAATCATAAGTAGAGACATAATTTTAAAGTGGGAAACTGAATGTATTAGAGAAAAGACCATGTGATATTATTAGAAGGCTTGCTACTAAAATATCCACAAGTAAAAGATTAAATTAATATCACAAGAGAATAAGAGAGAGAGAGATCTATAATATTATAGTGAGAAAAAGAGGAGAGAAAGAGCTCTTTTATAGATCTAGAGAAGTAAAATGGGAGTTACATAGAACCTCATTATGAAATTACAAGTCATTTAAATCTATGCCACTTGTGTCCTAATCTCTTAAAAGAGAGGGAACTGTGTGCCATGTGGGAAGGGAAATTTACATGCAAGTAACTCTAAATCCAACAAGTGGATTAGGGAGGTGAGTGACACCTTATAAATGTAGGAACAAAATGTATTTATAAATACAATAAATGCACACACAAATTAGACTTAAGATAAACTTAATAAACTATAGAAAGAACCCAAATTAAGGTTAATTATGCAAAAAAATTACATTTTACCATCCTGTGAAAATTGAATTTTTATTTTATGTGGTGGTGTAATTTCAAATATCATTTTCATAGTCATACCAATTTAAATTACATTTCCTTGATATATGCAATTTTATTTTGCACTTCCCCAAATTCATGGTAAATGGAGAATGACTGTAGTTTCAAGAATAAATTTGTATTTTTAAAATTAAGTGGTTTTACAAATAAATCCCATGGATTTAAGTCTTTAAAAGGTTATTTTGGTTCTAAAACCCATGGTATTTATTGTAGAATCATAGTATTGTCTAAAAGTTTATAGTTTTCACTAGTAAAAGGAAATTTTAATGAGACAAAGTTGTTTTACATAGGAATTTTTGACATTAATTCAATTTTAATATGGATATATGTTTGCATGTGTCAATTAGTATTTAGTGTTGGGTTTATGGATATGGGCATAAGTTACCAATCTAAAATTTTGGAGGCCAAATGCAAATACAAGGTGTAAACTAAAATTTCTTTACCCTTAAAAGCACCTTCTCATCCCTTGAATCATGCCAATGACTTAATAAGGATAAAGATTACTATGGTAGGTTTCACAATAATATTAAAATTAATATTATACTCTTATGAATAAAACATTTCTATGGTAAACAAAAAGAATGACTAGAAAACATTTGTGGTCATTAAATTTTTTTAGTTAAGTAAACTTGAGATTACTCAGACTGATGGCGATATAAAAGAAAAGCATATTCTAGATGAAATTCCCTAAAAATTGCAAAGTAATGAGTGACATTTTATTTAGTGAAGGTGAAAGTGAATTAATTATTCATCAAGCTTCTAGTCTTTTTATGTTAATGTTAGATCTCATTTTGTAATTTTTAGTTGTAAATTTTATGTTATTTCAACCTTGTAAATGCAATTCATGAAAATGCAGTTTGTCACTTTATATGTCTCAAATTTTGTAATTTTGATTTCAACATTTCAAATGGTGTAAAATCACTAAAGCATTTTTACACCATTCAATTGGTGCAATTTTTTAATTTCACTTTTGCATGAAGTACAATTGTACCATTGCATGTTTATATCACATAAGTGGTGGGTATTTGTAATCTCACTTTTGCATCATCACTAATGAAAAAAAGGTGGTTACACATTATAAACACCTTCCTACACTATAAAAATGTTTGTCAGGCTCATTATAAATGGAATTTTGGGTAGTGAGACTCTACAAAAATGTTTTGAATAATGACATTGTATTTTTGACTCAATAAAGATTAGAATAGGGATATTTTGTAGACTTTATGTTCAATATTTATTTATGAGTTATAAATTTGTATATGATTCATCTATATCTATATCGTCACTTTAAAATTATTTTCATAATCACTACCAAATTTTTAAAAAATGGGAATTTAACATTAAATATTTATTTTAGAATCTTTTTTTGTTATTTCAATGAATATGAAATATCGATGGGGTTTAAGCAATATTTTAATTGTGTTTTATGGATAAATATAAAATAATTATATTTCATTCTATTACGAGTATTAGATAATTATATAAATTTATGTTTTTTACTCCTAAGATTGCATTATGTTTTTACCACCCATTGAATAAGAGTGGTTTTTATGAATATAGTGTTTTATTCTTCTTGGGATATTCTGGTAAGTTTTCATATTTAGATACCGAAATTTATCTTTGATTTTTATAGGGTTATCAAGGTAGTTATTGTATTTTTCTGGATATAATAATTTCTTTCCTCATTTCATTTATCATTTCCCCCTTTTTTCTATCATTACTCTCATTTTCCTTTGTAACTCCTTTCTGTGCTTTCTAGTTAAAAGTACTAAAACTCCTAATAAAAAGAAATTTTATTGTAAATTGATATGAATAACTTTTGCCCTACATTTCCCTTTTTGGATTTCAGTAAGGTAACTCTTGTTTCTAATAGGATAGGTAATTTAACCCTTCATTACTTAATAACATGAGGATTAAGTTCCCACATTGTTGAGTCAAAGTCACTAATTTATCCTCCTTTTTTTTTTTTTTTTGAGATAATAGTTTTTGGTAACTCCACTAGGGATTGAGGTGTTTTATGCACATGATTTTTAGACATTTCAAGGAAACTCCCTTATAATTAAGGTTGGAAAATTCACTAATAAAAATTATCTAGTGCCTACAACCTCTTCATTGAAAAAATGTCATTGGTTCACCCTAACCCCAGTGTTCCCTATGTCTTATGGGGAAATATTTTTGGGTCATTATCTCTAGCTCAATACAATGAGTTACCATCAAGATCAAAAAAAAATTCCAAATTTTCCCAAAGAAAATAGTCAATACATTGATAAACATATCTAGGCCTTCATAATGTCCTGTAGCATCTTGGGAGTTACACATGAGGATTTCACTTTCAGTATTTTTTTATTAAACTCACACCAAATCTAGGGTTGAGTGGTTTTGACACCTATAAGATAGACTTATTATGGATTGGAACTCTTTGAATAATAGGTTCTTAGATATATTCAAATCAACTATCGATATGTTTGAATCCTTTTCATATTTCTTCTACATTCAAAGGTGATATGATGAGCAGATGAGAGAATTCCTAGCATGTTTCAAAACATTATTGAGACTGGTCCCTAAAAAAAAAATAGTAAAGTCTCAATAATCAACTCTGCATCTTCATTGGTTCTCTTCACCGAGAGATAAAGTTAATTTAGATAAGAAACAAATCAAATGACTCAAATGATGCATAAAAAAAGTCATTAAGATTCAAGATGATTTGATCATGTCTATAATTTTAAAGAAAGAGGTCTCAAAAGGTGATACAACTATTGAAAATGGTGAAGAATAAATAGTGAAACTTGATACACAAGAGTCTACAATATTTATAAAAGAGAATTTGAATGCATATTCTTGATCAAACATGTTAGAAGTTTAGCAGGGAGAAATAGAAAGTGATTCCTATCACATATGATTTTTTTAGTTTCAAAAATGTGGAATAAGGTGGATAGTTTCAATAAATAATGATTTATAAAAGAACAGATGAATAATTTAGCTTTTTCCTTAGTAAAAAAGAGAAATATTTGCATGTTTCACATGATTTCTCAAATCTCATGATTATAGGAAAAAATGATTTGTTTGAAAAAAATCTTATTGAATCACAAACATAAATGAAGAATAATGAAGAAAGTGATCTTTTACCCTCTGAAGATGAATATAGTATGGAATTTTTTTTTAGTAAAGCAATACATATTTTTTGTATCATAATGGAAGACTCAATAGTTAAAAATGAATATTCCTTAGAAATTTTATTTTTAGGTTATAAAAAAGAAGATTTCTCCATAGAACATCAATACAAGGAAATCAAACCCACACAAATTGAAAATCATAAGTAAACCAAAGATAAAATTAATAAACACATGAATCTATAACAAAATGAATGTGATCGATATTAATTACAAGTGAATTGGAAACTGTCAAGGCAAAATAGATTGATGAAGATGATGAAAATGATTCATTCATAGATGAATTTGTATCTGCTATGGGAAGAATTGTGGCAAGGAATATTTGCACTTAATTAATTCTAGAAGATACTCTTATTATTATTATTTCATCTTAAAAAGTAACATACAACACACGTCTCTTAAGATAAAATATTTTATCTAGGAAAGATACATTCAAAACCAACCAATAAGACATTAAAAATGTTTGATATTACTTAGGAGTGATCATAGAAGGTTAGAGAGCTCACAATGTTTCCATTATAAGATATGACGATAGTAATGGTTTGGTTATTCATGATCATCCCTGTGTGATTAATAACTATAAGTTGTTCTTCCCAATTACTTGGTCAATGTTGTTAAATATGTTTAGAGTTCATAAGTCAAATTTGTTGTTCCAAAATGATGGGTACATCTCCCAGCAAGTGAATGATTTTTTTTAATAATTTTCGTCATTTCTTCTACCCTCTATAAATAGTTTTAATTTCCCTATTTTGGATTTTTTACTTTTTCTATTTTGTTTTGGTGTGCATGTGTTGATTTTAATAAATACAATTAGGTATTTTTTATTCCTTGATCTCCTTATTTTGTTCCTTCTTCTTACACATGTTCATAAACATAATCTATACCTACATTTAGTCCCAATTAGTTAGACATCTCAGATCCTCATGTGAGTTATTTAGTGTAAATATTATTCAACTCCTAGATGACATGTAAAAATGGGCTATGAAGTATTTTAGTAAAGTGAGTATAAAAGAATAGACATTTGATAGTTTATCCAAAAACTAGATATTGTAGTTATGAAAATGTTGATATGGATGATCATTTCCCAGGTAATAAAACCAATACTTTTATCATGAATCTATTCAAATGAGTAGGTGGTGATTATATAGAATTTTATGAACATGTGATATGGCTTGATAGTGAATATATTCATTTCTCATACAATTAAAATGGGTGAATTGGCTGTCAGTTGGTCAAATCAAAATATGCAAATATTTTGAGCATAAGATCTGACCTGATAACACATGTTTATTTCTCATATGATTGAGATAGGTGAAATGACTATATATCAATATGATCAAGAAATAAATTTGAGCTACATATATGTCTTCATGAATTTATGATAATGAGGCACCATTCATGAAATATTATGGAGTTCTCTTACATTCCCTTAAAAAAATGTCGTCCCATAGTTGGATCCAATTATTGTCTTAAATTTTTCCATTTCATGATAACACCCATAATTATGTTGTTACATTTAATTAGAGGTGTTTTAAAGATATTATTATTATAAAAAAAAACTTAGAATGGGACATCGACTCTATAGCCCAATGGACAAGGCTTTGGTAGAATAATAAAATCTAACTATTTTTAAATCTTCCAAATAGTGTGTTTAATGTATCTTGACATTTTCTCTTTCGATGAAAAAAGATTCTTGTCATCATGGAAAGTGTAATATGATTATAAAAGAGATAAGTCATGAATTCATTTTATTTTATCAGCACTAGAGTAAAAATTTAAGGCAAAATCAAATTTATCTAAAAGTTTTTTATTTTTGTCCTAATGCGGAGACTAGATCTGAGAGATGAATTTCAACTATGAAAATTGATATAAAAATTTCATCTGGAACTTCAAAATCAAGGGGTAAAAACATTTTTTTAAATTTCAAGTCATGAAAAAACACCAAAACACTTTTATAAGCCATGTAGATTCTAGTTGTGGGCATATTTTTTAAATTTAAAATTTTGGAGGCCAAATGAAAATGGCAAGTGTAAATTAAAATTTATTAACCATTAAAAGTGCCCTCTCAACCCTTGAATCATGTCAGCAACTTGATAAGTGTAAATATTTCTATGGCAGGATTCACAAAAACATTAACATGA
This sequence comes from Torreya grandis, assembly GCA_037957365.1. Taxonomy (NCBI): domain Eukaryota; kingdom Viridiplantae; phylum Streptophyta; class Pinopsida; order Cupressales; family Taxaceae; genus Torreya; species Torreya grandis. The sequence goes on from JARHVA010006829.1 coordinate 358,200, forward strand.
ATATTATTCTCTTATGAAAAAAAATGTTTCTATGGTGAACAAAAAATATGAATAGAGAATGTTGGTGGTCATTGAAAATTCTTGGTTAAGTAAAATTGAGATTAATATGATAGATGCTGATATAAAAGATAAGAATATTCAAGATAAATTACTTGATAAGTGCAAAGCAATGGCCATGATTGTCTTTGGTGAAAGAGAAAGTGAATGAATTCTTCATCAAGCTTTTGGTTTTTTCATGTTATGAAAAATGTGATAAATATGAGATAGGTTCCTCTAATTCTATTAGTAGTAATATATAATTATATCAATGTATGTTTTTAACTCTTAATAGTGAATTATGTATTTACTACCCATTGATTCAATCATGTTTCCATGAAGATAGTATTTTCTTCTTCTTGGGGTATTCTGGTTAGTTTTCATATTTAGTTGCCCATAGTTATCTTTCATTTTCTGAGGGTTATCATGGTAGATTTTGTATTTAACTATATGTAATAATCATATTATTTAGGGACATTAATATATCATTTTCCACTATTTCCTATAATTCCTATCGTTTAATTTTCTAACTCCTTTATGTGCTTTCTGGTTTAAAGTACTAAAAACTCCCAATAGAAAACATTTTTGATTTAAATATATGTGAATACATTTTCCCCTATTTTTTTCTTTTTGATTTTCAATAAAGGAAGTTCTTCTTGCTAATATGAGAGGGACTTTATCCATTGATTTTTGACTAACATGAGGACTCAGTTTACACACAGTTGACTCAATGTCACCAATTTGTCCCTCGAATAAATTTTTGAGCCAAAACGCTGCACATTTAATTTATCAATCATATACTTAGAAGCCATATTATAAAAGCTACCACAATCTCTAATTACCTTACATATATTAACTCTTAAATTACACCTTGTTTGAAAGATATTTATTCATATCCATATATCACAACCTTATTTATTCTGCACATATTATTTTCTTGGCATAACCATTATTCTTTTTATAATAATATTATCTCCAATTTTCACTACTATAGCTTCAATATTTTAATTTTTTGTTTTAGCTTAAACTAAATTCACCATTGGGTAATCTTCCTACCTCCTTTCTTGATAATGGTAGTTTAGACACTCAATTTCTTTATGTCCTTCTTCTCCACATTTATAACAAACATAAGATCTACAATGATTTCAAAACCATCATCTACCACCACCATATGTTCATCCTCTCTAAAACCATCTTCTTATTTAATAGTATTGAAACCTTTAGCTATTATCTTAGTATCTTTCTAAACCATGTGATGATTTTCCTCTAGTTGTATTAAAGTAGCCTCTATTTGTATTAAATCCACCTCATCCCATTACTAGAGGATATTGTCTTCTTCTTGGCCCAGTAGATGTCCTTATAAAATTCTATCTATTTTTTTTCTTTAGCCTTCAAAGCCAACTAATAAGATTCTTAAATGTAAATAATTTTATTCATGATTAATTCATCTTTAATAGAATACTTCAAACAATTTACATACCTCGAATCCCTCTTCTCTCCTATCTCATCATGCTTCATGCATATGGAAAGATTGTAAAACTCATCTATATACTCTTATATACTAATATCTTTCTAGCTCAAATTTTGAGATCTTCTATATAGGGTTCATGCATAATCCATGGGAAGAAATTGTTCCCTCAACTTTTTCTCTTAATTTTTGCATGAGTTGATCTTCTATTTAGTTTTTCTCTATCTTTATTCTTATTGGTGATTTCACCAAATCATTACATGACGCTTCAATTTTATGAATGCAAAATTTACCTTTTTGTCTTCCCTCATAATTCTCCATTGAAAAAATTTCTCCATGTTTTTCATCCAATCTATGAACTCCTCTGATTTTAAACATCCACCATAATTTAGAACATCAAATTTTATTCCTTCATTCCTTCCATCAAAATCTCAAACCATCTTCTCTTCCATTGATTGACACTATTCTTATTAATCCTCTTGTAAAATTTATTCTTCATGATCTATGCCATCTTGTACACCATCTTTTGTTATCCTTTGTCTTTTATTCTTAACAATATAGGTTAATTTTTATACTTGCCTCTACAACTCTTGCAAAGCAGGATTCACCTAAGTGATTCTTCCTCATCCTCTCACCATTTCTTACCCATATAAGATTCAAACTTGATATGATACCAAATAATTAACTAAAATACTATCAAGATAAAAAAATTACCAATAGGTAAATATTATGAATAATAACTTGTATTGATCCATATTGAATGATTACCATCCATAAATAAGGATCATATAATAATTAGAGTAGACATGCAAAATTAAGAACTCTAAAAATCAATAAAGCTCAACCCTATTATTTTTATCAGCTGTTATTTGAAGTATGTCTCGTGTATAAGCACACACAATTCTAAAAAAAAAAAAAACTAAACTCTAAAAAAACCTATTGAATAAATTTTAGCTAATATTCAAGAGTATTTAAAAAATAAATAATTTATAAATTTATAAGAATACCAAAAATAAAATTAAACTACAATTTTATACCCTTAGATGGTCACGTTTAGCCTCTAAAACTATCAAAATGTCTCATAACTAGAAGGGTGGGTTATGGATGCATTGAATGTTTTGAGATGATCATTTTGGCGTGAATATGGGTTCAAATGGATCTATGGATAAAAATTTATGGCTTTCAGAAGTTCAACCTCTTTTTCGGCATCAAGCACCCCATACCTAAAATACATAATGTGTATGTTTATTAACACTATATTGACACTTTATTCTATTTTGATTGATATAAAGATTGATTTAGTATCCAAACCCTAAAAACATAGTTAGTACATTTATGGGCCACATAGTTATACTTATTACATTTATTTGTGGGAGAATGGGGGCATGCACACATGACCATGAAATCACTAAGAGAGAGAAAGGAAAAATAAATAAGGAGAAATGAAAATGAACCAAAAAATACACCAATAACATCTAATTTGGAAACATTAAGGAAAAATTCATAGGTTATAAATACCTAAAAGCCATTTTTATATGTTTACCCATTTTAATTTAGATTACTTCATGAAATTCTAAAATTTTCTTTTTATTTTCAAGAAATAAAATTCTAAGATAAAATTAAATTAATTTAAAGAAAATTATTTTTAACTATAATTTAATATAACTTAATAATAATATAAAAATGGATATTATATGTTAAGTTGATGACTTCCAAGAAAAATTTTAACTAAAAAATGGTGTAATGATTAACAAAAATACACAAATATATATCTCTACAAAAGGAGATATATGATAAATATTATGTTACACTAAGAAACAATGGTCATATGGTGGTTATTAATGTCACCTAGTATATGATTCATAACAATTTATAATTTTTATTGTGGATAGATGGATTCAAAATTCATTAGCTTTTGATTAGGAAGACAATAAATTTTATAAATATGAAAATTATTCAAATAATAAAATATATAATTGGGTTTATCCCACATTGATAATAATTATGAGACAAGTGAGATTTATTATGAACTAAACTCACCAAAAACATTTAAAATAAATAAAGAGGCTAGAGTGTGAGAAGCAAGGGCCAAATCTGATATCGTATCCTTTCAAAAACCATCTTTTCAACCATTCTACAATTTTTTGTGAGTTTTATACGGTCCAATCAAAAGTTATAAATATTTTTTTGTCACAAAATAATAAACTAGGCTTTACATTCTACTAGTAGGTTGGGACCAATAAAATAAATAAAAATTACCTTTTATCCACTATCAAAGGTTTCTTTTGATTTAATTAAGACCTCTACTTATTTATCTTGCTCTGACAATTACTATTCAATCTTGATCAGTCATGAAAATATTTTCACAAAAGTATATAATAAGATCAAAGAACATAAAATAGAATTAAATTATGCATTAACAAGATTAGATAATGATGAAAGGATCATAATAGGATTGTTTTATTCATAACTCTTCAAAGCTATATACAAACCTACAAAATGTTACACATACACCAACCATAACCTACTAACTGAGCTTCTCCTCTTATTTTCATGTGTCCTCTTCATAGTTTTTAATGGTTCAATGTGTATCCTTAATTAATTATATAAACTTGGTTTTATTCAGTTTTATACACAAGAATCTCTCAACTATTCATGACTTATCTGAAACTTGACAAATTTGACCTTCTTCCTATGTTGCATATACTTTGTTTGGGGTTTTCAGATAGATTTAGACTAAGTAAATGACTAAAATACACTTATGAAACATGGTTATACCCTTAATACCCCATAGGAAAGGATCAAACACTTTCTGATATACCAAAAGGGTGTCAATCCCATTAAGACTTGACAAACAAATATAAAAAATTAAACTTCATGTTTTTGGTTGGAAAACTAAAAACACCTCTAAAAGACCTAAAACTAGCCAATGAAGTGTATACAAGGATTGTTATTGAGTATTCATTACCTATTATTATACCTAAGACAAAAAAATAAACACAATTAAACTATTTAAAAAAATGCACCTACATCAAACTCCCAAAAAAAAAAAAGAATTATTCATGAGATCTTGCTCATGAGTTATCCAATACTGCTGACATGCTTGACTATATTTGAAGGTGTAATCCACATTGTATCCTCAAGTGAGTGGTTTTTAGACAATAGGATGAGTTCAAAAGGTTGGGGAATAAAAATTTTCCTACTCATGGATATGATTTTCATGAAATTTCAAAAATCTGAACTTCTGTAGATAATTTAAGATATCTACACTCCAAACTTTGAAGATGGTGTAAGAATATGAAATGTAGCATTTCGAGTCTAGTTTCTAATACACTATTTTTTAAAAATATTTAATTATATCTAGGTTAAATATATACATTTTTAAGAACTCCTATTTTTTAAAGAAAATAGAGCAGATAAGCAGTCGTGTGGCACACCATTTTTTGAGAATCATTTAATATTCTTTCAAACACATTGAGGAGAATTTAGATAAGATATTATAGTTTATGACCTATTGTTTTAATTTTTTAAATAAATACATTTTAAAAAAAAAATTAAATTAAATAGATCTTTAAAAATTGACAAAAAATAGATATCCATCTGTACCATACACATAACTACCTTTTAAAAAAAATTGAAAACCAGTTTTTTTTAAATTTATTTTGAATGTGTGTAGAATACATACTAGTTTGTGACCATATAATTTTTTTTTACTTAGATCAATGAAAGATAAATTACATGAACATGTATAGGCATGTATGTTTGGAGGATGTAGTGGACTAAAAAGGTATAGTTATAAATCAACATGATTTGAAACCATAAATTAGTCCAAAAATTATATTTTCGGAAAGAGGAGAGCATTCTCATCATGATGATATTAAAGTTTTGAATTATATTATTTAAATTTGTAGTGTATTTGGAAATAAAATTTAACTTTTTATTATTATCAAAACTCTATAACTCAGCTATGGATTGAAAGGTCCAAGCCTTAAGCTTAGGAATCCAAGCCATTCCTGAGGCAAAAGTTATGGGATTTGAATTCAAATTTAAATAGTGTTATCACATTAATAACATGATCATGGTATTAATGTGATTAATTTATTAACAAAATTAGTAAAATTATCATGTTAATTAATAATGATATCACATTAATAACATGATCACATTATATATTCATAATACCTAAAAGCCTGAATTTGTATTTTGACCTACTAAAGGAGTAATTATGCCTAGTAGTCTTAAGAACAAAGTTTGTTTGATTAAGATTGTTATTTGAGACCAATTTTATTATCATTAATTGATAACATTCAATGATAATTTGAGATTTATGAACCTATGAATCAATTTATTCTTCATTTTAAATGAGTCTAATCTTCCTTAAAATGAAAACTATCCTAGTTCATCCTAGATAGGGTCAAGAAGTCAAAAGTTGGTTTTTAGTGATCCACTAATCCAAATCAATCATAATTTGGTATATTTTATTTATATTTCATTTTTTACATGATTAAATAAATTATATTGTCTAAAATTCAATTGGAGTAAAATGATCCTTTGACTAAGTACTAACAAACGTAGAGTATTAGGTTTGAAAGAGAGTTCACTGATATTATAAATGTTTAAGGATTAGTTATTTGAATGTTGGTATTTGAAAATGAATTTATATTATTATTAATATTCAAATGGTATTTTGAAACAACAAAAGAAATCAAGGGTCATTATATTTTGTGTCAAGAATGTATATAGTCCTAAAAGATGCTAAATTTGGTTAAATAAGACTCCATTAGTTTTTGTGGATAATTGGTGATATTTAAAAACATGTAAAATTTTTTATAAACTTTGTAGTATTTTTTGAGTCACTAATAAGATTGTTTGTGTTAGTAAGATATGTTCTATAAGGATTTATTTTTAAGGTATATAAATGTGTTAGTACCCTGTTTTGCATATAAGAAGTTGTCTTTTGTCAAACTCAGAGATGTTGTAGACATGCATGTTGAAAATAGACATGCCATAAGATATCATTTATTTTTCCACTATATGTCACAAAGTTCAATTTTTAAACCTATGGCCAAAGCATATCCTTCAGAGTACCAATCCAACTATGCATCTGAAGTAAATTGGGGTTATTTTGGGCCCATTCAACCTAGTTACATGACTACAAAATGTAATTTGGGGGTTATAAACTCTAATTTAATAATATTAAATGAATAAAATAAACATAATTTATTTATATTCAAGTTATACATATATATAATGTGGCTTCAAGCTCAATAAACTTGAAGTCATTAGTTAAGTAATGCAAATGTTAATTAGTTAAATTATGGAAGTAATTGGGGTCAAAATGAGCCATGTGAATGTATTTTAAATTGTATATTCAATATTATTCAGATTGAAATTAACCTTGATATCACATAATATGTAATTAACCAAAGATTTGATTCATTTAATCCAAGAGGCATTTGAGGCCAATTTGAACCCCTTAAAGAGCAAGATATAATTTGGGGTAAAATTAAAAGTTTGAATATATCATGAATTGATCCAATTAGTCAAATTATGTAATTAGGCGTGTGATTTGGGAAAAATTAATCCCCTAATCCAAATTTATGTCTCAATAAATTGTATAATATGTATACAACATGTATCGATGAACTCACCTTACTTTTATCTCAAATGCAAATATGTTTAGGTAATTGTCATAAATAGGTGAATAAGTAGCTTAAATTTTCTTTAATTACCTTAGTGATTAGACACTATATCTGATATATTAAACCCTAAACCATTTAACATTTAACATAAACCCTAAACCCTATACCATTTACCTTAAACCCTAAGCCATAATTCCTAATCCTCAAAGTCTTTAAATCATAGATCATAAACCAATAAAATTTGCTCCAATTAACATCCTTTATGTATAGTAAAAATTAGGTTTATAGGGATGAAATTGGTCTAAATCACATCACTCATTACCAAAATTGACTTAACTAGCTTAATCGATGATGATGTGGGGGATAATTCAGCCAACAATCAAATTCTTTACTAATAAATCTAGGTTCAAGGAGCTCAAATGTGTACAAATCACCATCACAATTGTACCTTATATAGCTCAAAACCTCTACCCCAAGCCTTAATCCCTAATGTTAATAATCACTAAACATTAAACCATAAATATAAATTATTTAAAACTTAAACCAATCATTTTAGCGCAAATTAACATCATTTAGACTAAAAATTAAGTTCACAGGGCTCAATTTGGCCTAAATCACATGATTGATTACCTAATTTGACTAATTCATTGAATTTGGATGATGACATGGTGTATAATGATAACCCAAAAACACATTCCATAGTCACAAATGGGTATAAGTAATTCAAATTGTCCTAAATTATCTTTGTGATTGACCCTATGTACCCTATACCATATATACATTAAAACCTAAGCTCTAAGCCCTAAACCTTAAGCAATATAACCTAAATTTTAAACCATAAAATTTACCTATTTACCAATTGATTTAATCCTAATTAACATCCTTTATAGTACGAATTAGATTTATGTGGCATAGAGTAATTAGACATTATATACAGATCCTTAAACCTAAACCCTATGCCCTAATACCTAATCCCTAAAACATAAATTATATTACTTATGCCCTAATCGCCTCTACATGCCTTATGATATAACTAATTTTATTAGAATATGTCATAAAATGCACTTTTTAAACGTATGGCCAAATTGTAGCCTTTGGAGTACCAATCTAGTTCTGCATCTGAAGTAAATTGGGGTTATTTCGAGCCCCTTCAACCTAATTACATGACTACAAAATGTGATTTGGTGGTTGATAAACACTAATTTCATTCTCTTGATTTAAAAAAATAACCATTATTTACTTATATGTAATTTCTACAAGAATATAATATTGTTTTGAGCTCAATAAACTTGAAATCATTAGCTAATGAATGCAAATGTCGATTAGTTAAATTATGGAGATAATTAGGGTCTAAATGAGCCACAAGAACATATTTTAAATTTTATATGATGTGATTTTTAGTGAAATTAATCATAATTTCAAGTCATATATAATTAACCAAATATTTGATTCATTTAATTGAGAAGTAATTTGAGGCTAATTTGAACCCCTTCAAGAGCAAGATATGATTTGACAGAAAATCAAAAGATTGATTCCATCATAAATTGATCCAATTAGTAAAATTATGACATTATGGGTTTTATTTGGGTAAAATTAAACCCCTAAACCAAATTTATGGCTCAATCAATGTTATAACATGCACATGGCTTAATTGACCCTACTTTTATAAAAAATGCAAACATAAAGGTAACTATCATAAATAGTTGAACAAGTAGTTCAAATGTTCTTCAATTACCCTAATGATTAGAGCCTATATATTATATCTTAAATCATATACCATTTAAATTAAACCCTAAATACTTAATATTTACCTTAAACCCTAAGCCATAACCCCTAAACCCTTTAAATTGTAGACCCTAAACCAATAAATTTAGCCCCAATTAACATCCTTTATACATAGTAAGAATTAGATTCATAGGGATGAACTTGGTCAAAATAAAATCACTAATTAAACCACAATTGACTTAATTAAATAAATTTTTGATGATGTGGTTGCTAGTTATACTCAAAATAACATTCTTCACTCATAAATATAGGTTTAAAGAGCTCAAATTTACCACAATTATGTTCATGATTGTACCTTATATACCCTAAAACATATAACCTAAGCACTAATCCTAAAATTTCCTAATCCCTAAACTCTAAACCATAAATTTAGACTAATTAAACCTTGAACTATTCATTTTAACCCAAATTAACATCATTTAGACTAAAGAATTAAGTTTATAGGGCTCTATTTGGCCTAAATAACACAACTGATTACCCCATTTGACTAATTCACTCGATTTTCACGATGAAATTGGATATAATGATAACCCAAAAATACATTATATAGTCACAAATGGGTCAAAGTGATTCAAATTATCCTCAATTATCTTTGTGATTGACTATATGTACCCTAAACCACATATACATTAAAAACTAAGGCATAAACCATAAACCCTAAACACTATAACTTAAATTTTATACCATAATATTTCACTATTTATTAATAAATTTATTCCCAATTAACATCCTTTTTAGTAAGAATTAGGTTCACATGGCATAGAGTGATTAAACATTATATACAGTTCCTTAAACCTAAACACTACCCTAGTCCCTAACCCCTAAAACATAAATTGTAAGTTATGTGCCCTAATGCGTACTACATGTTAGAAACATAAATACCTTATGATATAGCTTATTTCATCATGATATATCATAAAATACACTTTTTAAACCTATGGCCAAAACATAGCCTTTGGACTATCAATTTAACTATGCATCTAAAGTAAATTGGGGCTATTTCAAGTCCCTTCAAGCTAATACATGACTATAAAATGTGATTTTTGGGTTGATCACATCCAATTTGACATAATCACCATCATGATTATATATTATAGACCATGAAACCTATACCCTATTTTTTAATCCTTAAATTTTCTAATCCCTGTATTTTAAACCATAAATATAAACTTTTAAAACCCTAAACCATACATTTTATCCCAAATTAACATCATTTATACAAGGAATTATCTTTTTGATTGAACTTATATACCCTTAACTTAAGCCTTAAACACTATAAACTAAATTTTAAACTATAAACATTCCCTATTTAATAATTGATTTAGTCCCAATTAACATCCTTTGTAGTAAAAATTAGGTTCACACATGACATAAAGTGATTAGACCTTATATAAACCCTTAAACCTAAAATCTACATATCCCAATCCCTAATCCCTGAAACCTAAAACATAAATTTTAATCCCTAATACCTAAACCCTATACACTAATTCCTTAACCCCTAATCCCTAATCTATATTAATTATAATGTGATCTTATTATTAATAACATGATAACGTTATTCTTAATATAGACAACACTTGATTCTCAATGCCAATTTTTTACCCCAACCAAGTATTAATAATAATGTGATTATGTTATTACATAACATGATCACATTATTCTTAATACATTCTTCTCAATATGTATGTTGAAGTAGAACCTAGTATAACAAATAATGTGATCATGTTATGTAATAACACAATCATCTTATATAACATGATCAATTTATTAGTATTATATACTAATATCACTTTTTAACATCTATTTCTACCCTAAATTGAGAATTCTATGCCCACAAACATTATATGTATATGTCTATGGGACTTGTAGTACCTATATCATTAACCCCACCTTCTAAAAGATATCAATTATCCATGATTGATGACGTCTCACATTCGAGAAAGAGAAAGATATTTAAGAACAAAACACTTGATATATTATAAGATTTGAGAGATAAAAATAAGATATGAATTCAAAAACTTCATGGTAGACAAGGTATAAACCCCAATCTTGATGAACCAAATGCCATAGATAATGAGCCAATTGATAATAATGAATTAAACAATGATGAAATTGTCCATAATAGATTGAATAATGATGAAATTTACCATAATTAAATGAATAATAATTAAATTTATGATAATGAATTAGATAATTTCATAATTTTACATTCAAATGTCCAATTTTTTGATTTGTTGATGATGAGTCTATGTATGATGTTTTACCCCCCATGAATGAAGAAAATTTGATGGAATAAATAAGGATGAAATTAACCATCAATAAAAATTCATGGAAATATATAATGAAGAAATAAACAATGAATAAAATGTCATCCCAACTCCAAACAATGAAAGCAATAATGTTTTTGAAATACCCTCTTAACAAATTCCACCATTAACAACACCTCCAAGAATTGTGCATAGAAAAGGGAAGTACTTAATTAAAGTTGATAATAATTTTTTATAACTAATGAAAAACAAAATGTCTTATCACCATTCAAGAAGACTGGCTCATCAAATTTGGGATATCTTCTTTCATAATTTGGATTATGATAGTCAATGATGTCAATTATTTATTTCATTGATAAAATTGATTAAGATGAGACCTATAATGTGCACATTAGGACTAATAAAATCTAATATAAATGACGAAAATAATGAGAGTATGGAAAATATACAGGATTCATATTATATTGTAGGCCAAAATTCATGTACCCAAAATTGTAATGCTACCTGACATATACTTATAACTTATGTCGTAAGTGACCAAACAGGGAAAAAATGAATGGTTTAAAAAATAAGCTGAACACTTTTAAATAAAAAAATAACATTAATGAAATAAATTGAAACATTTGAAAGACTTAATGAACCTAATACCAATGATATTTGGGAATTCTTTAGTATAATTCCACAAAAGGACAAGGCTATAGCTGATACTCTCAAAGAGTTACGTGCTCAATTTTGGAATAACAATACAAGATTTTTGTCCAATACATGAGATGTAGTGAAAATAAATGTTGGTTCTTGTAACCATGAAATATATCAGAAATATTTATTGGATATGACTCAAACATAATTGTAATCTAAATTCTTGGAAAAATATCGACAAATTTCTGTTTTTCAAACATATTTTGAGATGGCCAAACCTTTTTATGTAAAAATAAATCACACACGCACCACTTATTTTTGTAGGCAACATGTTGAATTTTCAATGCACTATGATATTTTTTCCATATTCATTGTAATTTGCATACTAAAAACATATTAAAAGTGTGTGGCATTGAATTACCACCAAAATCATCTAGGTAATGTATTGCAACTATCTTTTGTAGAAGACCACATGGACAGTTATTTTACGGTAAATTATGTTTAAATGGAAATTGTAGCATTTGTGGTGGACTACCAAAATTTAAAAAATGTATCCAGGAGGTGATTATAAATAGAATTGGATATTATTTTGTTGGTTTAAGTAAATATAAATCAATGACTTATCAAATAAATATGGCAAAAAATTTAAAAGGTTTGAGATTGTTACAAAAAAGATACTTGTTTCTAAATTTTTGGTCAAATTTAGAGAGAAGAATGTTTATGAGTATGAAAGGCACACACACAAGGCTAGATGGTTGGATGAACATTCCAAGATAATCAAGGATATATTACCTCTTAGTTTGATTGTTTTAGTAGTTGGCTTTGCTAAAAATTACACATTCAAACTCCAAACAGAAGTTCAATCACAGTATTAAAACTCATCAAAAGTTATCATATTTATACATATAGAATTCATGCATGCACCTAATAGTATAGAGAAATAATGAAAAATATTAAGGGAGTACAAGTTATATATATTAGTGATGACTAATCACATTATTTAGAGTATGTGTATTATTATTTTTAGAAGTTGTATGAACAGTTGAATCAAATGAACATTACTTTCAATCAACATTACATTTGGTCATACAATTGCACATTTAAATTAAAAAATTCATAGATATTTTATTGGTTGAGAAGGTTACATGTTACCATTAGTTTAGAACACAATTGGAGTTTCATCAATTCTAGCCATGAAAAAGGGGATAATTATGATGCTAGAGCATGCATAAAAAGAGATATTACAAGGGAGGAGTTGAAATTTGAAAAGGGTTTTAATTTAACAAATGAAAAAACTATGGTTGAATGGTGTAATGAAAACATGTGTCATGGTGCTCAACTAAATTCTACTATATATAGACATTTCTAGTTAATGGAGGAAGAATACATGGTAAAGTATGAGGATTGTATGATTATAATAGGTTTAAGTCACCTCAACTCATTTTGTAGATCAAATGCAAGTTCTTAGACTATTAATATGAGACATTTGGTATGTTTTTATTCTGCATGTGTGGATTCTATTTGGAATGAGTGTGAGTCACAAGAGTGAATGAATAATCAAAGTTTCAAACTTTTGATACTAATAAACAAATATCAGGTTCCAACAACATTATAACTTATAAATATGAAATCATCAAATGACTTTGACCATGTCTATAACCTAGTGCAACCAAGTAGAATATTTTTCATTATGTATAATTTATTCTCATTATATATCTTCATATTATTTCTAAAAATGGGTTTTTGTGATACAAGACATGCTTTTATGGTTATTGTAGATGAGAATAACGAAGAGGGAACTGATTAATAATTGTCTTGGTGTGAATAGAGAGAAAAAATTGACTTCCCCAGTTATAGATGGAGAAAACATTGACTATCCCATTGGGTCAATGTTAGTTGCTAGAAATTCGTTTCAACATCCTATAAAATATTCAGATCAATGGTTGTTTCAAGATTTTTAAATTCATAAGAAGATACTGCACTATTCAAATTTTATTTTCACAATGAATATTAAATTATAAAAATATCATGGGAGCCCATTAAATAAGAAATTATGGAAAGTTCAGGAGTCAGACCATGAAGATATTATTAGTACTATCAAAGGTTAAAGTAGATCCTAGTGGTTCATTGAATTGAAATACATAAGTATGTTAAATATTTAAATATAGATGTAATCAATCTTACCAAATGTTTTTTTTTTTTTTAGAATAACATATGGCTTTCATTTTTCATTACTTAATAACAATTTTTTATAGGTTAGTGGTGCCAGATAAGCTTCAACCTTCATGTGGTTAGCACTATCAATAAAGAATTGTATATTATTTAAGATTAGAGAAGCTTAGGTTGTAAATTATAAAATATCAAATTGGATGTGATCAAATCTTAGGAAATGACTTACAATTTTCATTTTACGTGTGTTTTAACTTAAACTAAAAAATTTCATTTTTCTTATATTGGAAATGGTATTCTTGAGGCCAAAATGGGTGGTGGATTTGTCAATTGGACCTAATGGAAGGCCATGAACCTAGTCCTATATTTTAATTCCCCCATCAGACATGTTGGTAGTGTTAGTTTTTAGTTATAAATCATCAAAAATAGAGTTCTACAATGACAACCTAAACTTTGACAACATTTATTTTCAGTGTTTTTGTTGTCTAGATTAGTAGTGAAAATGTACTTCCAAGTGGATTTGAACATCATAGAAGTGTGATAAAATGTAATTTGACTATATGGATGTGATCTAAGTGATATTTTATTAGGTATAAGTCTTAGAGGTAGAAATGGTAGTTAGAGCTCAAGAAGTTGCTTATTTAATGCCAAAAAGTTATTTTTTGGGACCCCTCACTGTAACTTGTCCAACGAATTTCTATTGAAGGTTCCACCCGAGTGTTCCTAGATGAGATTAGAAGCATTAAATAGGTAGGGGATAGATAAAATGATTATTTAAATGAATTATAAGTTTTTTTTATGTCTATTTAAACTTAGGTTAAAAAATTACATTTTTCTTGTATTGGGAAGGGCGTTCTTGAGGATGGAATGGGTGGTGATTTTGTCGATTAGGTGTAATGGAAGGAAAAAACATAGTCATAGATTTTATCCACCCAAAAAACATGTTGGTAATGTCAGTTTTAAGTTAGAAAGAATTGAAACTAGAGTTATGTAACCACAACATAAACATTGACAACATTTACTATAATTATTTTCGTACTCCAGAATAACATTCAAAATTCACTTTCACGTGGATTTGAATATTTTTGCAATGTGATAATTTTTATATCTAGACATAATTGAAGTGATATATTCTTAGTTGGAGGTCTCAAATATATACATGGTATTTAGATATCAAGAAGTTGCTTGTTCAATGCCAAAAAGATGATTTTTTGGACCCCTCACTGCAACTTGTCTAAAGGATTTCTATCAAGGGTTACAATTGAGTGATGTAGGGTGAGATTACAGGACTTAAAGGGTAGAGGAAGGATTTTATATTTCATAAAAATGACTTACAAATTTTATTTTAACCATTTCTGAACTTAGGTTTTTTTTTTTTTTTTTTCTTGTATTAAGAAGAGCATTCTTGAGGCCAGAATGGGTGTTGGGTTTGTCGATTAGGCCTGATGGGAAGCCAAGAACATTATAATAGATGTTGTCCATGCCTTAGTATATGTTTTAAGTGTTATTTTTTGGTTAAGAAGCATCATAACAATAGTTATTCATCCATAATTTAAACTTTGATAACATTTGTTGTCAATGTTTCCACTTTTTAGAACAAGAGTGAAAATGCACTTCTAGGTGGATTTGAACATTGCGGTGGCAAAATAACATGTAAATTTTATATTTTTATGTCACAAAAGTGATAAATTATCAAGTGGAGGTCTCAAAGGTAAAAATGGAAGTTGGAGCTCAAGAAGTTGCTTGTATAATGCAAAAAAGTTATTCTTTTACCCTTCACTATAACTTGTCCAAGATATTTGTCTCAAAGGTTTCACTAGATTTATATTGGGTGAGATTATAAGAATTAAATATGTATGGTATGGATCTAAATATTAATGTATATTACTAACAAGTTTCATTTTATGCATGTTTGAACTTAGGTTATAAAAATTAAATTTTTCTTGTATTGGGAAGGGCATTTTTGAGGTCAGAATGGGTGGTGGGTTTGTTGATCATGCCTAATGGGAGGATAAGAGCCTAGTTATATAAATTATATACCCCATAGACATGTTTTATATGTTATTTTTTGTTCAATAAGCATTGAAACAATGGTTTTACAACCACAAGTTAAACTTTGACAATATTTGTTGTCAATGTTTTTGCGGTCTAGAACAGTGGTGAAAATGCAAATCTAGGTGGATTTAAGAATTTTAGAAGTGTGATAAAATGTAATTTACCTATTTTGATGTTATATAAGTGATATATTCCTATGTGGACATCTTGGAGGCAAAAATTGTAGTTGGAGCTCAAGAAGTTGTTTGTTTAATGCCAAAAAGTTACATTTTTGGACCGATCACTACATCTTATTCAACAAATTGCTCTCAAAGGTTCCACCAGAGTAATATGGATTGTTATTATAGGAGTTAAATAGTTAATGGATATATCTTAAGGTTCATATAAATGACTTACAAGTTTTGTTTTATGTGTGTTTGAACTTAAGCTAAAAAATAGCATTTTTCTTATATTGGGAAGGGCATTCTTAGGGCCAGAATGGGAGATGGGTTTGTTAGTAATCCATGATGGGACTATAATAACATATTAATATATATTATTCACCCCCTATTTCATGTTGGTAGTGTTATTTTTTGTCAATAATTATTAGAACAATAGTTTTGCTAAACTCCCAACTTGTAAAACATGTTAAAACTTGTGTAAGATGTCTTTTTGGTTTATTTAAGTTATATAAACCTAGTTATGGTTTAAATTTTTTTATATTTTATAAAATAATACTATAAATATAATTTTTTAGAGATACATACTCTGTTTTGATAAATTGACCAATTGGAGCATTAGGTCTAGAGACTTAGAAACTTAAAAAGATAGAATTTGAGAATAAGAATTCAATCTCTTAGAGATCTATAACTGGTTGATTTCTTGTAAGTTTTAAAACCTACATAAATTATTTATTTTTCATGATACCTACCCAAAGTGTCTTAATAAATATTTTTCAAAATAAGGATAGTAGATCTAAGAGATTTGTGACTAGTTAAGAGTAGACTTAATGAGTAATTGACTAGTTTAAAATAAGATTGTTTGAGAGTGGATTTTGAATTGAGCTGAGAACAAGAATGGATAAGTTAGGTTGGAATTATTCATAATCTTAGATAATATGAATAGGACTTTCATATCCTTCTTAAACATATAAGATCAAACTATGAATTAGGTGGTATTAGGGGATGATAAAGGGTTTTGGCCAAGGATGGATCATTGTCTCATGAGGGAATATTCTATTGAGTTAATAATTTTGCCTTTTATCATATTAAATAAATTATATTCAAGGTCAAGTAGAAGTTCATTTTTAAATATTAGTAAAGATAAATCCGTAAAGATGAAGAAGTAGACCATGTACATGGTCACCAAAAGGAGTTGAGTGCAGAAGAAGTATTGATAGAGATTACTCGAGAGGTGAGGGAAAATATAAAGTAACAAGAATCATAGAAGGAATAATAGAAGTAGGACAAGTTTAAATAAAATCAAGTCTAAAAGGATCTAGGTGAAGTTTAATGATCAGGTAACTTATATGTATAGTTACTCGAGTGAGAAATTTGCATGGGTTTATGAATAATTTTATAGATTTGCATTATAAAAGTTTGAACATGATCGGGTATGGGTTTTAGGTGTAATAGAATTATGTTAATGATCAATTCAAAATTTATAAATGGGTGATGATAAATTCAAAATAGATAAGAGTGTCATTAGTTATTTCCACTACACATAATGAAATAAAATCTTTAATTTAAAAAAATATGGGAGATCAAATATTTATAGCATTGAAAAGAATAATTTTCTGAACCCCATTTCTATACAACACTAAATATGATATTTGATAGATAATATTTTGGAATATCAAAACAACACAATACAATAACACAAAATGAAATAGAAATTGAATATAAATTAGATATATTCTCATGATAGACATACAATATAGGTGCATGTGTCTAATGTAAATAATAAATAGATTGTCATAGTAGGCATACAAAAAGTTACATCTACCAATATAGTATCTAATGTTGGGTGATTTTCATATACGCATATATAATGCAAAAAAATCATAAATTTCCATATAGGAATACAAAAAAGTACATCTAATTTAAGACACTCTATTCATCAAATAACCTCCCTCTATTTGCCTTCCTCAAAGAAGACTCTCCATGGGATGCCCTTCTATTAAATGGAGAACCCTCTAATGACTTGGATTGCTCCAAGGTCTGACTATGGGTCCTACACTCATAGCTTGCTTATAGTTGAACTTATTAAAATACAAGTATTATTAAAAAATAACATAAAATACATTCAACCATTTTTAAATAAAATAATATTAAACTAAAATAGAAAATCATTTAAGCATTCACTTACTGAAAGCTTGTAGTCTTTTTCAATCTATTTTTTATGCTCAAACAAGTCAATGACAGGCTCAACTATTTGAATAAGAATCTGAAACATGGGAGAAAGTTGAGAAGTTACCCTACTAATAATCTGATGGGGAATATTAAATATCATAAGACAACCATTCATACATAATATATTCACATTATTTATATTTTTCCCATTTATTAAAATAAGTCTAGTACTATAAATATATATATATATATATATATATATATATATATATATATATATATATATATATATATTAGTGCCTATGTAGATGATATTGCATCAATAATGCCTATGTATTTCTTAGATCATAGAGAGGGAGGAGTGTCTTATTGAGCCATTAAATATTCATGTAACCAAGGTCTCACTTAATTTTATATAAAGTATCAAATATGTACATGGCAAGTTTTTCTCAATGTAAATTAAGATAAATATGGCAATGTTTTTCAACATGCATATTATGAAAAGACAATGTAATCCAAGAATCATGGAAGTGAAGCTACCATGAAATGTGGAATGGACAAGAATAAAAAGTATTTTACATTTTGGAGGTAATATAAAATTTTCAATAAATGTAGGAAGTGTGAGTGGAAAAGTAGGAGGTGGAGAGAATAGTATCACTTTAACAAGGCAAAACTAGGGAGAGAAAAGGAATAACAAACATATCAACAAATCTATCCTTAATTTTAAATATTATTTGGATATATTAAAATTTAAATAAGTGTCTAGAATTTTATGATGAATCTTGTAATGTTCATATCTTGATTCAAAGAAGATTCAAGTTCAATGTGGTGAAACCTAAGTTTCAATATTATGTCTTCAGGTACAATCAGAAAGAGGAGAACATAGTTAGTTTAAGATGTCATTATAAATGATTGAAGTATGATCAAGGGATATAGGATCTATATTAAATGAATTTAAACATATTTAAAGTCTCAATACTATTTATAAATGTAGAATATATGAGAAGATTATATACCGCTCAATTAGTAATAATTATGAGTTTGTATAATAAAAAAGAAATACCATATAGAGTTCTTGGAAATAGAGTTGAGGATTTAATGTATTGTGAATGTTGTTTGAGATTATTTAAATTTATCTCAAATTAAGTTAAATGGTCTTAATATTTTATTTTGTCCTATTTGTTGACATATTCATGTTGGAGGGGTACCAAAATTTTATAAAACTACATGTTGGGAGTGATTTAGTATTAAGGAAAAGTAATAGTTTTATAAGATATGTGAGGTAAGGTTTTAACCATTTAAATCCTTAAAATATTGGATAAGTTTCAAAAGGTCATTCTAGCTTAGTTATTATCATCTTAGGTAGGTGTAGGAATGCGACAACACAAGTTAGCGTATAAAACTAGAAAATGAGGATAACAAGTGATTTAACTAATGAAAAGTATTAAAAACTAATGGAAAGGTGTATTTATATATGATGATAAGTATTTTGAAGGTTTAAAATTTATTTGAGTCCATATGGTATGCTTTCACACTCAATAGCCTTAATTAGGCCTAGGAGACCTAATTAGTCTTGAGGGGTGCTGAGTTAGTTGTTCTCCAAAGAGAATTAAATCATGAAACTTCCTACATGAGCTATGTGATGTAAAGGGGTATCTGATTATGGGTTTTTTTTTTTGGGGGGGGGATATTTTTAGTTTTCTCAGAAGGAGTTTTACCTCAAATAAGGGATAGTAGAAGGAAGGTGTCAAAAAGGAAAGAAGAGTTAAGTGAAGAGTTGAATTTTGGGGGTTATGAATAATGGTTGGATGTATAAAATGAAATTTAATTGAGTATTTAGATGATATTAAGAGCATTTTGGAAGGATAAAATCAAATTAGCAGTAGACTTATGAAAACACATAAGAAGATTATAAAGAATAGATCAAGTATAAAGAGAGAGAGCACGAAAATAAAGTATGAACTAAGGAGGTTGATGTTAAAAGGAAATATTACAGAGGTAGTTTATTAGTAAAATAACTTCAAGAAAAGAATGAGGATTAAGTCAATACGAGGAGGCTTAAGATCCATTGAGTAGGTAAGAGTGAATAAGAAAGACCTAGTAAATGTAAAGTCAACAAAGAGATAAAGAGGTTAAAAATAGAAGACAAAGAAAGACAAAAAAATATTAGAGTTTGTTATTTGGTATAGGTAAGTGTGTGTTTTCATCCATGTTAGGGAATCTTGTTAGAACCTATGCATCAAGATAATTGATAGATAAATTTAGCTTAAACTTACAAGGCAAATATAGATAGGCTAAATGTACATAGAGCATAAGATTAACTCAAAATTTTACCTCTGTTTAATAAAAAGGTGTCATCATAATAGAGACAAATATAGTAGTGGATGGATAAAAAAATGTAAACAATGGATGCATCAAATCAAATGCTACAAATGTCAATTGTGATGATAAAGGCACCATTACCTTATGATACATAAAATAGACATATATTATTCAATTTATGTGTAAATTAATTTTGAAAATATAACTTAAATTTAACATGACATTTATATAAAATATACTTGCATCTATGTAGTGGCTGATGTTTGCACATCAAATGTGCATACCAAAAACTTATCACTTATAAGAATATTATATAAACCCTCTGAACCACTGGTTCCATCATCATCAAAAGGTCTAGTGCACATAGGTCCAAAATAACTATAAGGGTGGGGTCAGGTATGCACACTAAGTGGCATATATCTAATATCAAACTATGAGAGCTCACTCATGATGAATGAGCATGTAAGTGAGAGAACTAAGAGAATGCAGAGTGTCGATCTCTATGACTTGCTAAACTACATAGGGAATCTTGGCCTCAATTGGATTTTAGATTAAAAAATCCTTGCAAGCTAATTAGGTGCATACTGTACATCTGATCTATCCTATACAAAGCCTTTCCCTTAGCCTTGAAACTCACTATAATAAAAATAGTTTTATAATTTCATTGAGAACAAACTCACAGTGAAGTTTCTTAGAAACATACAATGGCACCTCATAGTTGTTACATAGTGGATAATCAAACACCATCCACCATCAACCCCAAAAACTTGATGTGACTAAATTATGTTGGTAAAAATGGATTGGAAATAGTTTAGTAGTTAAAAAAAATGGTGCATTGGTGATTGGGTCAATGAATAAGGTGCAAATTGAGGCTTTTGATATTTCTTTATTTTTGACCTCACATATTGATAATTTATTAGTATAATAAGCCCTACGACTATCCTAATATTAAGTCAATCAATATGACTCATTATAGAGTCAATTCGACCTAATAATGTGTCTAGGTAATTAGTTATATGGGTGAGGTGGGGGATAGTGGAAGTGGGATCCCTCATTCTTCTAATTAATTATTCAATTTTAATTTTATTTCTCACAATATTGTTAATTAAAATCTCCTAATTACATGTGGGATTTTGTGGAACTGTAGGAGTGATAGGAAGAGGAACAAGAGGCTTTTGTTAAGAGTTTGGTGTAGGGTTAAGAAGAGGAATAAGAGATTTTTGTGGAGGGTTAGCAAGATGGGTGATTTAAAATAAACAAATTACAACTAAAAATTTATAAAATTACTAAAAATTAGGGTTAAACAATGAAAATAACTATTTTAAAAAAAAATTAGGGCTAACAAGTGTATATTTTTGGTACTTATCTCTTGTACATGGTGACATCATTGATTAGTGATTTACTAAGATGAATTTAGTGGCTTTATGACAAGTTTTTATCTCTCTCAACCAAAATGTGATCGTATAAGGTGAGGTTAACAAAGGAAAATAAAATACAAAATGACAAATTTTGTATTCAAGTTTTAGTTTTTATTTTTTGGTGACATAGGTAACGCGAGCATGTTATTGAGAATAATAATAATATTATCACATAAATAATGTAATTGCATTAATGTGTAAATTAATTTGATCATTTTATTTAATAATGTGATCATGTTATGGCTCGATAATCAATGATCCATAATTTAAATAATGTGATCACATTAATAAATAACATGATTGCATTATTTATTAGTGCAATCATGTTACCAAAAATGTCCATGGCATTATCTCCCAACTTTGTGCACTTATCCTTGATCAATTATTGAAAGTACTCCCTGTCTCTAGTCTTTTTCACTACCTTCTTGTCTAGAATGGCTTCAATCTAATCTGGTTATGATAGCTGATGGTCTAATCTTCTTGGTCTTCAGGTGCCTTCTCTGAGTTTTCACCTCCTCTAAAAGGAATAAGGTATTCTACATTAAATATGGGTTAGATTCCAATGTGAAATGGAAGCTCTAATTCATATGCATTAATAGGAAATTTTCTTAAGACCTTACATGTTCTCTTTTTGTTCACCTTTAACTTGTTATATTACCCTCTAGGAAATCTTTTTTCATTGATATGGGATAGTAATGGATCACCTACCTCAAAATTCACTTCCTTCCTTCTCATATCAACATTTATTTTGTACTTGTACTTGAATTCAATTATAATATTTATTTAACTTGCTCATGTAGCTTCTTGTATTATTGCTACAAAATCCTTACCTTTTACACTTATTTTATTTTGATTGGTTAAGTTCCTCAGGTCATAAATATTTCTTGGATAGATTCCATACATATTTTTGAATTAGACATAACCTATACTTTTATTTAGAAAATCATTATATGTAAATTCTGCTTGAACTTGTACTTGATCCCATTGTTTAAGATGGTCACTTACCAAACTCTTGATTATGTTTCCAAGAATCCTATTGACTACTTCATTTTGACCATTAGTATGAGGATGGTAAGTTGAGTTGAAGATTAACATGGTTCCTAAATTCTTCCAAAGAGTAGCCCAAAAGTGGCTAACAAAATTTGTATCTCTGTCAGACACAATGCTTTTAAGAAGCCTATGTAATTTCATCACTTCTTTGAAGAACATATTTACAATGTTAGTTGCATCACTTATTTTTATACAAGGTCATAAAGGTGTGTCATCTTAGAAAACCTATCAACCAAAACAAAGATATAATCATTACCTTTTTGTGTCTTTGGCAACCTAAACACAAAGTCCATACTCAATGAATCCCATAGCCTACTAGGAATAGGCAATGGCTAATATAGACATAAATTTTAACTTTGATATTTAGCATGCTGACATATTTTGAACCTTAACCAGTAAATATCTAACGAATATTATGTTACACTAAGAGACAAGGGTCATATGGTCGCTAGTAATGTCATCTAGTATATGATTTAGAACACATTGTAATTTGTATTGTGGATAGATGAATTCCAAATTCTTGACTTTGGGTTAAGAGGACACTAACTTTTATCAATGTGATAATAATTTAAATAATAAAATATATGATTGGGTTGTGATTGGGTTAATCACATATTGATAAGAATTATGATATAAGTGAGATTTATTAGACACTAAGCTCACCAAAAACATTGCAAACAAAGAAAAAAGCTAGAGGGTCAAAAGCAAAACCTAAATTTGATGTCATATAACCATATTAACATTTTCTAATCATAAAATACAATCACTTTTTTAACAACCATATTAGATGAAAAATCCATATATATATATATATATAGAGAGAGAGAGAGAGAGAATTTATAATAGAAAACTGATATATTGATATATATATATATATATAATAAATTTCTTTTAGGTGTGTGTATATATATATATATATATATATATATATATATATATATATATATATATATATATATATATATATATATATATATTTAGTATACATTTTTTTATAAGAGCATATATATATAAGTATAAGTAGAGAGATAATTTATAATAAAAAATGGATACTTATATATATATTTATATATATAGATAGATATCCGTTTTCTATTATAAATTATCTCTCTACTTTAAAAAATAAATGTTAATAAGTCAACATAGAATTTAAGTCATGGAGCGAGAAGCTGAAGACAATGAAAGTCGGTCTTATTTTTTTAAAATATATTATTAGCATGCTGTTTTATAGAAACCTCTAAAGAAAGAAAAACACTAATTAGAAAACAAATTTTAGAGATATTCTTCCCGATCTTTTCTTGTGACATTCCAAGGATGTATATGGATGCGCATGCTTTATTTCCACGCACAGTAACTTTATCAAACCGACAACAAACCGACCGGTTGAAGGAAGTGGATTTGTCCTAAGTCAGCGTGGATGCTTCACTTTTGGTGGATGTTTGATTGTAATTTGACCGACTGGATTCCTCGAACTAATCCGCGAAAAGCTTTGATTAGGGTTTTTTGAAACTCTGTAAAATTTTATTCTCATATTTCAAATTTTCCAGAAACCCTAATCTTCTTTATTCAAGATCCTAGACCCAATATCATATAAAAATAACTGATTTCAGTTTCAGCCGTATCCTTTCCTATCAACCCACCTTATTTCACATTGGATGGAATTCGGTCAACCCAAGAATGTGCAATTGTTTCGGACGATATAAAAGAATATTCCGGTATCTCTTTTGTCATGTTTATCACTTGCAGTGCTAAATATGCCAACATTCCATCAAACTAGTAAATGATACCAAGAGTATCTTCCATGGATATTCCTCGCTTCCCCCAATATGCTTTTCCTTTCATTGATTTTTTTTCAGACGTTTTTTGAAGGGATTTATAGGCGTCTTACCAGATTCTAATACTTATAGATAAATGATATTACATGATTGTAAGATTAAGTGTACAGAAGTATTTAAGGTAACATAGTTCAACAGGGTAATAAGAATTTAAAGTAACATTTAGAGATAAATGATATTATAAGATCGTAACATTAAGTTTACAAGAAATATTAACGGTAATATAATTTAAAATAGTAATTAAATATTTTAATATGCAAACAATTTAAAAAAAAAAGTAACGTTAGATAATTGAATGTAACCATATACTCATACAATAAATATATTTGAATAAGAAGTTAAAGAGATATAACAACAAATATATTTGAATAAAACAAAGGAATTTTAGAATTGAAAATATGTTGCAGAAGTTGATTTTACTGTAATTTATGATTCTGGTTTTGAATTGTAACTAGGATATAATCAATAAGTAAGTGATTGTGGTTATGGGACGAAAATGGTAGGTTTTTGATTGGATACTTTTGTTATTGCCAATTGTGTACATGGGTATTGATTTTGTATTTTTTTCCTCCTTTGATTATGTAAAATTTTAGTTAGATGCACATGATGATGGTGAGAAAGGTTGTGTATTCATTTCGTAATATTATTTAGAAAAATGTGTTGAATTGCTTCTTTTTTGTTCTTTTACTTAGCCTTGAAATAACAATAAAATTGTGCACACAAGTTAATTAAGACAAAACATATCTTAAGGATTTGCAACTACATGCCTCACACACTTGGAATTAAATTCAATGTGGTTCCTATGTGTATGTTATTGACATCCCAACCTAAGTAATAGAAAAAGCTTGAACTTATCGACTAGATAATTGAATGTAACCATATACTCATACAATAAACTTATTTTGGCACAAGGTGGTTATGGTATACAAATTGGAATTGATGTTGTAGGGAATAAATGATCAATGTGAAGGATCAAAGTGATATGTGTAGTAATGAGTATAATTGATATGTAGCTAAATAACATAAGGAAGCCTCCTAGTTTCATTGATACTTGGTAATTGATGAAATATTGATTTGTATATGTAGGAATATATAGGAAATGGTGCACATAGGTCAACCATAGGATAATTTGATAAGATAAATTGAAGTTGTGTTTAATTAGGCCAAGGTGAGATGGTCCCAAAAAAATCAAGAGGGATAAAATCCATAGGTCATCAGCTTCATCTGCGATATAATCAGTTACTAATAGATTCTAATATAGGATAAAATATAGTCAATCTAAAAACACTTTTAGAGAATATATGAATATGATCCAAAATTTGAGAGAAGAAAAATTTGAGTTAAAGTCAAGGATATACAATTTGATCAATTGGTTGAAGACAAGCTAATAAGGCATAAACATATTTATTTATTTGGGTTTTATTCACAACTCAAAAGAATTTACAAGGTAATCTATAAAGTTCTAGAATTGGTAAAAAAATGTTCACTCCAAGGCATGAATTATAGTGTATTGGATTTTGTAAACACCATGTTGGTAGAATAATGGTAAATGAGAAAAATTGTTTATCATGGATGAGGTGGAGATGGATGAACCTAAATCTAATTAAAATGGATGGAAGGATGATGGTTTTAACTGAGGTGGACATGATTCAAAAAGAAACTAAAAAATGAGGGAAAGGTAGGGTAACAAAAGAAGCTTGTGGACTACACTAGATGAAACCTTTCAAAATAAGAACTTGAACTAAAGGTTGGATAAGAAATCAAAGGCCAATATTTGATGTAAGATATTGTATCACACCAATAATCAAATGTGATTAGAATTCAAAAGGAACTAACATACAACATACTTAAACACATGAAATCAAAGGTTACCACATTCGTTAGACTACAATAACACATCTACATTTAGGGATTATGATTTATATGTAAAAGGTATTTAGATCAATTATAAATTAATATGAATTATTTTAAATAATAAAGTAAACTCATATACAAATAAATTCAAAAAATAGAAAATATAACTTACATAGTCCATAAGTTGGAGAACAATCAAGATTTTCACTTTAAGACTAAAATTAGAGAACTTTTCATAATATCCTATTAATCTCAAAAGCCAAAACTATCCTTCATTTAGAATAGGAGAATGCGAGTATACATAATCTTGGGATGGGGAAGTCTTCATCTCTCAAGTGAAGCCTAAAACTACAAGTCTAAAAATAACATTATATGTTAATCTCATGCAAAAACATGTATGTACAACATCGATTGATGAGAGTATAATTATTCATCTAAAAGTGTGTGTGTGTGTGTGTGTGTGTGTGTGTGTGTGTGTGTGTGTGTGTGTGTGTGTGTGTGTGTGTGTGTGTGTGTGTGTGTGTACATATGTATAATTAGGTAGTGTTAATGTGGAACCGCTAGAAAAAATTACACTATGATAAAGTTAATGTAGAAGTTCATGTGGATGTAACTAGAGTAAAAGTTGAGACATGGAATATAAAAATAAATGAGCTTGAAACAGCTGCAAGCATAGGTGGAACTTGCTTAGTTATTATAAAGTCTTTTCTTATAGTTTCTTCTTCTTGTTATAGTTTCCTAATGCATGAAGGAATATTTAGTGTAACTTGTTGCTTTGTTTATTCTGTTTGCCTTATAGATGGTAATTCCTGATATAAGTTTGATTTTTAGGCTTGTTAAATTGGTAGACCTCCTTAAGTAGTTGGAGGGTATGGACTTGAAAGTAACATAACCTTTAGGGAGAATGTCTCTATTATAGTAAAAGGAAGAATATCCTTCTTCCAACTAATAACTTGCTTTTGTATTGGTGTATCTATGTTGTATTTGGTCTTCTCTTTTTCTTTATATACTGAAACTATAGGTTTCTATCTATGTGGCTCAGTTAATAAAAAATTATGTTTGTGTAGATGGACTAGAAGGGGTGATTTATGGATAAAAAATAGAGCTAGATACCAAGTTTTCAAAATGTATCTATTTACTTGCCTTAGGGGACTAAGGGCTAGTCCTACTAAAAACTTAATAGGTCAATGGGGTACTTAGTAGAATTTACTAATAGTTAGTTATATAAGTATATGTGACCCCAACATTTATAGCAATAGTAGCCATAAAATACACAATAATAGACTAGGCTTTAGTGGGAAAATTTGATAATGCACTAGTAGCCTAGGTATGGGTTATTTAGGATAAAGAATACAAAGAATGTAAGGAATGTGTTATACTATTTATTATTTTATAATTGAGGAAGTTACCAAAGAATACAAACATGAAGGACTTATAAGCAAAAGAGGAATAACTATATCATTAGATACTATAGTTGACATTAATGTGATCTGAGGTGGAGAGATTGGAGATATAGTTGTGGATATCCCCTATACTATATATTATAGTTATGACTCTACCTCTCCTATTGCATCTCCCTATATATCAAATAGTAGTTCAATAGATACTGAGTTATCATCCCTTTGGTTGATCTCTTTAGATCCCTCAATCAACTTTCTTCGCCTTGACTTGGCACTTTCCTCAGACAACCATTCATCCTTTGGATATGATTTTATTCTATCATTGATTAACCATGACTCTTCTTTTTATGTCTCATAGACATAGTATTTCTCATTGGTCATTATAATTTCTTCCTCTTCACTTTGATAAACCTTGATATGGTTTGATCTTTGTGTGCCCCTTCTTATATCCTCCCTCTCTTTAAATACTTCTATTGGTTCTTCTCTCACTTCCACCTTTCAAGGATAAATAAGTGGGGTTTTGGGATTCCTTGCATATGTAATTATTATTTTTGTAGTAGTAGAGACTAGCCTAGATAGATTTGGAGTGAAAAATGAGGGAATGACAATTATAAGTGGTGATCAAATGGCAAGAGTATTCACCACTAGAAGAATGATAGATGGTGAAGCTAATTGTCCAATAGGTTGGATTTATGTTGTTGGTAATATACAATAAGGAGTGATATGCATTTGATAAATTAATTAAGGAATAGTTACCTATTGTGTAATGGTAAGTGGAGGCAAAATCAACATATAAAATATACAAAAAACTCCACTTGGACTTGTAGGCCTTTCTTATTCAACTATGGGTTGTATGGAGGTATTAATAACTATGAGTAGAGGAAGTTGTAGGATTCTCCACTCTCTCTTCAACAATAACTACACTAGATGGGCTAGCTTCTGCTTGTTTCCTTGGTTGTACTTTAGGAGGGGGTCTCTGAATTGGTTTTGAATCCAATTTGTATTTCTCAATCCTTTTAGCATATTCTTGGGTGATATTAGGATCATATTAGATCCTTTATGCTAGAATCACAGACATGTAGGCCTTGTACATCCTTATGGCCACTTCATAATCATATTCAACATTCATGAATATGATGTCATGGCTATAAGCTTGTTGCCTATAGTTGATCCTGATTTTAATTTCTTATTTTTTGAGGTACTTCTTGACATTTTAACTTAGATCGTAGTGTATTTAGGGTGGACATTTGAACCAATAATGTGTCATAATATTCCCAATAAACTGGAGATGTTCCCATCTTATGTACTACATCCAATCGATATTGAGAGGGTTTGGATGGACAGTTCCCTGATTTGCCACCCTTAACTTGGTGTTAACACTCTCCACCAATTGAGCAATAATTTCCTACTCAATAACCTTATTAAGAACAATAATTGGTAGGTATAAAGGGTGTGTTATAGTACCTTGTATTCTAATTATTGTGTACTCAGTGTATAACCAATAGTCACCCATTTTTGGAATAGACTTATTTATTTGATCAGATAATTTAGGCATATTCTTTTAATAAATTATCTAATAAACCATAGGATAAAAGGTTTCACTCAACTTATTCATGTTCTTTCTAAACCTATGCACATGAATAATGTTGAATTCATTACATACCTTGTTCTAAGGATACTTTGTTGATAGTTTCCAAGGCTACTGAAATGATTAAAGTAACGTAATAGATATAGCATCCACTACATATGACATCATATAGAAGTTGCTATCTCGAAAGATTTCAATATTATTGATTATATGAACTAAGTTAGATATGATAATCTCTCTAATTTATATGACTTTTTTAGATTTTAGAATCATGTCCATAAAAGGGACACATATCTCATTAATATAGGTAATGGTCAAAAAATTGTATATTTTATTTGAAAGGGCAATAGAAATTCTCACCTCTAGCCTGAGGATAATGATAGGAATGGTGAAGGTGGGGCCACAAAGTATGAATTTACTTAGGTTACCAACAAATTCATGAAACTTGGTGCTGACATTGTAATTGAGAATACATGTGTTCAATGTATCTTGCACTTATGACATCTCAGGAAACATAAGTCTCTAATACTTCTCGATGGCATTTCTACTCATATATTTAGTTGATATTTTGATTAACCTAAAGTGTAATATTTTTCCATAAATTTTACCAATCATAAATAAATAAAATAATGGGTTTATACATGGTATTACAATAGGATTGTCCATTTCATTATGGAAACCAACTACTTTCATGTCTAGTAAGTCATCTATCTCTACATGAATATGAACAATTGATCCTTAATTTTTAGGGCTTAAATACCTTAAACACATCTCAAATGATAAAATAATACTTAAATTTATGGTCTAAGGATACCAGATCGACTATTGTATCAATATATTCAATCAACCCTACAATAGAGCATGCAAAGGGAACCAGAATATGAGCTATGACTGCCAATAAACATTTGGTTTCAAAATCCTTTCCTCTATTAAAAATCAGAAGTAACTTCATCACAAGAGAGATCTAGATTTATGATATGCACTTGAAATGTTTTGATAACAAAGTCATTAATCTATATTTAGTAATTCAAAATATATTAATTTAGTTGTGTTATCCTTCAGAACTGAATGCATCAATTCATTGGTCCATGTGAATTAATGGTTGCAATAACTTTCATTATCTTTTTTGTCTAGTCTCTTCATTTAAAATTCATAAAATTGTCATTAATAGAATTTTAATGCAATATGGATTCTTCTACATGTTGTTGGATGTATATTAATCTTAATATGACAAATGTTTATTTTACACTCTTACATAATTAGCAGTGTTATCTTTAATATTTAGGTATATATCTTAGAAGGGCATGTGCCTACATTCCATTATTTCACTAATTTTTAAGGTTTAATCTATTATATTTTACGCTTACAACTATAGGTCATCTAGATGGTGACAAGTGTACATCTCTATGTGGTTGCTTACATAGAAGTACCTACATAAAATTATGTGATGACATCATCTCTATGTTAGAAGGATGGTGACACATGGATGGCTCTGACTCATCTAATTACCCTAGATAATCAATAAAAAAGGACTTACTAATGTCACGTATGGAGACTAGGATGGTGACAAGTGGATGGTTCTCAATGGTCCACTTACTAGAGATCTTTTGTATAAAAGGAGTTTTTGACATCAAATTTGGGATCATGATATGTAGATGGTTTTCAATGGTCTAATTAATCAATATATTAAACATAAAAGGCTTTATTGACATAAACTTCAATAGGATAGACTAGTGACACAAGGATGGATTTTAGTGGTTCACGTACCTAGGATCTTTCATACATAAGAATTTACTAATGTCACCTCCAATATGTTGAGATCACTTGTACCTCTTATCTTGGTGCATCTAATGAGAATAATGATGATGTATGGCAAGAATGAACTATCATATGGTTAAATAAATGCCTAATTATGGGATAATAATTCAAAACACAATATAGATAATAGACCCCACTCCAAGCAAAACACATTAGCCTAGTTATCCATATAAATCATAAATTAGACCCTATACATAAGAACTTTAAATAAAACATAAGGAAAACAATAAATCATATAGTATGGCTTAGACACAAATTTGATTCCTTTTAGCCTCAAAAATATCCTACAAATGATGAGATGAAACCTACAAATTGCATTAAACAAACAACCAAAAACCAAGATAGTCAGGTGAATTTCTCAAGCATCAGATAAATTCATTGAATTCATGCTTTTAAAACTTATTTATCATATATTTATTATTTAAAATACAATAAAATAATGCTTATTTAATTTGGGCCCTTTATTTGAAAATTATAAAATGGGGTGTATGTGTCAGGGTATAACAAATGAAAACTCTTAGGGGAAAATACTTGTGAGTATTTTGAGAACCTAAAATTTTAGTAATAAATCATGAAAAAATGTTGGATCTAATAAATACATAATAATCAAACCAAAGCCTAAAATACACTCTTATTTCATCATGAAATATATTAACACTTTCTATTTCATGAATTTTTATGTGTGATCTAGTGAAATCAATTCTCCTTGGTCATGAAAGTTTTAACCGAGACCTAAATAACCATTGTAGGTTTGGTTTTGCATTATAATTTTGTAACCAAATAGTAAGGAAAAGCCAATGATTGCTCTAGTTATATCAATGTGTCTATAGATTCAATAGAGATACCTATGATTCTAATTAAAAACTTTTTATACTTCCAACCAAGCATCTATAGCCCTAGTAGAGATTACTTAAATTAGCCATCTTATATCAAAATTTATATTTTTTATAATAAATTATTTTTTTATTTTACATAGATATAAAATGGTTGGGAACCACCATATTATGGGTGTATTTATAATAAAACTTACTTTGTCAATACACCTTTTTCAGTGTGTATCTAGTCATATGTTTATTATCTCTCATCCAAGGTTTAACATAAAATAGTGCAATAAATCCTTTGAAATAGAAAGTATTTTTAAAATTTACATGAGTATATTAGAGTAATCCAAAAATTCAAGTGAACTTATTTATCTTGAGCATAACCTAATTTAATCACAATATATACCTTAACTCTAGAAATGATTATGAAAATTAGTTGTGTTCCCTTATATATTGTCCCCTTGTATTTGGCATGTCCTCTTTTTTGTGGTTCCAACATAAGAAATTGTTGAATATTTTCTATATTTGTATAAAACTAACTAAGAAATCATAAAAACTAATCTACTAAAATATTAAAAAAAATTAAAAAATAGAAAGCATGAGAGACTACTCCTAGAAAGTAAGAAATTATTCTAAAAAGCACGAAATCTAATCTAGAAATCAATAAATATACTTCAAACCTGCATATACAAACTTAATTTATAGTCTTCCTGAGGCATCTCTAATTGGATCAACCATGAAATACTGCTTAAAAAAATATCCGTTGACTATAAAGGTAAGGTCCTTACCTTGGAGGTATTTCAATCAAAAGGCATTCTTATCTAGGATATTTGACATTTGATATGGTCTGATCTATAAGGGAGTGAACTTATGATGTTATATTTTATTCTTATGTGATTTATCCTATAGACTCACAAAGTATAAGATATTAAAGGCCTTAATCTTGGATCTTTTATGAAACCATCTTTTGATAATATCTAGATGTTTATTGAAACTATGCAGCGGTCTAGTTCATATATCCTCCATCTGGACTATGTCTAATAGTCTAGATTGTATTCATTCATCTTCTTAAGTGTACTCTTATATAAATTGGTATGCTTATATTTGAGAATAATAAGGAAGATTGGTTATTGTCTGTACACCATCAAAAAAAATAAAGCCTTGATGGATTTATTCCACCTAGTTTTATTTACTTGTATTACATACTTCAATAAGATATGTCATTATCATAGTGTGTCCTCTACCAACTTAATAATGACATCTATTAGATTCATATGGTGGATTCATCTAATCCATTTCTTAGTGGGTAGTATTTTGAAGAGAACTTGATTGTAATTTGATTGTCATAGGCCTATTCTGTAAATTCATAAGATTAAAAAGATTGAACATTATCACAAAATATGGAAATGGGAGTGCCAAACCTATTCAATAAATTTTATTCCAAAAACTTTATGACTTTAATAAATCTATAATTCTTTGTTACTATAGCTTCAGTCTACCTAGTATAGTCAGGGTAAATTTTAGCAGTGAATTTTTATTATTTCATGAATATTCCTATTTTTAAATTTTAGTTTTGAAAATTTTAGAGGGCCACTACATAGGTTTGGGTCACTTAAAAATCAGGAATATAACATATCTCCTAGGTCAACTCATTATATGTATACAATAACTTTGTGGTTATCCATTCAATTTATCTTATACATATTAAACATGATGCCATGGGTAATCGTCAAATTCTACTTGCATCTTGTCAATTGCATTGAATAACCAACATGTATCCAAATTCCATTGATGTAAGCTATTAACACCAACCAATAGCTCTTGTTGACCAATTTTAATACACTACCAAACTATAATCTAATTGTCTGGATACATGAGCTTATTACATCATTTAGTTGTATTATTTAGCTTCACCATTTAGGTTTAATGTTTGGTTGAACCATTCATATTTGCCATCTAGTTATGTCATTTGGATGCATCATTCTATAGTGTTTTATTAGTGCAACTGAATGGTTTAAAAAAAAATAAAAAACAAAAATGTTTTCCTCTCCTATTTTATTCACCATCATGCATATCAAATTTTCCATGCCAATGAAAAAATTATCCATAGATTCACTGATTAAATCGAAGGGATTTTATTATAAGGGCTCTTAAAATTTATCCTGAGTAAATAGTCAGTAGTTGTAAGGAAAAAATTATTTCCTATTCAATGTTTTAGGTGTATCACCTTAATAAAAATAAATCAAGACCTCATTGGGAAATGGATGTCCCTTAATGACTACATACGAAGGCATGGAAACATTTACTTCTCTCTTCCTTAGTAGATGGTATTCATGGCCAGTTTTAACATGATTGTGGGAGTCCTTAAGATTTTAGGTCATTAGTATCCCATCCTTAGAATATTATGACCTATTGTGTTTCTTGATGGATTCCCAATACTTGTCTTTTGATATAAATTGTTCAGGATGTTTGCATCCTCTTCTTTTGAAGTGTACCTCATATAGATTTTGTAATAGTTATTTCTATACAAAACTCCATTTTTGATCATGTCATGATCTGATTTGAACCTAAGTGATCGTATTTTCTCTTTATTTAATTTTGGAGGACAAGTTCCTATGAATATATAATGGATGATTTGAGTATACAATTCATCACTAGTTATTTGAGACTCATTAATTTTTTTAATATTAATGTATGGATCAGTTTCAATTATGGGTTTAATTCTACCCTAACAAATTACCATATTGGATGACCTGATCTCAAATTAGAACTTCTAAAGTTTATGCATCTATTTGTCTCTTATTTAGATTAGTTCATTCTGACCAAATGTCAGATTGACAATAGGATCCAGAACAATGGAATATGTTTTATTCCAAAGAATATAGTTCAAATAAAATTTGATAGCTTTAATCAAGGCATAAATTTTCTTATCTATCATGGA
This sequence comes from Torreya grandis, assembly GCA_037957365.1. Lineage (NCBI taxonomy): Eukaryota > Viridiplantae > Streptophyta > Pinopsida > Cupressales > Taxaceae > Torreya > Torreya grandis. The sequence continues at coordinate 393,638 of JARHVA010006829.1, forward strand.
GTATTTTAGCTCATCATCCTTTAAATTTTTTTAACTCATCATCCTTTAAATTGATACTCATGAAGGAAATGGGATGTTTATTATATTATACCTTTTATGTAAGCATAATAATCATAATGTGTTCTAAAGTAAATGAGTATAGATAGTATTTCTTACTCAAATTTGGACTAATCAGAACTACATCTTGAGAAATGGTAATCTTGATGTCTTAGAAAGCTCTTCAAATTTTCATCATCTATTTTGTATTTTCATCTTTCTTCAGCATAATGTTTAATGTACTGACAATCACTACAAATATAGAAATAAATTTTTGCATAACTTTTATTTTACCAAAGAAGGACTTCAACTCCTTTTACTTAGAGGTGTCAACTTGGATATGGCCTGTAAATGATCCAGAGTAATGGATATCCCATTTTTGGTGATGACATGTTCCAATAGCCTCCTTTCAATAACTCTAAATATTCTTTACTTTGGATTATGTGACACTCTATATCCTATCCATATGTTAAACACCTTTAAGATGTGGTCTAGATGGTCAAATTTATTTTTAGAGAACACAGTGAGGTCATCCATTAATATGATGATGCACTTGCTAATCAACCCTTAGAAATCAAAATCCAAGGATATATGAAAGATTACTCTTTCATTAATTAGGTTTAATGACATCCTCTTATATACAAACATTCCCCACATTTTTGTGAAGGTAGTCTATATATGATCCTTTATGTTTACCAATACGTGATTGGAACTAGAGAAGCCATCCAAAAGAGGCATCATCTCTAATTCAATTACCTTTTAAATTATATTTATCTAGTGAGGGAAATGGGTAATTATCTTTATCTAATTCTCTATTTGGGTTCTTGAATTGACATAGAGTCTAATTTCTCCACTCTTTTTTCCTAATTAGAAGTAAATTAAATACCTAAATAAACTGCCTAATTGGGAAAATAATTTTTACCTCCAACAAATTTTGTACTTATATTTGCATTAGTGGTTCAAAAATTTGGTTTACTAGTATTTTTATTTGCCTAAAATGATTATGATATGTATTTAGCATGATAATTTGAGCAATGACTTTAGGGTCAAATAAACTTAGGTCTTCATATGTCTAAGATATCATAAATTAGTATTCTACCAGTAAGTCTTTCAACTTTGTTTTCTTAATTTGAGTGAAAATCAGGCCTACATTCACCTACTAAGGGTCTTTGTTAGTTCCCAAATTTTATTTGACGAAATCTAATTGAATTACTTTTAGTTGTTTCTAATTCTAATCTTGGGGATCTAGGTTGAAATCTTGCTCTAAAAAGACCATGCCCAAAGGTATGTAGTTTTCGTTTTGTTATAGAACACCATATTCTCCAATTTTTTCACCATGCATGGGTTTTATGTCTTTCTCATCTATTATTTGGTATTTAAAATCTACATAGTTGTTTATGAATTAAACTATCTATCAGTCACTATTAAATATCTAGAATTTTTCCATATTATCTAGGATGTAGGGGAAAGGGATAAACTCCATTGAGAACTTATACATCTTTGACTCCTAGATTGGTACCAAATTAGTGGCTAAAGCTATTATAAAATCAATTATATAGTTTTATTCATTAGGGATGGCCTTAATATTTAATCCTTCAAAATATTTAATCATTTCCCAAACTTTGTACTTTTACTTATTTAATTGACATTACACTGGTACTTATTCATGATATAATTGAACACCATCTCATAATAAATAAAGGTATGCATCCACTTAACATTGTGCTTTAATGTAAACTATATGATAAGAATCATAGATTCATTCTCTAATCTATTATTGGTGTAGGGAAAATACAATTTAAAAGGTACTTATTTCCATTGAAATATGTCAGGGTGATGCCCACACAAGAGCCTTGTTTTGATTTGGATCCATCAAAATGAAGAATCCATAGCTAATAAGTATATTCAAATTAATATTCATGCAATACATATTCTTGTCTAATGGTCAGTTTGTATACAACTTCATGTAAATATATAAAGTCTACATTTTCATTTGTGTCATTATACTTTATGATGATATGCTTCATCTTAGGTTCACACTCTACTCAGATCTGGTTAGATACCACTTTCCATGATAACCAAATATGTGAGAAGTTAGTGGACATATACCTATTTAATGTATTAGACCAACCATGAATCAATAATAGACCATAAGCTTATGTAGTGTCAATAACCAAAATGTTGATGGTTTTATACACATGTGGCTCAGATATCCAACTAAATTCACATGTTCTTAAATTCTTTGACACATGTGACCAAAGACTTTTCTAATAGTAATACTACTCTATTTGACTTATAAAAAATAAATCCTAACTTCCATTAGATAGTTTTTTCCATCACACTAGTTGAGGAACCTATGTCATCCAATTAGTTATAAATGTTCTTCTAAAACATTATTAAAGTCATTAGAAATAGTGGTACTTCAATTTTTTCTTTAAATACCCTCACAATGGCATGTTCAGTTTAGGGTTTGTTTGATGTATAGGATCTTATGGTTATGGATTGATCAAAAGTTATCTTTTGTTCTATGATTGGATCCAGTTCATCTAAGGAGGTATTAACCTTGATCTTATTCATGTCCTTAAAAATATTTTACCCAACCTTGCTTTATGGTTCTATGTTCTGTAACTATCCATCTATCCAAGAGGAAGTGGATTTTTATTGGCTTACAAATCTGGTGGAGTAATAACATTATTATTTAGAGTTGTTCAAGAAGTAATAGGGTACTTTCTCCTCATATTATAATTATTTATTTGGAACTACTAGAATGCATGGATATTGTCTATGTTATCTTTTGGTTGATTATTATCCCATTCTGGAAATGGGAGATCATAGGTATGAAGGACCATTTTTGTACTGGGGTGTCTGGAATCATTAGAGGATGAACATTATATCAAATGTTTAAAACTGTCATTCCTATCCATATCCGTATGAAATATATTGAAGGTTTTGTATAAGTTGATGAAGTCAAGCTCATCATGCATTACAATATCATGAACTCTACACCAATTTAGATGTGTTGACTCCATGACATTGATCTATGTCATCCTATTAGATGGAACTTATTATTATTAATTATTTCAAGACATATTAAAACACCTATTTTATCTCTAGAATATGAAATCCTAATTAGTATTCTAGCCTCTAGTGTCACCCATGCATTTTTGCATGTTTAGAAACTCATAGCCTAGTTTTTAAACCATCTATTGGATTGATTCCAATTATATTTTTTTTTTTTGAAATTAGAATCAGTTGTCTATGTTTTAGTAGTAATATCTAGTATCAATTATTAATTCAAGATTTTTTGGTTGGGTGAATTTTTTTTCAAGAAGATAAGATGATGATTGGGTAGAGTCTAGGTTAATGTAAATTGATTATAAAATAAATTCTAGTTTTGGGCCATAATGTTTTGATTTGTACCCAAAAATGAACTAAAGGATGAAAAAATAGGACCAAGAGTGAGTGAGGCCAAAGACTGATTTTAAAGGTTCAATTATTTATCTATATTAATACCTTCAATGTAAGCCAAAGGTAATGTATCAATACCAATAGTTCTATATATAGAGACAATAGTGATAGGGTCTATAATATTTTTGTACATTTCTAGGGCCAACATTTCATTAGGTGTGTAAGTAGTCTCAATTATAAAATACATATTTTAAAATATGGCATTGAAGGATCATATTGTCTCATTTAGCTCCATCTTCATACTTATAAAGTTTTGATAAATAATCCTTGCACTAGTGACCTAGATAAATTATGCAAAAAAAGTGTTTTGACAATATTCTTAAGAGGTAATTGAACCTTTTAAGACATTGAGAAACCTTTCATAGGCACATCTTGTAATGTGTTGGTAAATAGTCTACATGCAACATATTCATGGGTTAAAATACAAGATTCTGAAAGTAGTTTTGAAGTCCTTGATATGTTATTATGAATTCCTTCCTCTTGAGGGAGTAAAAAAAGGCATATATTTCTTAGGGTTTCTATGTAAGTCATGGATAACTCCTATAATGTTGATATATTAACTATTTAGCCAAGCTAAAATTTGAACTAGAGCTTGGATTTGAGGTTGTGAATGGGCTATCATGAGTAACGGAAGATGATGTTGTCTATCTGGATACAATGTCAAAGCCCAAGATTTTATCCTAACTCTTTTATTAGACATAACATTTTATATGGATTTTCAAAGGTGGGAAAATTAATTTAGTGTCTAAGGTTGACCAAGGAAGTCTTTTTGACGCTTCTAGTTCAACTCAAGTGATGATATACAAATAAATTAGAGGCATAGGTTTATGCCCTCATTTTAGTAACAACCTAAGTTTGACTTTATTGATGTTTTTTTTTTTTTTTAATGTATGGCACATAAAATTTTATAAGGTGGTTTATAAAATTTTAGGATTAGAGAAAAATATTCACATGAAAGCACGAGTTGTAGGATATTGAGTTTTGTAAATAACTTATTGGTGGAATAGTTGGGAGCAAGATAGTTTGTCTACCATACATGATTTGAATAAGGGTGAACCTAAATCTACATAAAATGGATGGAAGGATGATGGTTATAACTAAGGTGGGTAGGATTAAAAAATAAACTCAAAATGAGGTAGAGGTAGAGAAGGAAAGGAGGCTTTTAGAACACACTAGATGAAACCTATCAAAATCAAAATTTGAACTAGAGGTTAGATAAGGAATCAGAGACTGGTATTTTTTAAAGATATTGTAGCACACTACCAATCAAATATGATTAGAAGTCAAAGGGAACCAACATAAAGCATACTTAATCACATGAAATCAATGGTTGCCACATTTGTTAGACTGTAATAGAAAATATACAAGGGGGATAACGATTTATATGAAAAAGATATTCATATCATCTATATCTAGAAATGAATTATTGTAAATAAAATAAATAATTCATACATAATTAAATAATAAGAAACCAAAATGTTATAACTTCGTACACAATCTAAAAGTTCAATAAGAATCATGATTTACACATCAAGATTAAAATTTTAGAGCTTTTCAAAATTTCCTATTAATCTCAACAGCTAAAATTCTCTACCATTTGGAATAGGAGGATATAAGTATAAATAAGCTTGGGATGAGGAAGACCTCATCTCTCAGGAAAAGTTTTAAAATACAAGTCCAAAAATAAGATTTTATGTTAATTTCATGAAAATCATGCATGTACAACATTGATCACCCAGAGTAGAATTATTAATTTAAAAAACAATACATACATGTTAACTAAATTTAGAACTAATATTTTAATCTCAACTTGATGATGAAAATACATATTCATAATTAGATGGTGTTGATGTGGCACTACTAGAAGAATTTGCATTGATAAATCCAATGTAGAAGTTGACATGAATTGAATTGGAGTTATAACTAGTGTTAAAATTGAGATAGGCACTAGAATTTGAAGTGATCTCAAAGTATACTTAAGAGTACATGGAACTAAATTTGAACCTTTTTTTACTACTAGCATATGCGTTTGAGATGAAGATGAACCCAATGTAGTTTTTGGTAGTGTGACATAAGTTGGCTTAGTATGAGTATGCACTAATGTGTACTTGGGAAGTTGAGTACTCTTAGGTGGGGTTGGCATGACTCCTGCTACCATAATTAATTGCTTAGTTACTTCCATTTTAAGGTAAACATAATGAGTCACCTAGAATTTTATCTCAATGGTACCAAAATCAAGTAGAGATCTTTTGAATATTTGAAGAAACTTATCCATCAATTTCTTGTGTATACCCAATACAACTCTAACCTCATCAAGTAGTGACTCAATCCCTATAATTTTATCTCTTTAAAAAATTGACATGTTACATTACCTCATTAGTGGTTCTATAAATAGTCATCTCAATCTCTACTCTAAATCTATCTAATACTTCTTGTAGAAGATTCTAAAAAATGGGCATTGGCACTAATTTTCATTGTGCAGTGCCTAATTGAATGACTCTTAAGTCAGTTAGGATAAATATAACTCCCCTCTCTTAGTTTGAAAATTATTGAACCACAGCCCGCATCTCTTGATGCCAGTCATGTATACTATCTCTTCTTAAAACAAATATAATTTTGTGTCCAAGAAACATAGGATATTATCAATCAATTAAGGTGGACATTAACGTTATTTCCTGTTACTTGGAGTGTAAAATTTAATTTCCCATAAATATCTTTTATTTTTATAAATAGTTGAAGAATGTTTCCCTATTTTGGTTGGGAGGTAGCATTGTGGAACTTATTGAATCAATTTTATAAAATAACTTCCTATATATCTTGTGTAAATTATCCACTATTTATTTTTAGGCACTGTCGATACTCACCTATGGCTACTTCTGTGTGGCTTTATCAATTTTTTTGAACATTTACTTCATTACCCATTTTTCTACATTTACAAAACAATATGGATCTTCCCTAATACTATCTAGGTCTAAAGGATTTACCTTATCTTATTTAGAGAGAAAATATATTCTATCTGATCCAACTCTATCTATTGGCCTTCATCTAGCATAATTTTTATCTAGAATTTTCTCAAAGTGATCATCTATCTATGAAAATGGAATTTAACCATTGGTTGTCCAATTATTACTAAGTCATTTCCTCTAATTTATTCTTCATGTTATAATTGCTTGAAACATGAATGAATATTTAGTGTAACTTGTTTCTTTATGTGTTATGTTTATATTATAGATGGTACTTATTTAGTTAGTTGTGCTCATTGGTATTGTTGACATAGAGGATTATATTTAGTATTTTAAGGGGATGCCCTTTGAAGGTATAATAGTCATTGGGAAGGATTTCGCTCTTATATTAAAATGAGGACTAGCCTCCAACCAACTAATAACCTACTTTTGACCTAGTGTATCTATGATATATTTGGCTTTCCCCTCTACTTTGTAACCTAAAACTATAGGTATTTCCATCTATGTGGCTCAACCAATATGCATTTTTTTTTTGTATAGATGGCCTAGGAGGGGTGACTTGTGATGTATAAATAGAGGTAGACACTAAGTTTTTATAATGTACACCTTTACTTGGCTTCGAGGATTGAAGACTAGTCTTATTAACAAAATGAATAGATCACTCGAGTGATTAATAGATTTTATAGATAGTTAGTAATATAAGTATATGTGACCCCAACATTTGTATTAGTAGTGGTCGTAGAATCCATAGTAGTAGGATGGGTTGTGGTGGCCAAAATTAGTAATGCAAAAGCAACATGGGGCTAGGTCATTTCATTTAAAGAATATAGATAATGTAAAAAATGTGTTATACCAATTATTAATGCATAAATTGAGGATGTTACAAAATAATGTGGAATTGGAGGACTTATAACCAAAAGAGGAATAAATAGAGCACTAGTTTCTATAGTTGTCATTGTTGTAATCTAAGGTGGAGAGCTCAAAGATGTAGTTGAGGATATCCCCTATACTATAGATTGTAATTATTACTCTACCTCTCCTATTCCATCTTATTCTATATCCAAAAATAGTTAAATAGCTATCTAGATATTATCCATTTAGTTGATCTATTAGAATATTTTTATCAACTCTATTCCCTGCGACTAAAGACTTTACATAGACAATCATTCATCCTCTTGATTTGATTCTATTATCTCACTAATTGACCATGACTCTTTAGTTTCTATCCAAGGGACCCATTCTTATTCATTGGCCATTATTCTATCTTTTTCTTCACTATCATAGACTATGACAAAGTTTGATCCTCATGTACCCCTTTTCTATCGCACTCTCTTTAGGTACTTTGATTGGTTCTTCCTTCACTTTTAAATTTTGAAGAGAAATGTGTGGGGTCTTCGGCTTCCTTTCATATGTACTTATTATTTTGGTAGTAGTATAAGCCAACCTAGTGAGAGGTGGAGTCAAAAATGAAGGCATGAAAATTTTAGGTGGTGATGAAGTAGTAGGAAGAGTCACTATTAGAAGAATGGTGGATGGTGAAGGTAATTGTGTGGTAGGATGGGTTGATGTTTCTATTGGAACCAAAGGAGTAATATGTACTTGAGAAAATAATGAAGGAAGAGTTACCTATTGTGTAATGGTCCTTAAAATCAATGGAAAAATAAAATATATACTAGCTTCTCCACTTGGACTTGCAGACCTTTGTTATTTAAACTATGGGTTATGGCGAGGAAGAAACAACTATGTGTGAACTATAGTTTAGATAAATCTCTAATATCTCTTCAACATGAGCTACCCCAAATGGCCTATCTTTTTTTGTGTCCTTGATTCTACTTGAGGAAGTAGGCTATGAATAGGTTTTGAAAACCATTATTGGTTCTCAATCATTTTAACATCTTCTTTAGTGATAATATGATCATATTATATCCTCTACACCATAATAATATACATTATGTCCTTTGACATCCTTATGGATACTTAAAAATCATCTTAATCATTCATAAATATGTTTTCATTATCACAAGTCTAGGGCTCATAGTTGATCCTTATTTTTAATTCATATTTTCTGAGGTGCTCCTTGATACTGCTCTTAGATCCCAAGTTTATGTTAGGTGCCCATTTGAACCCATAATTTGTCATAATATTAAAAATAAATTGGATATCCTCCCATATTATATACTACATCTAATCGATACTAAGAAGGGTTGGATGGGTGACTCCCTACTTTGCCTTTCATAGCTTTAGAGGGGTTGTGTATCTTTGCATGAAGATGGATAAATGATCTTCATATTAATAGGGTTGGGTTGCCTTGAACACATCCCAAATGGTATAATAATTTTTAAACTCATGGTCTAGGCCTAATAAATTAGATGTTATATCAGTATATATAGTCAACCTTATAATAGATTATGCACATGGAACTAGAATACAAGATGAAACTACCATTGAGTATGTAGTTTGAAAATCCTTTCTTATTTGAAAAGCTAAAAGTTTCTTCATAATATGAGAGATCTCAATTTGTACTATGCACTTTGATTTTTTTAAAATAAATATGATTAAAGTTGATTTGTAAATTTGAAACATATTGCTTTATTTATAATGGACCTAAGAACTTAGTGCAATAATTTAGTATTTCATGTGAATTAATGGCTATAACATCTCTCATTACCTTCCTTGCCTAGTATTTTCATTTGAAATTCAAAAAATTAACTTCATTAGATTTGTAATGCCACGTGGATTCTTTCATATGTTCTTGGATGCTTGGTATTATTAATATGATAGACATATCTTTTCTTCTCTTTTGTGATTAGTAATGGTTTATTTCATATTTACATACTGGCTTCATGTGATATGTGTTTGCATGTCATTGTTTTGCTGATCATTGAGGTGTGATATATTCTATTTTTTTCATAGGGATGCAGGTTAGTAGCATGGTGATAAGTGGATGACTCTTGATATTCATCTTTCCCATAAGTACCTATATAAAGGTCCATGATGACATCACCTCCATTTTAGTGGTATGGTGACACATGGACATCTCTCGATGATCCATTTGTCTATGATATTTCATAAAAAAGACTTTACAGATGTCACCTCTTAGATCATGACATGTGTATGGATCTTGATGGTCCATTTGTCTAGGATATTTATTAAAATGCTTTGTTGGCATCACCTCCAAGATTCTAAGATGGTGACATGTGGATAGTTTTTGGTGGTTGTCTTGGTAATTATCTTCCATACATAAGGCCAAAATTGTGACAAGTGTATGGTTATCGATGGTCAAATTTCCTAGTATATTTTATACAAAATGATTTTTTGGCATCAACTATAGGAGGTCAGGATGGTGAGATGTGGATATATCTTGGTGATCTACTTCTCTAGGATCTTTTGTATAAAAGTCTTTATTAACATCACCTCTAGGAGTCTAGGATGACTTGTACCTCTTAGCTTGGTGATATATATGATCATAATGATGATGTGTGGCAAGAATGAAAATTGAAATGGTCTAGGAAATACCTAAGTGTGAGATACTTTATTCAAAACTTAGCAAAGATAACAAACTCCATTGCAAGTAAAACACATCAGCCTAGTTAGTTATATAAATCATAAATTAAGTCATGTACATAAATAATTTAAATAAAATTAAAGGCAAAGATTAAATCATATAATATGGATTAGACATATCTTTGATTCCTTTTAGCTTTGAAAACACCCTATAAATAAAAGATGAAATATATGGATTGTTTAAAGTAAACAACTAAAAACTGAGATAGTCAAGAGAATTTATCAAGCATTAGATAAATTACATGAATTCATGATTTTAAAACATGTGTATCATAGACTTCTGCTTCAAAATATTGTAAACTAATGTTAAATTAATATTCTCCCCCTATTTGAAAATTTTAAAAAGGGGCATGTGTGTGTGTGTGTGTGTGTGTGTGTGTGTGTGTGTGTGTGTGTGTGTGTGTGTGTGTGTGTGTGTGTGTGTGTGTGTGTGTGTGTGTGTGTGTGTGTGTGTGTGTGTGTGTGTGCGCATGCGTGCGTGTGTTAGACCACAACAAATATAGACTCACATGGGAAAACACTCCCAAGTATTTTGAGAACACAAAATTTTAGAAATGTATCATGACAAAACTTTATCTCCAACAAAGAAAGAATAAGCAAAGCAAATCCTAAAATAGATTCATACATCTTCATGCCACATATTAACTCTTTTTATTCATTGAATTTGTGTGTGCAATCTAATTAAATGATTTTTGCTTGGTTATGAAAGTTTTAGTGGAGACCTAAATAATCACTATAAGTTTAATTTTGAATTTATTTTTGTAAACAAAAAATAAGGAAATCTTAGACATTTCTTTTTTACCATCTAGGTGTCTATATCACTGATATAGATATATATTATTTCACTAAAATCCTTGATCTACTTTAAACTAGGTGTCCATAGCCCTAGTAGAGATTACTTGAATCACACATTTTCTATTATTTTGTATGATTTTTTTTAATTAATTTATTTATAGAGATAGTAAATGGTTGGGAACCATGATTATCTAGTTACATGTATAATAAAACTTACTTTGTTAATACATCCATGCCAATGCCTATATAGTCATATGTATATTATTTCTCATCTAATTTTTTTTCTTGAAACAATGTAATAAATTATCTAAAATAGAAAGCCTTTATAAATATTTCATGAGTATATCAGATTAAATCCCAAAATTCTAATGAACCTATTCATCCTAAGTAGAACCTAATTTAATCACAATACATATCTTAACTACATAAAGTCTAGTACTATCAAAATAAATCATAGTGAAAACCAATTGTGATCCCTTATATATTATCCCATTGCTTTTGTCATGTCCCCTTTTTTGTGGTTCCAACATAGGAAATTTGTGACTATATTCTAAATTTTTACAAAACTAACCTATAAAGCACCACAACTAATCTACTAAAAGCAAAAAAAGATGAGGAAAGACTACTCTCATAGAACAATTAATTATTTTAGAAATTATGAAATCTAATTTAGAAATCAAGAGATATTTTTTAACCATACATCTAAAAGTTTTAATTATATTCATCCTAAGGAATCTTCAATTAGAGTAACCATTAAATAGCAATTCAAAAACTATACATTAACTAGAAAGGTTAGGTCCTTACCTTAGAGGTATTTTAACTGAAAGACATTCTTACCTAGGATCTATGATATTTGACATGGTTTAATCCATAAAGGAGTGAACTTATCATGTTGTCCTTTCTTCTCATGTTATTTATCCTATATAAGCACCAAGTATGAGATATTAAATGCCTTAAACTTGTTTCTTTTGTCAACCAATATTTTTACAATATCATTATGTTTACTAAAGTTTTACAATGCTTCAATTCTTATGTCATCCATGTGGACTTTGTCTAATATTATAGATTTTATTATTTAATTTTCTTCCATGCACTCTTACATTAATTAGTATATTGGCATCTTGAGAGTAATAAGAAATAATAGTTTTTATCCATACACTACTAAAAAGGGTGAAAATTTGAGGGATTGTTTGTGATTGGTTATATCTACCCATAGTGCATACTTTAATAATATATGAAATTCTCCTTGTTTATATTATGATAAATTATTAATGGCATTATTCACATTTTTATTTGTATATTTAGCTACTCTATTTCTTTTTGGGTAGTAATTCAACAAGAACATGATTGTGTTTTGGTTGTCATAGGCCCATTCTGTAAATTTAAAAGATTGAAAATGTAAACCTTTATTAAAAAAATAGAAAAATTGGAGTGCCAAACATGGTCAATATATTTTCTTCTAAAATATTGATTACATCAATCAATATAAAATTATTTATTTTTATATCTTCACTCCACCTAGTATATTAGTCAATTACTATGAGGAAAATCTTGTGTCTTATTGAAGAGTTTGGGTTTATCACCCAAATAAAATAAATACCCCATTGGGTAAAGGGATATGCCTCAATGATTGGATACAAAGGCATGACAACATTTAATTATCTCTTCCCAAATACTTGGTAGTCATGGTAGGTCCTAACATGATTATGGACATCCTTGCAGATTGTAAGATAGTAACATCCCATCCTTAGAATATTATGAGTTATTGTGTTTCATGAAGGATGTCTATTACATATCTTATAATGCAAGTTATTAAGGATGTCTATAGCTTCTTATTTTTAAATGAATCTTAGATAGATGCCTTCATATTTCTTTCTGTATAAGACTCCTTTCTTGATCATCAAATGAGATAATTTGAGTTGAAGTGATCATCTTATCTCTCTATTTTGTTATAGAGGATAAGATATTATGATCAGATAATGAACGATTTGAGTATACCAATCACCATAAATTATTTAAGTCTCATTAATTTCATCAATACTAATTCATGGATTATTTTTTGTTATCATCTAAATGATTCCCTAACCTATTACCATCTTGGCTATCAGGATATCAAGGTCAGAATCTTAAATTTTAGCCATCCATTTTCCACTTCTTTTGCCTAGTTTATTTTGTCTAAGCATGAGATTGATTTCAAGATATGTAACAATGGCATAAGTTTTATTTTTATAGAATATAGTACTTGAACATTTTGATAACTTTAATCAGGGCATAGATCTACTTATCTATTATTAAGTATTTGAATTCAACATCCTTCAGATCTATAATCATGAAGGTAATGTTATGTGGAGAAATAAATAAATATTCATGTTGGTGAGGTTGCATGTAAATATTCATGTTGATGAAGTGGAAGTCATTATTCATACTATTAAGGTGACATGTGGGGCATATTTCTCCATCAAGACACATGGGTCACCTACTTTTGATTGATATGTATAGATGTGGGATGAATTTGTAGTGGTGATCCATGATTATGAAGTTTTCTCTTGTCAAAACAAAAGTTTCATATACTTTTTGTTTACTCTTGTGCAAGTGGGAGACAAAGACCGCTATTCCAAATTGATCACCCATGTGAAATGGGGTGAATTTCCATGTGGGGGATGATGAATATGAGTTTGAATTTAGGCTAAAGGATATCCTTTACCTTTTTTGGACTCTTGTGCATGTGGGGGACAAAGACAACATTACTAATTGACCATCCATGTGAAGTGGAACAAAATTTAAGTGAGCCATGTTTTGAGGGTTCCAAACCAAAGTGGATCACATGGTGGATCACCTCTTCCTGTTTATGAATAATCCATTCAAGATGAGGATAGATAATTTGTTGGATTAATTTTTATTTTTTCTCTCTTGTTCTTCATTCTTGTATTTATACAAAGGGAATGTAATCCATGGAATTTTTAGGATAAATTATAATGAGAGTTAAGATTTATAGATTATCTTTGGTATGTGTATGGAAAAATTTGTTATTTTATTGAAGATCGTTTTCTGAAACTGTTAAAAGTAGTTGTGGTTTATTGAAGAGAGCTATGTGTTTGTAAGCTCTATGGGTTATTGAACTCATCATTTGGTATGATTAAAACAAGTGTGAAGCTATGTGTTTTCAAAATTTGGTGCTAGAGTATGTTTTAATCCTGATGCCTTCTTTTCCATATTATTTTGTGTAGAAAACAAGAGGAGGCATCTTCCAAAAAATAGGAGAGTTGTTGGGAAGAATAATTAAAAGTGTTTTTTTTACAAGTGTTAGAGATGGAGATAAGATAAGGATGAGGAGAATATTTTATGCTTTATGGAAAATATAATTTAGAAGATCTCATGTAATTGATATCTAAATAAGAGACTTCTTTTGATGAAGAGAACATTGAAGACCCCACAAGGGTAAAGATTTCAAGAAATAGGATGAGTGGAGTAATAACCATGTGTTAGAAGGATTTCCAAGTGAGGAGATAAAGGAAAGGTAAGAAGAAGCTATGTGAGTGGGAACATATGGTTTTTAAGCTAATGGTTGAATTTTTGAACCCAATAATGAAAGTAGAGTGGAAGAATAACCTTCATGTCTTAAGGCTTAAGAGAGAAGAGAAGAAGAATATTTACATGATATAAAAAAATATGAGAGAGAATTTGCCATGTGATCAGTTGATATATATTCCAATTAGTATCAAATAAAATGAATTGAATGAGAAGAAGATGAAGGTTATCTTTGAAGACAAAAAGGATGCGAGGGTTATATGTGTAGAGCCTAGTTTTGATTTGGATAAAAATAATGTGGAAATCAGATGTGAGTAGCCCATATATGGAGACATGATTTTGAGGGATGATGGAGAGATAATAAAATAATATTCTAGCCATATATATTTGCAAAAAAGTGAATATTTTAACCATTAATAATTAGATAAAGATGAATGGAATAGCCTAGAATAGTTCTAAATTTATTTCAAAGAAAATTTTGATGTGGATGTTGTTAAAGTGTACATAAGGAGATGATAGGTAATATTAGATCCATGAGAGAGTAGCTGAAAATGGTGGTTTTTGATATTGAATATGATCCAATAGAAGGTTGGACAATTTATGAAAAAATCGAGTTGGATTTAGGTGGAGGTGGTCAGTTTATGGTGGGTTTTAGCCCATATGAAAGAGTGAGATGCATGATAGAACATCTTGGTGGTAGATGGATGAGAGTGGGTTTCATCTCAAAAGTGAGTGGAATAAGTTTTCATTAAGACTTTGGTAGAGGAGGATGGATTGTGGGGAATGTGATCCCATAAAGAGATATAAAAGGAGAAGATATAATAAGAGGAGAGGAGGAAATCCTATAAGTAGGAGCTTGAAATGGAGAAGGAAGGAGAACAAATATCTATGCTACTTGTTGTATTGGAAGGGGATCCCTTGATCATTAAACTTAATGAAAAAAATATTAGTTATACCAATTACCCCATCAATGTGAGTAAGATCTCACAATTCTAAAACCTTAAGTGTCTAATGTAGGAGCATCTAAGTGTTCATGTAATCTTGCATCAACCAAAAACATGGTGGTGTGTGTGTTCATGTGTGCATGTGTTTAAGGTTGTAGGATCCTATGATGTTTGGATAATGATCATAGAAACTCATATAATCTCAATTGTTTTCAACTATAGGAGAATGATGTGGAGAAATAAATCACTATTCATGTTGATGAGATGGTAGGTCACTATTCATGCTGATGAGGTGGAAGTCACTATTCATATTAAATAGGTAGCATGTGGGGCATAGTTGTCCATCAAAGCACATGTGACACTTAATTTTTTTCATATGTATGGGTATGAAATGAATTTATATTGGGGATATATGACTATGAAGTACTCTCTTATAAAAAAAAGAGATTCTTTATCTTTTTGAATCGTTTAGAAATGGGAGACCAAGACCACTATTGTAGATTGGTTACCCACGTGAAGTGGGGTGAATTTTCATGTGGGATATAATGAATATGAGGTTGAATTTATACAAAAGGATATCCTCTACATTTTTTTGGACTCTTGTACTTGTAGGGGATAAAGATAACTTTATTGATTGACCACCCATGAGGATTTGGATGAAATTTGAGTGGCAAATGTTAGAGGGGTCTAAACCAAAGTGGAGCACATGGTGGAACAACTTTTTGTATTGATGAATAATCCTTCCAAGTTGAATATGGTGAATTTTTTGTCCTCATTTGTATTTTATCTCTCCTACCATTTATTATTGTATTTCTATAAATGGATTGTAATCCATAGAATTTGTAGGATAAGTTAGAATGAGAGTTAATCTTTATGAATAAGCTTTGTATAACATTCTTCGTATGTGTATGCCAAGTATTATGATTTTGTATAGGAGCATTTTATAAATCTAATATAAGTGGTTATGATTTATTGAAGAGATTTATGTAATTTTAAGCTCTATGTATTTTTGAACTCATCATAATGGGATTATCACTATGTCCTCTATATTTGTGTAAACACAATAACCAAACTATGTTCTAAATAAAATGAATAAAGAAATAAATCCTTACTAAAATCTAGAGTAATTAGAACTAAGTATTGAGTAATGGAAATCTTGATGTCTTGGAAATTTCTCTGAGCTTCTATCATCCATTATATCTTAGCATCTTTCTTTAGTGTAGTGTTTAATAGTTTAAAAATATCTATAAATCTATAATTGAATTTCTCCCAAATTTTATCTTACCAAAGAAGGACTTCAGCTCATTCTTGCTGCATGGAGGTATCAAACTAGATATGGCTTATACCTAATCTAGATCAATGGAGATATTGTATTTGGTGATGATATTACCTAATATCTTCCCTTTGGTAACTTCAAAGATGATTTTATTTATATTAAGTGACACTTTATATGTTATACATGTATAAAAAAATTGAATGTAGTATATGTGGTCATCTATATTTTGGAGAACACAATGAGGTTAACCATGTATATGACGATGCACTTGACAACAAACCCTTGGAAAAAAAATTACATGGATATTTTAAAGTTTGGTATTTCATTAATTAGGATGAAAAATGTCCTCTTATATGCAAAATTTGCCTAATTTCTTGTGAATGGATTATTCATGTGATTCTCTACCCATACTAGTACTTAATTGTAAACAAAGAATCCATCAAGAAGGGACATCATCTTTGATACACTTATAACTTGAATTAACTCACCTGGTAAAGGAAAAGGGTAATTATATCTCTTGGATGCTCTTTTCAAGTTCTTGAAATCAACATAGAGTCTACTTTCTTCACTCTTCTTCCTAAGTACTACTAGATTAAATACCCAATTAGAGTTATTACTTGAGAAAATAGTTATGGTATATAGTAGATTATATATTTTTGTTGGAATTAGAGGTTCAAAAATTAGGTTTCCTATCCTCTATCTTTACATAAAATACATGTGATATGGATTTAGTGTGATAGTGTGAGTAATTACTATAGGGTCAAAACCTTTCAAGTCTTCAGATGTGTAACATATCGCATATTTATATTCTACTGGTAGGTCTTTTATCTTTTGTTTCTTAATTTGAGTGAAACTCAAGCCTATATTCACGTACTAAGGGTATTGGTTAGTGTCCAAATTTTGTTTAGAAAATTTTGATTTAGTTACTCTTGGTGGTTTTTTGTTTTGATATTGGGGATCTAAATCAAAAGATCACTCTTATAAGACCATGCCCAGAGGGTTGAAGTTCTCCTTTAATTTTATAATGCCATATTATCTATGTTATTCTTCATGCATGGGTTAGATGTATATCTTATCTCTTATCTAGACTTCAAAAGATCTAGAGTTTTTCTTAAATTTCACTATATATTGGTCATACTCAAACACCTACAAGTTTTCCACATTATCTAGTGCAAAGAGGTGAGTGACCAAATCCATTGATAAATTTTGACTATTTGAGTCCTAGAGTTGTTTTAGATTAGCAACTAAAGCTAGTAACAAATTACCTATCTTGATTTGATCTCTACTAATAATCCTAATGTTAAATCCTTCAAAGGATTCAATAAAGTCTTAAGCTCTATTATTTTAATTATTTAATTAGTTGAGCTTACATTGATACCTATTCCTAATCTAACTAATCACTAATAAAATACCACTAAAGATATATAGCTACTTAATAATGTAATTTAGTGCAAAATATAAGCCAAGGATCAGAGATTCATACTCTAATTTGTTATTGGTATAGGGAAATTACAACCTCTAATACGTAAGGTAACTCTCTCCATCTAGATCTGTTAGGTCTATACCCACACTAGAACCTTATTTTGATCTAGCTCCATAAAATGAAGAGATCATAGATGAAAGGATCTTCAAATTATTATTTATGAAATGTATGTTCTTATCTAGTGGTAAATTTGTATATGCCTACATATGAATATAAAAAGTCTACCTTTTCATTCATGGCATTGTACTCTATGATAATATGCTTCATATTAGGTTTATGATCCACTCAAGTCTTATTGGATACCCATTTCCATGGTAACCACATATGAGATAAGTCAATGGCTAGATACCCTTTTAATGTCTTGAACTAATCACAGCTCAGTAATAGATTGTAGTATTTTAAAATGTTGATGAAAAAAATGTTGATGATATACTACACACATTCCTCAAATCCAATTAGATGCACACATTAATTAATTATCTAACACATGGGACTGAAGACTTGTCTAATTATATTACCAACCTATTTAACTTATTAGGAATAAAACCTAAATTTTAGCACATAGTAGTAAACATCGCATTGGTCAAGGAACCTGTGTCAACCAAGAAGTTGTGCATGTTCTTGGTAAACATTCAAACTGTTAGCAAAAATATTAGTACTTTGAGTTTGTATTTGAATACCATCACATTGGCATGCATAACTTTCAATTTGTCTAACGTAGAGGATTTTTATATCATGGATTTGAGTAAAATTTATCTTTATTCTATTATTTAATCCAATTCATGTAGGGTGATGTTAACCTTGATCTTCTTCATGTCCTCAAAAATATTTTACCTAACCATGATTTATGGTTATGTATTATATAGCTACTCATATCTCCAAGGGGAGGTGGATTATTTTTGGACTAAGAATCTAGAGTGGTAGAATTATTATTTAGAGGCATTGAATTAGTAATTATCTAATTTCTCCTCATATTGTAATAATTCCTATGGAACTACTAGAATTCATGGATTGCATCTGTGTTATCTTCTAATTTATTATCATCCTATTATGGAAATGGGAGATCATAGGTAATAAATACCATAGTTGTACTAGGGTGTCAAGGATTGGTAGAGGATGAAGGCTCCATTTTATGTGTATAACATTCATACCTATCCATATTCATTTGAAATATATTGAAAGTTGTGAAGAATTTGATGCAGTCAAGATCAATATTATAAACCCTACAATAATTTGGAAGGTTTTTTCCATCATGTTGGTAAATGGAATCTTGTTGAATGGAACTTATTGTTCTTTATTGTTTCTAGACCTTTTGAAAAGCTTATTGCATATCTTGAATCTAAAACCCTAATTGGTAATTTGGCCTCATGCATTTTTTCATGTTTCAGGACCATCCTATGCATTGATTCCAATTTTATTTTTATTGAATTAGAATTGGTTACATGCATTTTAGTAGTATTGATAGGTATACCTGATTAATTAAGGATTTAATAGTTATGAATAACATTATTTAGGAATCTAAGATGTTGACTGGCTAGTGTTTGGGTTAAGGGTAACTAATTATAAACTAGATTTTAATTTTGGCCCATAGTGTTTTGGTTTGTATTTAGAATTGAACTGGAGGCTAAAAAATTAGGACCAAAATTGTGTGTGAATAAAGACTAACTATGAGGGTTCAATTATTTATCTACATTGATAGATTTATCATAATCCAAAGGTAATGTATAAATACCAACACTATAGTTAAACATAATAGTCATAGGGTCCAAATCATTCTTGTACATCTCTAGGGCCAAAACCTAATTAGGTGTGTAAGTAATCTCAAGTCTATTGTACATCTTCTTACATATAATAGTGAAGGCTTGGATTATCTTATTTAACTCTCTCCTCATACATGTAAAGTGTTGATAAACAACACTTACACTGGTGACCTAGTTAAATTATGCCAAAAATGTGTTTTTACACTTTTCCCTAGAGGTAATTGAATGTTTTGGGACATTGGAAATCTAGTCATAGGTCACCTCTTGTAATATGAATGGGAATAGTGTACATGTCATGACTTCATGGGTGAAATTCAGTCTTCTCAAAGTAGTTTTGAAGACATCAATATGTTCTTCTTTTGTCCTTCTGCTTGAGGGATAAAAAGAAGACATATATTTATCAAGGCTTCTAGGTAAGTCAAGGATAACTCTTAAAAAATTGATAACATCACTAGTTATCCAATTTGGATCCTGAACTATAGGTTGGATTTGAGGTTTTGGATGGACCATCAGGAGTAATGGAAGATAGGGTTGTTTTGCTAGAGATAATGACTAAGATCAGGGTTCTCTCCTAACTCTTTTATCAAACCTAATTTTTATATGGATTTTAAATGTGGGAATAATAAGTTAGTGTTATAGGTTAATGTTTTAGGTATTTTAGGTTCTTATAGTAGAACTCAAGTGATTATTTTAAAACAAAATAGAGGTAGATGTTAATTTCCTCTTTCTAGCACCATATTAAGTTTTACTCTATTCATTTGGGTTTTATGCACACCATATAAAATTTTATGATATAGCCTCTAACATTTTAGGATCCATGAAAATAAAATCACAATAAGGTACAATTTGTAGGGTATTGGGTTTTATAAACAACCTATGGTGGAATAGGGGTGAGAGATAAAAGTTATTTACCATAGAATAGTTGGATATGGGTGAACCTAGATCTACTTGAAATGGGTGGAAGGATGATGGTTATAACTAAGGTGGGGAGGATTAAAATATAAACTCAAAAATGATAGAATGGTAGGGTAGGAAATAAGTATTGAAGATGACACTAGATGAAACCTTTCAAAAATAGAACTTGAACTCGAGGTTGGATAAGAAATCACAAACCATTATTTTTAAAATATTTTGTAGCATACTAGTAACCAAACATGGTTAGAACTAAAGGTAACCAATATACAACATACATAAACATGTGAAATTAAAGGTTTCTACATTTGTCAAACTACAATAACACATCTGAAATGGGGAATTATGATTTAAATACAAAATGTATTAAGATCAACTATAGCTTAATGTGAATGAATGTAAATAAAAGAAATAACTAATACATAACCAAAGACTAAGAAATGAGAATTATAGACATTCTTATACAATCCAAAAGATAGATAAGAATATATATTTTCACATCAAGGTTAGAATTATAGAACTTCTCAAAATTTCCTATTAATGTCAATGCCCAAAATTCTCCTCTTTTGGAATAGGAATATACAAGTACAAATAATCCTGAGATGGGGAAGGCCACATTTCTCAAGGGAATTATAAAAATACAAGTCCAAAAATAAAATTGTATGCTAATATTATATAAAACATTCATGCATAACATTGATCACTCAATTTATAATTCTTCCTAAGAAAAGAATATATACATGTTAAATAAATTTGGAACTAATAGTTCCATCTCAACTAGACCATGCAAGTACATATGTATAATTAGATGTTGTTAATGTGAAAACATTTAAATAACTTACAGCATGATAAAGCCAATATATAAGATTACATGGATGAAACTAGAGGTATAACTGGAGTTAAAATTGAGATAGGCACTAGAACTAGAAGTGATCTTGAAATAAACATAGGAGTAGGTGGAATTGAAGTTAAACATTGTGATACAACTAGAAAAGGTATTTGAGCTACAAATAAACCTAATGTAGACAATGGTAGTGGGACATAAGTTTTCCAAATCTTAGTATACACCAATGTGCACTTGAAAGCTAAGTAAACTAAGGTGGTCTTGGCATGACCCATGATGCAATAATTAATTTCTTAGTTACTTATGTCTAAAGGTAAAGAGTGACTCACTTGGAAGTCAATCTCAATAGTCTTAAAATTTAGTAGAGTTATTTTGAATAATTGAAGAAGCTTATCTATCAATTTATTGTGAATACTTGGCCAATATAACTCTAACCTCATATTACACTGACTCAATCCATATCATTTTATCTCTTACAAAATTAACCAGTGGCATTACCTCATCATTGGTTCTATAAATAGTGCCCTTGATCTCTACTTTGAAGATGTATACTGTTACTTGTAGAATATTGTAAGAAATGGTCATAGGTGCCAATTTACTTTGTGGAGTGCCTACATGAATGAATCTTAAGTTAGTAAGGATAGATATAGATCCCCTATCTTGGTTTACAAATTAATGAACCTGAGCCCTAATCTCTTGATGCCATTATCCAATATATTTTTAGGGGCCTACATGGAACTCATCTTTGGCTACTACATGGATTAGTCAAAATTTATAAACATTTCCTTCATTACCCCTCTTATTACATGTATAAATATATCTTCCTTAATCCTCTCTAGGTATGAAGGATTCACCTTCCTTCTCTTAGATAGAAAATATCTTGTCTCTAATCCAACTCTATCTATTGGCAGTCAACCATCAGAGTTTTCTTCTTGATATTTTTCAAAGTG
Organism: Torreya grandis; assembly: GCA_037957365.1. Taxonomy (NCBI): domain Eukaryota; kingdom Viridiplantae; phylum Streptophyta; class Pinopsida; order Cupressales; family Taxaceae; genus Torreya; species Torreya grandis. The sequence goes on from JARHVA010006829.1 coordinate 416,161, forward strand.
ATTGTATATTTTTTAAAATGAAATTTAACCCTAGTTTACTTAGTTATTACTAAATCATGTCTTCTAATTTAATCTTCATACTATAGTTTCTCTATTTATTCTATTTTCATTATAGATGGTGCTCACTGAGTTGGTTGTGCTTGTTAGGATTATTGAGCTTGTTAATATCCTTGAGTAGTTGAAGGGGATGGGCATGGAGGTAGCATAGCCTTTTGGGAGGATTTACCTATTACAATAAAAAGATGAATAACTTTCCTCCAACCAGTATCCTCCTTCTAGACTAGTGTATATCTGATGTATTTGACTTTCCCCTGTGATTTTTGCATATTAATTGTAGGTGTATATGTCTATGTGACGTATATAATAGGCATTTATATGTATGTATATTTCCTTTTATGGGTTATTTGTGAAACAAAATAGAGGTAAACACTAGGTTTTCAAAATTTACCCCTTTGCTTGGCTCAGGGGATTGAGGATTAGTCCTATTAAAAGAAGTAATAGGTTATGATGGTACTTAATATATTTTGAAAATAACTAGTAACATATGTATTTATGATCCCAAAATTCATAATAATAGTGGTCATAAAATCTACAATAGTAGATTGGGTTGTGGTGGGAAATTTTTTTCATGCATTAGTAGTCGGGGGCTAGGTTATTTAGCTTAAATAATACAAAGAATGTAAATAATGTGTTATACTAGTTGTTATTTTATGAATTGAGGATGTTTAAAAATAATGTGCACTTTTATGACTTATAACCAAAAGAGGATTAGCTATAGCACTAGATATTGTAGTTGACATTGTTTTAATATGAGGTGGACAATTTGGAGATGTATAATTTAGGAATGGCCCCTATATTGTATATCATAGTTTCGAATCTACCTCTCTTATTTCATATCCATCTATATCTAAAAATATTTTAGTAGATACCAATCTATGTCCATTTGGTTGATATCTTCAGATCCTTAAATTAACCCAGTTCCTCATAACTAGGAACTTTCCTTAAACAATCATTCATCCTCTAGATCTAATTCTGTTGTCTTGTAAATTGACCATGACTCTTTAATTTCTATCATAGAGACCCGATATTATTATTTGGTCTTTATTATATCTTCCTCTCCACTTTCAGAGACCATGATAGGATTTGATCCTCCTTTCTTTTATGCTTTCTCTCTTTAGGTACTTATATTAGTTCTTCCTTCACTTCTACCTTTTGAGGAGAAATAGGTGGAGTCTTGGGATTCCTTGCATATGTAAGTATTTTTTTAGTATAAATAGAGGCTACCATAATAAGAGGTGGAGTGGAAAATGAATGAATGGTAGTTGTAGGTGGTGTTGAAGTGGAAAGAGTAGTCACTACAAGAAGAATGATGGATGATGAAGCTAATAGTCCAATAGGATGGGATGATGTTGTTGTGGATGTCAAAGAAGGAGTAATATGTACTTGAGAAAAGAATGAAGGAAGAGTTACTTGATGTTAAATGGTTAGTGGAGGCAAATGTAACATAGAAAATATACTAGCTACTCTGATTAGACTTGAAGGTATTTATTCTTTAAATATGGATTATAGGGAGGCAATAATAACTATGTGTGTTAGGTAAGTTGGAAGACTCTCTATTTTGTCTTAATCATGAGCTATCCCAAATGGGTTAGCTTCTTCTTGTGTTCTTAGTTCTATTTAAGGAGGGTATCCTTCAATAGGTTTTGAAATGTGTTGCTACTTCTCAATCATTTTAGCATTTTTCTAGGTGATAGTAGGGTCATATTGGATCCTCTATACTAAAAACATAGACATGTTGGCCTTTTGCATCCTTATTCCCACTTCATAATCATCTTCAAAATTCATAATTATGTTTTCATGGTTATATCATAGTGCCCATAGTTGATCTTATTTTTTCTTTCATATTTTCTAAGGTACTCCCTGAAATGTTTCCTTAGATCCTAGTGTCTATAGGGTGATGATTTGAATCCATAATGTGTTCTAATCTTACTAAATAATTGGATATTATCCAATCACATATGTTGAGTCCAATTGATAATGATAGGGGTTGGATTGATGTTTGCCTATTTTCCCTTAACTCAAAGTCAAAACTCTCATCTAATTGAGAAATATATTTTTTTCAATAACCTTATCAGGCACAATCCTTGGTATGCATAAAGGTCGTGTTATATTACCTTGTATTCTAATTATAATGTAGTTGAGGTATAACTAGAAATCACCTATTTTTTAAATATAATTATTTATCTAATCCGACAATATAAGCATATCCTTTTTATAAATTATGGGATAAACCATAGGGTAAAAGGAATTAAATAGATTCTTCATGTTCTTCCTAAACATGTACACATGGAGAATATTAAATTAATTCCATACCCTATTTTTAGGATACTCTATTGATGTTTTATAAGATTTGTGAAATGATGAGTGGATCATTGCAGTTATAGCATCCATTATGTGTGAGATCATATAGAAATTTACATCTAATTTTTTTCAAGATTGTTGATTCTATGAATTAATTTGTAGTTGATTATCTCCCCAATTAATATGATTTTTTTATGTCATAGTCATGTCAAAAAAAGGGACACCTATCTCATTAACATAGGCAATGGTTGAAAAAACATATATTCTATTTTTAAAGGCCATAGAAATTTTCACCCCTAGCCTAAATACAATGATAGGAATGGCAAAATTGGGGCCCCAAACTATAAACTTACTTTGATTACCAACCTATTCATGTAACTTGATGCTGATATTGTTATTGAGAAACTATGTGTTCACCATATCTTGCTTGTATGAGATATCATTCATCAAAATTCTATAATAATTCTCAAAGGTATTGCCACTGATATATTTAGCTAATGTTTTGATTAACTTTATATGTTATTTTTTCTATAAATTTTGTCATTAATAAATAAATCAAACAATAATTCTAAGCATGGAATTACATTAGGCTTGACTGGTGCATTGTGAAAACTAACTGATTTGATGGAAAACAAGTCATATGTGTATATTTATGTGAATATAGAGAAATGGTCCCTAGCTTTGTAGGGATGGACTGCCTTAGACACATCTCAATTGTTAGAATAATGCTTAAATTCATGGTTTAGTCTAATCAAATCTAATGTTGGATCAGTATATTCAATCAACCATACAATAGAGTATGTAGAGGGTAATGAAATACAAGGTGTAGTTGTCATTAAATGTTTAATTTGAAAATACTTTTCTCTGTGAAAAGTCATAAGTTTCTTCATTTTAAGAGATATATGGATTTGTAGTAAGCACTTTGATTGTTTTGAGAGTAATGTGATCAAAATATATTTGATAATTCAAAATATATTGTTTTATTTTCATTAGCCTTGAGAATTAAATGAAATAATTCATTACTTCATGTGAATTAATGGCTATAATGGATTTCATTCCTTTTCCCTACCTAGTATTTTCATTTAAAATTAATAAAATTACTTCCACATATTTTTAATGCCATGTGGCTTCATATGCATGTTCATGGATTCTTAGTGTAATATGATAAATGTCTCTTTTTTGCTATTTCACACCTCTTAAAGGTGCCTATGTTGTTTACATACTTATCTTCAAAGGACACATGTCTACATGTCAATGTTCAGTTGATGGTTGAGGTGTGATCTATTGTATTTTGCTCTTGGGGTTGTAGGTCAGTGGGACGGTGACAAGTGGATGTCTATCGATAGTTTGCTTACCCAAAAGTACCTATATAGATGTACATGATGATGTCACCTATAGGTTAGTAGGATGGTGACATGTTGATGACTCTTAATGATTTGCTTGCCCATAATTTTTCATACAAAATGTCTTATCGATGTCAGCTTTAGGAGGTCAGGATAGTGACACATGTATGGCTCTCATCAGTCTGCTTACTTCAAATATTCCATACAAAAATATTTGTTGATGTCACCTCTAAAAGGATGCGATGGTTACACATGGACATTTCTTGGTAGCTCACTTGCCTAGGATATTTCATATAAAACGATTTGTTGATGCCACCTCTAGAAGGTTCAAATGGTGTTAAATGGATGATTATCGATGGTTTATTTTCTTGATTCTTCCATAATAAAAGATTTGTTGATGTCACCTCTAGGAGGATGGGATGGTGACCCATAGACAACTCTCGATGTTCTGCTTTCTCAAGATCTTCTATACAAAAAGCTTGGTTGATGTCACATCTAGGAGGTTAAGATGATTTATACCTCTTAGCTCAGTGCTTTAGATGAGTGAAATGATGATGCTTGGTAAGAATGAACTTTAATATGGTTTGGAAAAGGTCCAAGTGTGAGTTACTCTGTTCAAAACACAATATAGACAATAAACCCCACTGCAAGCAAAACACATAAACCTAGTAACCATATAAATCATAAATTGGATGATGTACATAAACACTTTAAAGAAAACTAACGGTGAAGAGTAAATCATATAGTATGTCTTAAACACAAATTTAATTCCTCTTAGCTTCAAAAACACCCCACAAATAACAAGATGAAACTTGCAGATTATATTAAACAAACAATGGAAACCAAGCTAGTCAATAAAATTTCTCAAGCATCAAATAAATTCCTTGAATTTATGCTTTTCAACCTTATGTTTCATATACTTCTACTTCAAAACACTGCATGATAATGTTCAATTTATATTGGGCACCTATTTGAAAAATTTAAAATAGGATGTGTGTTATGACACAACAATATCTTAAAATAATTAAATGTAGATAAATGAACCAAGTATTAAAATTCTTAACAAATATATAATGATAAAAAGTGTCAAATCAAAATTAAGTGTGGTCAATAAATATAACTGTGTCTACTGAATATATTTCAATGAATTGAAATATTAAATAAATGTAGGAATAGTGTCAATAAAAATTCATGTTTTATTTAAGGAACTAGTGCCTTTAAATTGTTTGTATATTTTAATCTATAGATCTAATAAAACATTAACAAGTATTAATAGACATGAAAGTAAAAATAAATTACATTTTAATTTTAGCTTTACTTCCACCATAAATTAGATTGGTTGTTTTATATTTAAAAAATAAGATATTGCAATTAAATAATATCATTTACCTATAGCAAAAATATACCGGACAATAATTCATATTATACACAATGACTACATTTATGATTGGTAGATAATTATGAGAACTACATTTGATTGTTGGTAAATTCCTTGAGAACAACTTTTAATATTCAACAAAGAAAAGTTATAAATAAGCTGATTTTAAGCACTAGAAACGAGATTTTAAAAAATTGATAAATATACAGGGTGAACTATTTCTGATCCACTTCAATCATTCATTCAGGGAAAAAAATTGTATGAGAGACTTTTTAAAAGTGTTGAAGTTTACGAATGGCCAGAATAATTATTGGTGGAAGTCATACTTGAATTGCTTAAACAAAGATGGAAAATAAGATCAGAGATTTGAAATTTAGTTATTGTTTTCCTTTCTTGCAGATCACCGAAATTTATGTCTTGCTTAGCATTCTTTTACGGGTAGGTCGGTACTTTCGAGCAATCTTCCCTGATTCGGATCAAAACCAAGTAAGAACGGATCCAAGGTTTTATATTTCAGCATAATTTAGTATCTCTATGCCGACCGTACCCATGATTATGTTCCGTTGGAATTATGTTAAACCACAATCACTGGTTTTCCAACAGCTGTGTTTTAATGTTTGTGAAGCATTTATGCTTGTGATTTTTTAACTTTCAAGACTCCAAAGCAAATCTTTTTATTTTTTATTTTTTCTATGGTAGTACCTAGGGAACAATAAATTGTTATCATTTACTCATTTTCTTTATAAGGTAAGCGTCTTTCAATCCATCTGATGAAAATAGAAGGCCTAAAGTAGTCAGTAATCGAGGTTTGTAGTTTCCAAAATTATCCTCTTTTTACATGTGTTGTCGACATCTTCCATAGTAATAGAGGTTTATAGTTTCCAAAATTCTCCTCTTCTTACACGTGTTGGCAACTTCTTCCTAAGTAGACTCATAACTATTCCAAGTTTGACATGGTCATGTGAGTCTGCCCCTTTGAATTTTTTGGGACCTTCTTTCTATCTTTGTGTCTATTCATTGTTTGGATTCATTCGAGGTCTTTTTCTTTTTGTCTTAGTAACTTTTGTATGTCAATGAGTCCTTAATTTAAATTATGACAATTATATATATATATAAATAATTAATTGGCATTTTAAAAGGGGTGAATATAGAAGGATCACATTGAATATTAAGATTTAATTTCAATTTAAGTTTAGGCACAAGTGACAAGCATTTATCTCTATTCAAATGGCATATATCACATTTGTTTTATAATTTTTAATAAAAATTTAGTTGGATTTTTAATTAGGGAGATGAATTTGAAGCTCTACCTCAAACAAATCATCTACACATTGCATGAACTAAAAGGTATTTGAGTTAAATGGCAAGTGAGATATATAATTAGAAACCCAAATTTGGTGTTTATCTAATTGAACTAATTCTCCCTTCTATATTTTAGATTAACATCTTACTATGTAAATCTCGGTCAAGAAATGTTTTATAAGTTTCTTCAATTCTACATAAATAAACATGAAAGTGAACATACATAAAGCTGTGACATCTGAAAGTGAATCAACATTAAAAAAAAATGGAGCCAAAAACCTTGTGTTGGGAATATTTTACACTCCTCGACAAACTTGGCATGCAATTTAAGGATCATTGTAATAAAGGATGATTTTTACTAAGAGGTTTAGACTTCACACATAGGTGAAAGTCAATCTACACATTCCAAATCTCACACCGAGGTGGAAGACAATATACACATTCCAAATCCAAGTTCAGATTTCTAAAAAATTAATAAGAGTTTGACATCTCATTTAATTTGATTTTCCATGTCATTATCATTATTACATTACAAAAGAGTTGTGGTACTATTTTAGACACTAGAATAGATATGATTTCTATACTCTATTACCATATTTGTTATATCTATTTATTAGTGTAATTTACTTTTTTTTTTTTTTTATTACTAAAAACTAGATTTATGATAAACATAATTAATAAACTCCAAATAATTTTTATAAATTAATGTTACATAAAATAATATATTCATAATATATAATTAGTTTACACCATTAACTCATTCAAAATGTAATATTATTTTTGTCTTCCTTTCTCGAATTTATGGTTTTGTTTTCCAAATTCAAGATCAAAAGATAACCCATCAGCTTGCTTTCACCCCTATATCAAAACATGGATGAGTAATAAACTTTGCAAAAAAACATTGAAAAATGAGATAAAATAGCTAAAAAAAAAATCTGAAAATATAAAAAGCTAAAATATATATAAAACACATATTGCCAACCTAACAATACCGATCATACACCTTACACCATGTTACTTTGTCCACATTGTCACCTAATGATGAACACGCGAAACTGACTAGCATGCTTAGCTATAAATAGAGAATCAACACTATAAGATTTTTTGCAACAAGAGAATTTTAACTAAAATAAACTTTGAAAAAAAAAAAAAAAAATCCTGTATGAGGTAATAACCTAGCGCCATTCTCTAATAAATGTTTTCCTCAAACAAAAATACACAAATATTATCCTCATGTAATAATTAAAAAAACATAAATCCACACACAAAAGGAATCCTCAGCTGTCTAACCAAATCATTATTTGCATAAATATTTCCACATCTTCCTCTCCAAAGAAATCTAAAACACTACATGAGGTGTCTGTAACAAAACTGAAAAGTTATATAAAAGTACTTGTGAACGTAAAGACCATATCCAACAAATAAAATACCACACATACATCACCATATCAATTCGAAAGGATCTGCTCACCTGAGTTGCATAGTGGGCTACCACCAAAGACCTCAATTTGTTAAACAATATTTTTTTTTGCCAAATAATGATACTAGAGTTAAATAACACCAATATAAAAAGGAAATTATGAAACAGGTCTAAAATAATATATTAAAGTACAACCAGAAAAATATAAAGCTATACTTAGATATTATATTTAAATATGTGAAAAAATGATTGAACAAAAACATACATAGAAAAATTCAAAGAAAGAAAGTAATACACGTACGCACTATTATATAACTATGAAATTGGGAAAAACACTATTAACTATACTCTATTTATACAAATATGGATCTATATTATATTTAGGTTAGAATTGGTAGGTCATATATAACTATGAAATTGGGAAAAACACTATTAACCATATTCTATTTATACAAATATGGATCTATATTATATTTAGGTTAGAATTGGTAGGTCATTGATTATGTATTTGACAAAACTAAAACGATATTAATTTTGTATCCCATTTATCTTTTTTTTGGTATGTGTTTTACTTTTATTTTTTAATTTTATAGATTGGTACATAAGATATTGATGAATAAATTGATAATTTACTTTGCAAAATTGAAATGCATTTTTTTTTTGTGGCATGTGTTTTATTTTTCCTTTTTTAATTTTAAGGTTGGTGCATAAGATATTGATGAATAAATTGATAATTTACTTTGCAAAATTGAAATGAAGAATGCACTAAAATGTCTCTTCTTTTATTTTTAGTTTAATCCTCAAATGTATGAATAAAAAAGTATTTGAAATTTATATTATTTAGAAAACATATTCATGAATTATAAATACATATCGCACATGATTGGAATTAGAGTTAATATCTCTTTCATTTATATGATCAAAATCCAAACTTAAGTGAGAGATATTATTTCACCTTCTATTCCTATAATAATGAAATGAAAATATATGCTCTAGCTATAACCTTATTTCGGTACACATTTTTTATGAAATAAGACTTGGATATGATGTGGATGCAATGAAAGATAAATGATTAGGTCCCTTGTGTAGCAATAAATAAAATCAATATTTGAATTAATAACTTAAGAGAGCCTCTTTCTTGATACTAGAATGATCACTTAATATATTTTTTCTATGAAGCTCTCCAAGTCAATTTGATTTGATCATATCAAATAGTGAGAAGATAAAATCAAGGCAGGGGAATCTAGCTAATGAGAAATGCACCCATAAAAGAAAGACCTACCAAGCTAGTGTGCCATGCGTTATATCTAGAATTGAATAACTAAAATTTTGATTACAATCCTAAAGGAAAAAAATAAATGTAAAGATAAAGTATAATGGATGATTCAGATCCTTAAGATAACAAAAAATAGATGTGAGATTATTTATAGGAAATATATATGGATCAAAACCAAACATACTCTAATGTGTGTGGAAAGGTGTCTAAAAATAGCCAAATGTATAAAAGTGGATTAATTGTGATAATGCATGACAAATATTTAATGTAAAATTGTGTTGAATAGAAATTATATGAATATACAATACCTCAATTTATATGTGTATCAGTCAATAATAATAATGCATAATAATAATAATAATAATAATAATAATAATAATAATAATAATAATAATAATAATAATAATAATAATAATTAATAATAATAATAATAATAATAAAGCACATCTTAACCTACACTTACCCTATGGAGGAATGATAAAACATATGGATTCTTGGTTTAGGTTCCACCCATGTGTTGATAGATCCTAGTGCACCTGCAAGTATTCATGGATGAAAAGTAGTATTTAAATGTATTTATATATAGTTACAAATATAAAATGATAAAATATAAATTGAAATATGATCATAGGAAAAAATACACTTGATGGCATGTGTACGACAACTTTTCCACTCCTAGGTTATTGAAAATGGAAAAAAAAATATTCTCATGTATTCTCATGTACTTAACATATGGGAATAAAATATCTAATATCTTTTCCTAGTATTTATATTATTCATGGTACATATAAGTATGTAAATTAACTCAATTATCATTTTTAAAATTTAAATGTTATAAAAACCATTCCATATTAAATGAGAGTTGAAGGTTCAAAATAAAAATGTATTTTTAACTAGTCAATCATATTTAACATTAAATAATAATATGTTTTACATAGTTATAAGAGTTTTCCTATAACCACTCTCGTACAATGTCAGAATTTTTATAACAAATCATTAAATTACACACAACGTACAATATCTCAATAATTTTATGTGATTTGTTTACCAAATCACTGACAATGATATATTTTATTATTACTCATTCATGTTCACACTAAATATTGTCAACATTCCTTCTTTTAGTGTGAACTTAAGAAGTCGAATTTACCTGAAAACAAATCCATAAACATTCAAAAATGTTTTATTGAAAAATATCTATCAAAGCTTATTTGGTGGCTTACAACTAAAAGTTAACAAGAAATTTACAATTCTGAAAATTTAAAATGACACTGAACCTATAAAACTGGATGATTTTAATTTCAGACACAAATTATCATGACACACTGATAATAGACTTCTAATATCAAAATAAAAACCTAACACTAGATTAAAAATGACCAAGACTTAGATTTTAAAACAAATCTATGATTTAAATACTAAACCTATTAAAAGAAAAGAAAACCAAGACTTAAGACTATAACTTAAGATTTTAATATTAACATCTAATATAACATATATTAAAAAACATTGTTTTCTAATACCATTCTCTTTTAACTAAAATTATATCTTTAGACTTAATACATATAAATTATAAACTAACAAAATGGGGGTTCATAAAAAAGCCATGAATTGATTTTTAAAACCATGAATTGAATTCTATAACAATCAACTAAAACCAATAACAAAAAACCTAACTTAAATCGTAAAACTATGGACTAGAAAGTGGGTTTGAAGAAAACTAATATAGCTTTGAATATTTAAAATGGAATATTGTTGTGTATTTTATTACTTTTGAAGGACAAGAGCATGACATTGAGGGAGGATGAATTTATAGGTTTGTATTTGTCATTTGCAGTAGCTGGGTAAGTGGATAGTGTTATTGATCGATGAAAACAATGGTGAATGGTTAAATTAGTTGTCAAAAACACTGATATTGGGGGTGGAAAGCACTTAGACTAGTAGTGGAAGAGTTTTAGCCACATGGTGATCGTGTCTCACTTATCAACAAAGATGGAACTTCATATAAAAATTTATTGCATCCAAAACACCAATGTAAAACAAAGTAATGTAGAGCTTAAATATGTGAAGGGAGATCAGATTGAGGAAGGGATGAGACTGTAATGATGTAGGGTGTTGAACCCTACATCTAAATTTTCTATAGCCTAGTTCATTAATGTTTTGTATAGTTAGACTAGTACTATAAAAACACAAATGTAAATCATGTTGGGGTGTGCCTAGGGAGAACTTGTACTTGTGCACATATATTTTTTATATTATTTTATTTACTCTTGAAAATTTAAAAATTTCTTGTAACATAAAATAAAAAATTATAGAAAGCTTCAACACACACACACACACACACACACACACACACACACACACACACACACACACACACACACACACACACACACACACACACACACACACACACATGCATGCATGTGCGCACATGTGAGCACACACGTGCACATGCACGCACACACACACATGCGCACGCGCACACACACACACACACAAAACACACACACACACACACACACACACACACACACACACACACACACACACACACACACACACACACACACACACACACACACACACACACACACACACACATGCATGTGCGCACATGTGAGCACACACGTGCACATGCACACACACACACACATGCGCACGCGCACACACACACACACAAACACACACACACACACACACACACACACACACACACACACACACACACACACACACACACACACACACACACACACACACACACACACACACACACACACACACACACACACACACACACACACACACACACACACATGCACACACACATGCACGCGCGCGCGCACGCGCGCGCACACACACACACACACACACACACACACACACACACACACACACACACACACACACACACACACACGCGCGCGCACACACACACACACACGCACACACACATGCAAGCATGCACACGCACATGCAAGCATGCACACACACATGCAAGCATGCACACACACATGCACATACACATGCACATGCACATGCACACACACATGCACATGCACACACACGTGCACACACACACAATTTTCTAATTTTTAGAATGAAATAGTGAACATTGTGAAAATTTAAAAAATGTGGAAAGTATGAAAAATATTTAAAGATAAGGGAGATGTTTTAAGCACCTAAAAGTGATATTTGGATTTTAAGAGTGTTGCTTGAGATATACTATTACAATCTTAACCCTAGATCTACCCTAGAGCATCACATGCACACACACATGCACGCGCGCGCGCACGCGCGCACACACACACACACACACACACACACACACACACACACACGCACACACACACACACACACACGCACACACACATGCAAGCATGCACACGCACATGCAAGCATGCACACACACATGCAAGCATGCACACACACATGCACATACACATGCACATGCACATGCACACACACATGCACATGCACACACACATGCACATGCACACACACGTGCACACACACACAATTTTCTAATTTTTAGAATGAAATAGTGAACATTGTGAAAATTTAAAAAATGTGGAAAGTATGAAAAATATTTAAAGATAAGGGAGATGTTTTAAGCACCTAAAAGTGATATTTGGATTTTAAGAGTGTTGCTTGAGATATACTATTACAATCTTAACCCTAGATCTACCCTAGAGCATTTATCACACTTTTCCACCCATTGTGTAGAGCACAAAAATCTTCTTTTAGCTCAAATGTAGTCTCGATTCCTAGATATTTACCCATTGTGCCCATTAGTCTACTAGTTGGACATTATAATAACATTATGGACACTAGAGCCACATGACGCTAGTGTTCTCAAATTGGTGGTAGTGTCCCTTATGATAAGTCTCTCAAATGGATATATTTTAAAGCATGTACCCTTTTCTAAGGTTATCCTAAGTACATTTTATTATCCTCACAAGATATGGATCACTATAAATACAATACTATGAGACCTCTATCATCTAGATGGAAAGTATATGGCAAAATCCTATTAAAAAAAAACAAGATAAGCAAAATCAAGGTTATTAATCCCTTTTATATCCTAATTTTTCATTCTACCATCTACAACATCCCTAAGCCTAGATTTAAAATATTTTCAATCTCTAGAACACTCAATGTAGTCAAGATCACTATAATTCTAGATTTCACTTGCATTTGCACCAAAGACTAGGTGGGAGAACTACATTGGGCTTGATCCCTCCTCAGAGTATTGTCATGAAGGTAACTCTCTTCATAGTGGGGTGGTGAGAATGTCCAACCTATCCTACTAATGAACACACATTTTCAAGTCATGCCATATTTAAATGGATGATTAGAGTTTGCATACTAAATTAGATATTTTAGGCACAATACATAGTTCTAAATTTTGTGTCCTTATGAATAAATCCCATAAATACAGGCATAGGTGCACCCATAAAATAGGAATAGTCCTTCAAAGAGAACATTAATATTATTTTTGGGACACTAGTGTTTCATGGTGCTACTATCTAGCTGGGGAGCTACTATCTAGTGAATAATCCAACCTAAGGACACTATTGATGATACTCATACATGTTTGTAACTTAATTTTTAGCACCTAGATCCTCTGTGATAGTCACTTTCTAGATAAGTCTTTATTTACACATATTATTACTATTTTTAGAGAGAAAAATAAGTTAAAATATATAACAAATCAATTATTACTTATTGTATATTATTTCACTAATTTAGACAACTCAACCCTTTAATCTAACTTAGGATTTTCATAAGTAAAACCTTAAAAGGTTAAAACATTTGGTGAACCTGACTTACTTTAAATATTGCTTCAAACCCTTGTTTGCATTATCAAAAAAATTGTGCAATAAATCAGGGATGCGTACTTCTATTTTTATAATTTTTTTGTCATAACCTAGCTCATTAAATCAATTTTATATTAGGGTTTCAATTTATTTAAATATAATTTAAATTTTTACAAAGAAACCTTAGATTAAAAAAAACTCTAACCCTCATTCCTCTTAGGGTTTGTGTCCTTTTTCTTCTTAGTTTATTTAGCTGCTTTTAATTTTTTAGACCTCATATATTCTACTTTAGTAGTGTTGTTCGAATTTGTTTACTATATGTCATCTAAAAAATCTATCTCTTCTATTAATAATAAATGATATACTAGGTGGGAATTTTATAGAGCATATTTAGATTCTCATTATCTTCTATGAATCTATAAGGAACCTATCATATCTCCAAATATGAATCCTTCACACCATAACTATATGGATTTCAATTATAATACATATAGAGGTGAATAATAAAACCAAGAGCAAGATGATATACAAATTGAGAATCAGGACACTCTTCATCCACTTAATAATGATGACATAATTATGAACAAAGATGAGGGATTACATATATTCAAATATATATTTTTTAAAATCCAATTGATCATGTCTAAATACTATAATCCATATTAGAAATCAAGAATAAAATAAACATTGGTCAATATTCAACTCCCCTAGTTAATAATGTTGGTACACTTCTAGTGGGGCCAACTCAACCAACTCAGCTAACACAACCTGATATTGTAATTCAATAACTATAGATGATAGATACACCACTTGTGGTTAGTTTCTCCACTCAACATTTACAATCCGTTATGCATGAGATTCATACTCTATAGTCTAATTTGTTACATATTGAGAATGGAGCCACTAGGCCATTACATGCCTTGGATTCTTACATTATCTTACATACACCTTTGGCACATCACATATTGGCAACTCTTTTGCCATATAATTTTATGGAACCTAAACTTAAATTATATGATGGAAATGGTAACCTAGAACATCATCCCAAACATTTTCATGTAGCATGCTTGGACTATGTGTCCAATGATTAGCTTTCTAGAAAGTTATTTCCACACAGCCTCAAGGATTATGCCTTACAATGGTTCTATGATTTACCAAATCAATCTTCCATGGTATTAAATATTTTATCCTACATGTTTATACACACTTCTATATTGACATTAGTGATAAGATATCATATGAACAAGAAGCATAGTTAAATCAAAAGGTAAGTGAGCTTATCATATATTGTTTTATGATACAAGACAATATTAACCAAATTGACTAGCCCCAGGGAAGACATAGAACTTTAGGACATATGTAAACAAAGTATATTATTATAATTACATAAAGCTATCTTGTTGAATAAGTTTCCTACATTTATTGACTTATGACACATGTTCAAGGAAACAGAGGTTTAACTCTTATCAATGAGAATACTCAACTATACAAATGGATTAGAATCAACTATTAAGAGTTCAAACAAACCTTCATACAAGGTAAGGGCCATAGAGAACAAAAGTGATCATAAGTCCATATTTAATGCAAGTTTTGAGCTATCTCTCAGATTGGTTCTATCTAATCCTTAGTGCATAGTCTTCACCAACCTTCCAGAGTTACTTGCACGTGATCTAGAGGATTTTCATATGGTTTAGAAAAATGTGTAAAAGATAAGTCTCACAATGGAAAGTCATCACATGGAAATAATATATAGATTTTATACAATTACTTTTTATATTAGAAATATTTTATTATTTTGCTAATGGATGTTGTGTTGTAGATGTGGGACCAAACCGATCTTTACCCATAACACCCCATTATCAACTTTTCCAGCCATATAATTTTGGTAATGTCACTAATTTATTTATTCCACATCATCTAATTATTTTTCCACCAAAATTCCTCCATTTTCTCATATTCAAAATAATCCTAATATCCTATTTTATGGTTCTTAATAACCATGGGATATGTTTTCATATTAAATCCAAATCTATTTAATATCCTATCATTATGGTTTTTATACCATTAGATATTATTAAACCTTTGTCCCATTTTAATAACTTCATATCATGTGGATGTTTATTCATGGGATATTATTAAAACTAAGCAAAAAAAGCTTTATTCATAGGATGTTGATTAAAAAAGATAATAAAACCACTTATTCCACTTTACCTTTCCCATGTGGAATTCCATCCACTTTGTATGGGGTGTGGAAAGTTATTTGGTTTTTTATTATTGCATGAGAAATGTTTTGATAAAAATTATCCTTATCTTTTTATGATTTTCTCTTTAACATGCACCCACCTTTTTAATTTCAACATGGAAACCCACTTTATTATGGTTGGTAGTTTTGGTGGGAACCATGCCAATTATGAGAAGACTTTGTTAATTAAAGCTTGGCATTAAATTTCATGCCATTCTTGGCACCAAAGCTCCACATATTCCATAAATTCAATAAACATGGGACATGTTTTAAAACCTTCATGTCATTGTTTATGTTTGTTTCTTAACATGCATTATTAAATCTTAGTGCTAAACTCCTTCACATGCACAAGTTATTCCCCATTCTCCATGTGGATTATCCACTTGACCTTTGCATGGTTGGTAGTTTTTTATGGAAGGTCAAGGTTTTTATTTGTGGCAAGAATTTTATTAAATAAATCATGGAGTTTCAATGTTGCATGAATTATGGTATTTTATTTCATTTAAATTAACATGCAAGATAATTACGGGAGATCATTACACTTTAGAGGTAAAATAAGATTGTTAGCCAACATTGGCTATAAACAATCTTATTTAATTTTATATTTCAAATAATTTTTATTATCCAAAGAATATGAAACAATGTATAGAGAATATTATAGAAGATATTTATTTTTGGTACAACGGTAGAATTTTTTAATAGCCCAATTGAGGCCATTTTTGCTTATAAAAGAGTCTTGTAATCCTATAAAAATTATAGACAAAATTATTTTCCCATTATGGAGAAAAAAATAACTTGTAAAGATTTAGATGAAAAGGGACATTTGTTGATTAGTTTGAGAGTGTTTAATATCTAGTTTTCAGTACTATTATTGGTGACATGGTTCATTTATCATTGTTATGAGTTGTATTATTACTTGGAAATTGATTTTTAATGCATCAAATCACTATTTATTAATCCCAGGGATGTATCCAATTGGTGAATCCCATAAACAATCTCTAGTCTCTAGTTTATTTTGGTTTTTCCATTATATCAATTTAAAATTAATCACTGATATTTTGAAAAATAATTATGAGATATTAATTAAGAGATCCATTATAGATATAAAAAATATATAAATTGAATGTTTTGTCTGAACAATAGATTTATATTAGTTTACATAAT
The DNA here is from genome assembly GCA_037957365.1 of Torreya grandis. Classification (NCBI taxonomy): domain Eukaryota; kingdom Viridiplantae; phylum Streptophyta; class Pinopsida; order Cupressales; family Taxaceae; genus Torreya; species Torreya grandis. The sequence goes on from JARHVA010006829.1 coordinate 433,471, forward strand.
ACTCATAATTAGAATTGTTTCAGATAAATTATATTCATATTAAAAGTCAATCCCTTTTTTAATTAAATGTTGGAAATTGACATAGTGTTAAAATCCATTTTTTAAAGAACATTCTTAATTAACAGGGACTAATCACAGTTCACAAATCAGTTTGAATGCCAAATCATGCTTTTTGAGTTATTGTTCACTCAGGTTTGATTATTGAATATTAATTCCATTTCCAATTTTATTTAACTGGGAAATTGAGAGTTCCACATCTAATTATATTTCATTTAAGGACTTGAGATTTTCAATATCCAATTTCTTAAAAAAATATTTGATTTATCTAAGGGATGAATCTATTTTTCTAATCATCATGATTTTTACAATATCTCTTGGAATGCCATTTCATATCTATCCCTCCCATTAAATAGATTTATATGACATAAACTCTTCCAAATAACTATGATTCAAATGCATTCTAGGATTATCATAGGGTTCTAAGCCAAAAAATAAATAAATGCAATACCTTAAAGTATAAAGTACAAGATCTCATTAAAGCTAATATTATTGATGTGGGCACACACATAGAGGCACTTAAATCACAAAAAATGAGATTAAGTCACTTCAGATGTTTTCATCTCCATTCACAAAGCATATAATAAATGAGGTAGTAGAATTATCAAGTGTTCACTACACATATTAGGCCCATCCACCACTAATTTCATATCACACATTTATAGAGGAGGATCATCCTTTACATAACATTATTGGCATATAACATACTAAAATGCCACCTAAACCACTTATCACATTATCAAAGCAATAAATTGTGGATGAAGATATAGATCTGCATGCACTCTTTATATGAGCATACATAGACCACCATCCTATCAAGAGTATTATGATTAATAATGGGTTGAGCATTATCATGTGCACTAAAACACTATTATAACATTTTTTCTACATAAATTGGGATATATTCCCATTAAATATAGTCATTAATAGTTTGAGTGGCCATATTCAAAGTGCCATCGAGGAGATTTTACTTCCATTACAAGCTGGACTAGAACACACAGCCATTTGGTTCTTAGTATTATGTAGTGTAGGTGTATTTGATATATTATTATGTAGGCCATGGTTAAAGTAGCTCTAAGCCATAACATCTATAGTAAAATAATCCCTAATGTACATACATGCATATTAGATGTTCAAAGTTAAGGGCAACATATATGAATAATTTATACCAATCCCATAGGTAATTATACTATAGTTACTAGTTACAATTCCAACACTATTACCGAATATTACATGGTTATCAGATATAGATGAGAGTAAATATTCTATGCATACATCATACAGTTCAATAGATCTACCATTTCAGGTGAGGTCTACTCCTACAGTATCGACATGTACACATACTCTTTCATGGAGACCATTAAATGACATACCACTATGTCAGAGATATGTCACAAATTCTATAGGCTTCATCTACTCAATTTATGTTGAGATAAATAATATTATGTTCTAAGGGTTTTTAGTATAGGTCATCTACATCACCTATAGCTTATTCTACCATATGGGTTCCTGAGACCCCTACAGTTCATAGGGCATCACAGTTAGTGCCATAGATTCATAGCATTACTACACAGGTAGACTCATATACATATTACTCTACATAAAAAATTATGGGATCATATTTTCCCTTTCACACAACATGCATGATCAAAGTTCCCTTAATAACACAAGACATGATGATAACAAGTCTCCCATGAGACTCATTGGTTAGTATGGTTCCTACCCTCCTATACATACTTTTTTTTCTCTATTACTCCTTGTACATAGTTTATATTCATTTTATTGTACATATATCATACTTTAAAAAAAAAAAATAAAAAACAATTCAAATATTACTTAGAAAATCCATAACTTACATATTACAAACCTTGCTATGTTTACATTTCTACTAATTGTCAGACACTATATATGTTATCTATCTTAAAATAGTTAGTTTTATCATACATAAATGATTCAAAATTTATTTTCAAGTGCTTATAGGTTACATACATGACTCTGGTGCATTATACCAATCTAGACTTGCTATCATCTACCCACTAGGGGCATATACAATGATCTAAATTTATTCATTTTCTAAATTTGGCCACTTAGGCGCATCTCATACATAATTTTTAGTACCATGTCCTATCATTATATTCTATAAATTCTTGTTTACGTATTGATATATATTGATATGGATCATTGCTACTCATTTTTCTTTTTTTTTTGTAACTATCACTATTTAGACTCAACATATGTACATCTTAGCATTTATATAGAGTTGTACTACATATTTATAAATGCTTTAATTTCTAACTTTACTAGTTTAGACTTTATTGTGTTTTGTATGCTTCTTCTATTTCAAGGGCATTTGAATATTCCATTGTTATTTGTGTGTATGCCACTTATATATATATATTATATATATATATATATATATATATATATATATATATGTATGTATGTATGTATGTATGTATGTATGTATGTATGTATGTATGTATGTATGTATGTATGTATGTATGTATGTATGTATGTATGTATGTATGTATGTATGTATGTATTCTTTGGACACATTCCCATGTTCCTTGTGTGTGTTTTGTTAATTGTATATGCATTCATTTGAACATGTCCTTCTATCTAGATCTAAGTCTAAATTTATTATTTCTTATATATGTGGACATTTGAACATTTCATTGTATGTACTTTATGCTAAATGATTTATTGACATGTACCCTTGTCCCTTATATTTTGTCCCCTTGGTCCTACTTTTACATTCCTCATGTGTTTTGTATGTATGTTTACATATATGCATCTTCACCATGAAACTTATCTTTGCCTATTACCTACATAGTTTTTCAATGCCATAAGGGACCTCGTGCATCTACCCTTTCCAATTGGGTGCAAATATAATAAAAAAATTGTTCATATTTTACAGTTATGTTCTAAAATATTTTCAGATAGATATGGACATCATGCTTCATACCTATAAGTAGCTATTTAGATTTACTATTATACACATTGATTGAATTTATCTTCATAACTTTGTGAAATAATAGATTGCAACATACATATTACACTATATACTTATATTTATACTATCTTACATTATGATGTTGTGTCGACACATCGTACTGGAATATCACACAGTTATCATATATACTCTAACTAACACATTTTGTAAATGTATTTTATTTTTAGGACAATTATTTCATATGTTAATAACTACCCTTAAAAGAGGGGGAATTCTTAAGTGTTTGTCATAGAGATCAAGGTCCTACATTGCTAGTCAAAAACTATTTTTAGCACATAGGCTTAGTTTTAAGAAATAAACACAAGTCATATAGAGTAAAAAATAGGACTTAGAACATAGTTAAGTCACCTAAATTTTAGAACAAATAAATATTAACACCTAGATTAGTACACTAGTACCATAGGGCACTACTATCCACTACATGGTGCTACTATACCACATATCTAGATGCTCCAACATCAGGGTAGTCTAAAATTATCCATAATAGTAAACTAGGTACAATATAGATTTTCATAAATATAATTAAAAAATTGATAGTTATGTTCATATTTTACTTAGATATACTCGTATTTAGCTAAAATTCATACCAATTACTCAGATTGGGGGCATCACGCATGGCATGATTATCCCAAATTTAGTTTAGATACATAAATATAATTATTATATACTCAGTCCAAAATCAATATACTCTCATAATAGATTGGAATCATGTGCATACACATAATTTTTATATGTTTAGTTACATCCAAGTTGATCATATGTAATGGAAAACTCCATGCCCATTATAAACACTATATATATTTACTATCATATTTCATTTTATCACCAGTTTCATGCATTACTCCATCTATAATAATTTTCATTCCCAAGTGGCCTAGAGCCTCCTTATATACCTAAGTGGCCTCATAGCTAATATACATAGTTAGATACTTCCATCCCACTCTATGTGGTTTAGTTTCTTATTATCTAATTTACATGGGTAGGCAATGATGGAGTTATATCCTACTTGAGTTCTTGATCCCATGCCCACATGAGAGGGCTAGAAATACTTACATTCTTACCCAATCTATTGACAGATCACAATCCACCAAGTAGGGGTGCACAATAGTGGAGTCAAAAATGGAACGAGTTCTTGAGCCATCCACATATGAGGATTGAGAAAGCTATTAGTTTAGTCTATGATATTCAATGATTTTATCATTATGAACACTCACACAAATATGTTATCATCAGGTTCATGTATTGGTCTATGTGCCCAGTGAGGTATATTAAGTCCTTTCATATTTTCTATATATATTTACTCATCCTTACTCAATTACTTTATTCATCATAGTCTTTTTATTTTGATAATCTCTTAAGTATTAGTTTTTACATGTTTATTTGTAGGTAATTGAGATGGCACATGTTTAACATATACAAAGTTAATCCATATAGATTTATGGTGTGTTTTAAGATAAAATGGTAAGCACTCTAATAGAAATAAAAAGTTAATCCATATAGATTTATGGTGTGTTTTAAGTTAATTTTTCAATATTTCATGAGACGAGGTCAATTTTTTTATGTTTAACTATGATATTTGAATTTAATAAAGGAAAGACCAGAGTCTAGTTTTTGGGCCATAAATTTTGATACATGAAAAATTAAAGGTGATATAAAAATCAAAGTTTAAGAGGACTCTATGGAAAATTTAATGAACCTAGTTAGAAGGTTTGAATGTGCTTACAGTCAAAGATATTGAGCTCGAAAGTTGACTGTGTGTTCATGCATATTTTGATAGTAACTCAAGAAGGGTATTTGAGTTGTGATTGTAGGTATATAAATTTTTAATGGTGAATTAGATATTTTAATATATTATAGACTCCATGAGGACCATCTATGTTCATTACGAAGGTCTTACCAATCTTATCTATTATGAACAAAGGTTTAGAAACTGACAGTGTGTTCACTCATAATGGTTGCTGTAAAGAATATTGTTTGCATAAATTGTGATTAAGTAGAAGGGAAATATGATGGTTGTTAAAAATTAATGGGGAAATATAGATAATGTGCCATGGGTTCATGAGTTGGAATGTTATCATTTGTTATTAGTTTTTTTAGAATGTGTCAAAGAGGTGAATGGGTCATCATAGGACATAAAAGGTGACTTAGGCCTATTTAAAAGAGAGTTGTGCTTAAGTATAACCCATGTAATATGACTTAAGGGTAAAGGAATGCCTAATGTCTAAAAAATAAGTTGTTTATAATGATTACTCTATTTATATTGAAAAGAAAGAGATGGTTTCTAGACTTGTGATAGACAAGTGAAAGAGACGTGTATGTGAGAGTTATCAAGTGAAGGAGAGGTAGAGTGCCTAGTAGATGAGTTCATGAGGAGAGAAGATTAAGGATTGTGTGTATGACTTGTGGGTCACATTTTTGATGTCTGAATAGTGATTTTGAATATTGAGGATGAGAAAAGAGTGAAGAGTGATATAAAAGGTGGATTTGGATGCATTGAGTGTATAGAGTTGAAGATACCTAATATACTTTGTATCTCCATTAGATTAGTAGAAAATTAGTATTCTAGGATATGTTATATTCATATGTGTTATTATGGCTACTCAACATCTAGGAGTTGTAGCCTCCTTTTAAGGTGAAACTTTCTAAATTTCTAGTTATTGTAGTTGCTCAACTAGACAGGTGTTGTATCACCTTGTGGGATTGTAGTCTCACTAAATAAGGGATGTTAGTTTCTTGATCAGTTGTACTTAATCTAAATTAGTTATTATTATTATATCATATTAGTCTAATTGTAGGTTTTAGTCAGATTTCTCCCCCAAGTGGGTTTCCCACATATGTCATGTGTTATGTGCTTGATCTTGCATTGTCTCTCTTATATATTGCTATGAATGATGTGTATGCTTCATGAATGATTGTAGTAATTTATTAAAAGTTTTAAAAGGTTTGAAATTTAATTTAAATTATTTGGGCTCACTTATTCACCCCCCTCTTAGTGATTATACCTCTAATAATTGATATCAGATCAGGGCCTTTGGTAAAGGCTTGACATCTTGAAGGTGATCCAAGGTAAAATATGGGTAGTCATGAAGGAGGTTTCTCTACTAGTTAATCACCAATGTTCAATGAGTCCAATTATTATTTTTGGAGTGTAAGGATGAGGAAATATATTATTTCCATAGTTTTTATGTATGGTAATCTATTTTGGATGGTTATGCTGCTCTTCTACTCCTCCATCTAGTGCTATAGAGAAGAAGCTATTTGAGAATAATTCTAAGGCAATGAACTCCATTACTTGTGGTATTACAAATACTAATTCAACTAAGGTAATTCATTTTAAATATAATAAATATACTTGGGACAAATTTTAGATCATTCATGAAGGAGATTGAAAGGTTAAGTTGGAAAAATTGTAGACTCACCAAATATGATTTGAGAGTATTAAAATGGAGGAAGATTATGTATCATCCTTTTTGTAGAGAGTTGATGAGATTATATCAGCATAGATCTTGGAGAGAACCTTGAATATTATACTATAGTTCAAAATTTATTAAAGTCTCTATATCTCACATTTGATCCAAATTTTTCTACTATAAAAGAAAGTCATGATCTTACTCAATTGTTGATGGCTCAATTGCATGGCACCTTTACTGCCTATGAGATGAGAGTAAATGATGATATATGACTAAAGAAGAAGGAAGGATTTAAGATATAAATGAGGACAAAGAAGAAATTCCAATGTAAGAAACCCAAAGAGGATGAGATATCTAACACTAATGAGGATGAACTAATTGATTTGATTACTAGGAAATTGAAAACAAGCTCAAGGAAGTATAAGAGTAAGATACCTTCAAATGTTTCAATTATAGAGAGATAAGACATTTTGCTCATAAGTGACCTCATAATCATGAGAAGAATGATAATAAAGAGCTTGGTGAAGGCCAAGATGAATACAAGAAGACATACATGAAGAAAGGATTCACAAATTATAATAACATGAAGAAGTCATTTAAGAACAAGAAGAGTCTCTACACCAAATAAGATTGTAGCTCATCCGATGAGAGTGAAGATAGTGACTCAGAGTATGATCATGAAGATGATGGTCCTATTGAGGATGAATTCTTGTTCATGACTGAGGAAGGAAGTTGCTTATATCAAAATGTGTATACTTGGAGTGATTTAGATGTTGATAGAGATGAGATGGACTATGATATTGAATTGATGAATGCCTTCAAAGAATTGAAGATTGAGAAGAAGATTAATAAGAAGATGAAATATAAACTCAAGGACCATGAGGAAATATTTAGTGTGTATGAAGCAAGAATGAATGAAGACACCAAGGAGTATGAAGATATGGTCAAGCATATTAGTTATTAATTGAAAATCCTCTCTATAAGCCTAAAAACTAAAGAAGATGAATGTTCAAGGTATGTAATTGAAAATGAGTCATTGAGATCTAAGTTTGAAAACATATATATTAAGGTGAATTCATTTATAATATTTGAAAAGAGCTCATGTGATCTAAATAATATTTTAAATGATTAAAATCATGCATGTGATAGAACTAGTCTTGGATACAAACAAGTATAAAAAAATGCAACTCAAGACAAGATGAAGACTAATGTGAAGAAGAATAATCTGACTTTGAAGACAAATCATCAAAAAAATAATGAAGGTGCTGAAAGAATGAAGATAAATTAGATCAGATAGTCAAATGTTAGGAAGTATGCAAGATTCAATGGTTACTATTTCACATGTAATTAATTTGGGTAAAAAACTAGAGAATGAAAATACCTATTAGAAATGATTTTTCATGAAACTATGATGGGGGTAATCAGCCAAAATATGTGAAAAAAGTTAAGTGCTTTAATTATCTTAATATGGGACACTTTGTAAACCATTATCCACATAAGGTTAGATAAGGTGAGTCCTCTTCAAAAAGAGGAAGTTGTTTTATTTGTCATAACATAAGGACACATTACAAGTTTCTATCCAAACAAGATAAGACAAATTATGTTTCCATCAAGGAATGTGGTTTTCTACAATTTTTAATAGAAAGGTCACATTTCTAGATTCTAAAAGCAAAGTTCTACAAGTCATAATATGTTTAATCAGGATCTTAGAGTGCAAGGAAGAAGGAAAGTCAACTCATAAAATCCAAAGGAGGTAATTATGATTTATCATGATACTATAGGTCTAAGTAATATATTTGATATGGTGGAGAATACTAAAAAAATTGAAGAGTGCTAAGGGATCTCATTGTCTGCTCATGTTATGAATGAAGAGACCAAGTTTAAGAAAAAGACCAAGGTACTAATTGAGTCTAGTTTTGAGATGTGTATGGATATAGTAAAAATCCTACCATTGATGAGCATTTATCATGCAAAAAAATTCAATTATCAGTACCTAGTGATGAGGTTCCTAATTTCAAGGTGGATTCTTTAGATGAAAAATTATGTCATGAATTTATGTTATCTCCATGTATTCTCAATTCAATCTTAGAAGAGAAGGAGAATGTTATAGTGGTTAAGTATGTTGTTTCTCTTAAGTCTAAGAAGAAGAAGAACTAAAATTATTAGATAACCAAAGAGGAGAAGGAATATAAAGAGTTGTGGGAAACTCCTAGTTTCATACTATTTGAGGACATTATGAAGTAAGATGTCTCTATATATATTATTTAAGATACTCCTTTCAATGAAAAACCATGTGTTCCTATGTATGCAGTGTCTACAAGGTCAAAATGGGTATTTATTAATGGGATAATGTGACTAAGTATATTTTAATAAGATTTTGATGCTTATAAAGGTTTTTTGACCTTATTCTAGTTTCCTCCAAGTGGTTTTTTGGTCTAAAAGTATGTTGAAGTCAAATTGAATATTTTTTAATGTTCTTAGTTTTAGCTTTAAGGTAAGTAGATCTAAAATGGGTTATAGGATATATGGTTTCCTAAAGGTGTGGAATCTTAAATTTTGGTCTAGAAGTGTGTAATGGTTATCTCTATGTATACAAGAAGTTTCTAAGGTGGATGTTGAACAAAAGAAGGTTTGTTGACTCTATCTATTTTAATATTCTAAGGATTTGGGGCTATGATAGAAAAGTGGTTTTACTTATGAATTGAGGTTCAAAGATTCTTAATATATTTAAATTGGCTAAATGGATTGTCCAATTAATTTTCATAGAGATTTGAAGGTTTGTGGTTTTCAATTTTTTCATTTTTTTTTCAAGATGGAGGCCTAACTGACAAGATGGTTTGTGAAGTAAATATATTGCAAAGGATGAGATAGATGCTAAAAATTTATGTTCTTGTGAAGGCATATAAGAGTACTCTAGATATGAGGTTTTAGATTTTTAATATATTTCTATTGAATTTTGTGGGATTTGTAAGTTCTAGGTAGGGCTATAAGGAGACTAGAGATGCCTAGTAAGAAAAAGAGTGATTTTTTATCAGTTTCTCCAAAAAAGAGAGGTATGATTGTTTCTAAGAGAGTTATCACATTATTTTAGAGCATTTTTCATGTTTGGTGAGTGTCATGAAGTTTTATTGGTGGTCCTTGAGGTATCTTGAAAGAGAAGGCTAGTGCTCACATGTGGTGGTTCTTCATGGTGTGTGGAGATCTAAAAATGCTTAGGAGGTGAAGTTTCTCAAAAAACTTAGGTGGAGTCCATCTTATATGTTTCTTAGTAAGTTTCATTAGATTTTGGTATTTAATTTTTTATTTCTTCATTGGTTGCAGTGCTTGGTCAAAGAGAGTGTTGACATAGAGAAAGAGGAAGTTGTCAAGGCAAGAAGAGGTAGGTTAAAAGTATGGGGGAGTTTGAACTATACTTATAAGATAGTCTTATCCTATTATAATTCATTTTAGGTTCTCAAGATCAGTTGGTGCCCACTTTGTCAATGCATCAAAGGGGGATATAGTCACTATTATGGGAATTCTTGAAGAAAGAGAAGATAGGTGAGTTGTATATTACTATATGATGGTTGTTGACATCAATTATAAAGGGGGAGATTGTTAGAGATTTGTCAATTATGTCATGGTGATTTCATGGAGGTGTCATGGTAAGTGGATGAAGTGCCTTGATAGTTTAGTGACAATAACAAAGTGTGCAATGTGGTTGCCTTAGTATGTGTTGGATAGACTTATTACCCAATTAATAAAATATTCTTAAATCTACATAACATTAATTGTCAGCCTAGGGTGCATAGGCTTTTCAATGATGTTGACACTATATATGCATTAGTGATTCATAGGCTAACTTAATTTCTAGTTGTAGTATAATGAACTTATACTAATTATACCATGTAGATATAAAAGGAAACTATTATAATAAAATAAAAAATTTATTCACACTTATGATTCACACATGCCTCAAACTTTATATAATCATAGTAATGAAATTAACTCACACAACACACTTTATTCTAAGAACTATCAGGATATTCACTACAACTCCTTCTGAGTGGGGCTTTATCATTTAGAACTGAGTTCCAGACCTTCTCCAAGAGACTTACAAAAGTTTCTTGCATAATTAGCCTTTTCATTACTTAGATTGGTAGCAATACAATATTTTTAAATTAGATTACAATATTCAAGAAATCAGATTACAATTACTTTCTAAAATTATATCCCTACTAATCTAATCTAGGTTCTATCACTAAATACATAAGGTTATTTATTAATTCCAACCAAAAAAACTAAATTAGGAATGTTAAAAATAATTTACAACTAACCCAGTCAATCTTTAGGTCATTAGTAACTTAAAGTTACTTGTTTTTAGGCCATACTAGGTAAAGGGCAATAGATGTTGTGTTGTTGTTTTTCTTCTCTCTTTCCTTTCCTTTATCCATGTCTTATCCATCCTTTGGTAGCACAACCAACTTTCTTTGCATGTGAGGGGTATATAAAACTATTATGGATGATCATATTCAATCATTTACTTTGTCTCTAAGATAAATGTTTTTTTAAAAATCCAATTACTTGTTATCACAACAATGGTTCATTCTATGTAGTGCTTGTGGGCTCTTGTAGGTGTAAGCCTGTACATGCTACAAGTAACTTGTAGGGGAAAACCTATAGTTTTTATGAGGAACCTATAGGTGGAAAGCCTATATCTTGGCATTTGATACGAGTTGAAAACCCCTTTTACTATGGGCTTATTTATAAGTGATGTGACCAAGTAAGATTCTTGTAGTCTTAATCTACCCTTCAAATGTCTATTAATAAGGTTACACAAGTATAATATAATCAAATAAAAAATATAATTAATCCATAAAACATGTATATATTAATACACATGTATAATTATTAATTAATTCATTCATTTCCATAAGTCATGGATAGTTCTAGGGATTCATATAGGAAAAATATAGATAACTGGGTATGAATGAGGCTATAAATAGAAAAATCAGTGGTCTCATCAGTATGCTTGAAGTATGCTTAGTTGATCTTAAATTTTGGAATGGTTTGAGATGATTAGGTATGATTTTAAATTATTTATAATTTTCAATAGGACCCAAAATATGTTTTATATGCTTTGAGTACTTGTGTGTATGAGTGGATTTCATCTAGTTGATCATTGCTTGCATCTAGACTTTTTTGGTCTAGTGACATAAAATCTGAGTATGTAGTTTGCTGAAATCATAATTTCCATGTGTGGATGCATAAAGGTGAGTTGTTCATATGGTTCTGATCACATTATTCCATAGTTTCTATGCACTAAACTTTAGGTCATGTGATGAAGCATGACAAAATATATGTGTGTGTAAAGTTTGGCTCCTAGGCATTTTGATAGTGTTTTTTATGTTCAAACAGAGCCAAGTAAGAATTTTTTTGATGTCATATCTCACATGTATGAAAGTTTTAGGATCATATTGTTATATGTTTAAATTACCCTTTGAGATAATATCATATGCATTAAATCTTAGGTTATGCAACTAAATGAAAAAATATATATGTAAGTGCAAAGTGAGGATCTTAGACAATTTGAAAGTATTTTCCCATACTTGGACAAATTTACATATGGCAAGAAATAGTTGAGTAAATATATTGATTAATATATATTTCCCATGTTTGGTAGATTTAAGTGAATGTTATCATCTAGGTGATACAATATTCCAAAAATCATAATCTAATTACTTTCTACAATTCTAATCCCCCTCATCTAATCTAGGTTCTACCATTAAATACACAAGGTAGTTTATCAATTCCAACCAAAAAAACTAAACTAGGAAAGGTACAAATACTTTGTAACTAACCCAGTCAACCATCAGGTTGTTATTAACTTAAAGTTACTTATTTTTAGGCTTGACTAGGTAAAGGGCAATATATGTTTCTTTGTTTTTTGGCTTCTTTCTTTCCTTTCCTTTGTCCCTATCTTATTAATCCTTTTTTAGCACATATATGTTTCTTTGAATCTAAGGGGTCCATACAACTATTATGGAGGATCATCTTCAATCATTTCCTTTATCTCTAAGATAAATAGATGTGTTCTTAAAATCCAATTACTTATTATCATAGCAATGGTTTATTCTGTGTAGTGGTTATGGGCTCCTGTAGGTGTAAGCTTGGAGTTGCTACGAGTAACCTCTAGGTGAAAAATTGTTGTTTCTACAAGTAACCTATAGGTGGAAATCCTATATCCTAGTAGTTTCTATGAGTTGAAAGCCCCTTTTACTATGGGCTTCTCTATAAGTAATGTGACCAAGTAAGATTCTTGCAATCATAATCTACCCTTCAAATGTCTTATAAATAAGGTTACACAAGTATAATATAATCAAATAAAAAACATAATTAATATATAACACAACATGTATATATTAATACAAATATATAATAATGAATTCATTTATTTATTTACATAATTCATGGATAGTTATAAGGATTAATATCAGAAAAATATATATAACTGGGTATGGATGAGGCTATAAATTGAAAAATTAGTGACCTCATCAGTATGCTTGGTTGATATCCAATTTTGGCATGGTTTTAGATGATTAGGGAAGATCCTAAAGTATTTATCAGTTTCAATAAGTCCCATAATATGTTTTATACATTTTGAGTGCTTTTGTGTATGACTGGATTTCATCTGGTTGATCATTGTTTGCATCTAGACTTTTTTGGTCTAGTGACAAAAAATCTAAGTAGGTAGTTTGTTGACATCATAATTTCCATTTGTAGATGTTTCATGCGGAGTTTATCATATGGTTGTGACCAAATTATTCCCTATTTTCTCTGCACTAAACTTTAGGTCATATGATGAAGCATGACAGAAGATATATGTGTGCAAATTTGGGATCCTAGGCTTTTTTATAGTGTTTTCTATGTTCAAACAAAGCTGAGTAAGAAGTTTGGTGATGTCATATCTCACATGTATAAAATTTTCAGGAGCATATATTTACATCTATAAATTACACTATGAGATAATATATTATGCATTAAATCTTAGGTTATGCAACAAAATATATGTAAGTGCAAAGTTAGGCTCTTGGGTAATTTGAAAGTGTTCTCCCATACTTGGCCAAATTTGCATATGGAAAGAAATAGTTGAGTAACCATATCGATTAATCTACATTTCCCATGTGTGGTATATTTAGGATAAATTTATCATATGGGTGGTATAATATTCTAGAAATCAGATTGCAATTACTTTCTATAATTTGATCCCCATAATCTAATCAAGGTTCTACCATTAAATACATAAAGTAGTTTATTAATTGCAACCAAAAACCCTAAATTAGAAAGGTAAAAATACATTAAAACTAATCCAGTCAACCATCAAGTCATTATTAACTTAAATTTACTTATCTTTAGGCATGACTGGGTAAAGGGCAATATATGTTCCTTTGTTGTTTTACTTTTTTATTTCCTTTCCTTTATCCTTGTCTTATTCATCCTTTGGTAGCACATCCAATTTTATTTACATGTGAGGGGTCCATAAAACTATTATGGAGTATCTTCTTAAATTATTTACTTTGTCTCTAAGATAACTGGATGTGTTCTTAAAATCCGATTACTTATTATCACAACAATGGTTTGTTCTATGTAGTGGCTATAGGCTCCTATAAGTATAAGCCTACAATTTCTATGAGAAAACTATAGGTGAAAACCTACAGTTGATATGATCAAACCATAGGTGAAAACCTATAGTTGATACGATCAAACCATAAGTGGAAATCCTATATCTTGGTAGTTACTATGAGCTAAAATCCCCTTTTAATGTGGGATTATCTATAAGTGTTGTGATGAAGTAAGATTCTTACAGTCTTAATCTACCCTTAAAATGTCTATTAAATAAGGTTACAAAAGTTCAATATAATCAAATAAAAAACATCATTAGACCATAACACAACATTCATATATTAAATACACACATATAATCATTAATTCATTCAATCATTTACATAAGTCATGGGTAGTTTTAGGGATTCATATAGGAAAAATATATATAACTGGGTATAAATGAGGCTATAAATAGAAGAATTAGTGACCTCATCAGTATGCTTGGTTAATATTTTGTTTTGGCATGGTTTGAGATGATTAGGGATGAGTCTAAAGTATTGATCATTTTTAATAGGTCCCATAATATGTTTTATATGCTTTGACTGCTTGTGTGTATGAGTGTATTTCATCTGGTTGATCATTGTTTGCATCTAAACCTTTTTGGTCTAGTGACAAAAAATGTGAGTAGATAGTTTGCTGGCATCATAATTTCCATGTGTGGATGAATAAAGGGGAATTATTCATATGTTTGTGATAAAATTATTCCCTAGTTTCTATGCACTAAACTTTAGGTCATGCGATGAAGTGTGACAAAAGATATGTGTGTGCAAAGTTGGGCTCCTAGGCATTTTGATAGTGTTTTCTATGTTGAAACAGAGTTGAGTAAGAATTTTGGTGATGTCATATCTCAAAATTATGAAATTTTTAGGAGCATATTTTTATATTTATAAATTACCCTATGAAATAATATCTTATGCATCAAATCTTAGGTTATGCAACTAAATGCAATAAAATATATATAAGTGCAAAGTTAGGACCCTAGACAATTTGAAAGTGTTTTCCCATACTTGGTCAAATTTGAATATGGGAATAAATAGTTGAGTATCCATATTTATTAATATATATTTCCCATTTGTGTTAGATTTAGTATAAGTTTATCATATGGTTGGTATAATATTCTATAAATTAGATTGCAATTACTTTTCACAATTTTATCCTGCCTAATCTAATCTAGGTTTTGGCATTGAATACATAAGGTAGTTTATTAATTCCAAAGAAAAATACTAAATTAGGAAAGGTAAAAATTATTTCCATCTAACCTAGTCATCCTTCAAGTTGTTAGTAACTTAAATTTACTTATTTGTTGCCCTAACTGGGTAAAGAGCAATATATGTTGCTTTGTTGTTTTGTTTCTTTCTTTCCTTTGTCCTTGTCTTATTCATCCTTTGGTAGCACATCCAAGTTTATTTGCTTATGAGGGGTCCATAAAACTATTATGAAGTATATATTTTAATCATTTTATTTGTATCTAAGATAGTTAGATGTGTTCTTAAAATTCAATTCCTTATTATGACAATAATGGTTTGTTCTGTGTAGTGGCTACGAGATCCTATAAGTATAAGCCTACAGTTTCTACGAGTAACCTGTAGGTGAAAATGTGTAGATGATATAAGAAAAATATAGGTGTAAAAACTATATATTGTTAGTTCCTATGATTTTAAATCCCATTTTACTATGGTATTCTCTATAAGTGTTGTGACCAAGTAAGATTCTTGCAGTCTTAATCCACCTTTCAAATGTCTATTAAATAAGGTTACACAAGAATAATATAATCAAACAAAAAACATAATCAATCCATAAAACAATAGGTATATATCAATACACACATATAATAATTAATTCATTCATTCATTTACATAATTCATGGATAGTTCTAGTGATTCATATAGGAAAAATATATATAACTAGGTATGGATGAGGCTATAAATAAAAAGAATTAGTGACCTCATCAGTATGCTTAGTTTCTCTTTACTTTTAGCATGATTTGAGATGATTAGGGATGAGTATAAAGTATATATAATTTTCAATAGGTCCCATAATACATTTTATATGCTTTGAATGCTTGTGTGTATGAATGGATTTCATCTGGTTGATCATTATTTGCATCTAGACTTTTTTGGTCTACTGACAAAAAATATGAGTAAGTAGTTTATTGACATCATAACTTGTATGTGTGAATTCATCAAGGGGAGTTGGTAATATGTTTGTGATAAAATTATTCCTTAGTTTATATGTACTAAACTTTAGGTCATGTGATGAAGCGTGATACAAGATAGATGTGTACAAATATGGGCTCCTAGGTATTTTGATAGTTTTTTCTATGTTCAAATAGAGCCAACTAATAATTTTGGTGATGTCATATCTCACATGCATGAATGTTTTAGGAGAATATTTTTATATATATAAATTACCCCATGAGATAATATATTTTGCATTAAATCTTAGTTTATGCAACTAAATGCAACAAAATATATGTAAGTGCAAAGTTAGTCTCCTGGATAATTTGAAAGTGTTTTCCGCTACTTGGCCACATTTTCATATGGAAAGAAATAGCTAAATAACCATATTAATTAAAACATATTTCCCATGTGTGTTAGATTTAGGATAATTTTATCATATAGGTGGTACAATATTCCAAAAATAAGATTTTAATTACTTTCTACAATTCTATCCCCCCTAATCTAATCTAGGTTCTTCCATTAAATATATAAGGTAGTTTATTAATTCCAACCAAAAACATTAAATTAGGGAAGGTAAAAATAATTTGAAACTAAAATAATCAACATTCAGGTCATTAGTAACTTAAAATTACCTATTTTTAGGCCTGATTAGGTAAAGGGTAATATATGTTACTTTGTTGTTTTGCTTCTTTCTTTCCTTTCCTTTGTCTCTATCTTATTCATCCTTTGGTAGCACATCCAATTTTCTTTGTATGTGAGGGGTCCTTACAATTTTTATGGAGGAATACCTTCAATCATTTACTTTATCTCTATGATATCTAGATGTGTTCTTAAAATCCAATTACTTATTATCATAGCAATGGTTTGTTCTGTGTAGTGGTTGTGAGCCCCTGTAGGTGTAAGCCTACAGTTGCTACTAGCAACCTGTAGGTGAAAACCTATAGTTTCTAAAAGAAAAATATAGGTGGAAAGCCTCTATCTTGGTAGTTTATATGATCTTAAAGCCCCTTTTACCATGGGCTTGTCTATAAGTAATGTGACCAAGTGAGATTCTTGTAGTCTTAATCTATCCTTCAAATGTTTGTTAAATAAGGTTACGCAATTATAATATAATAAAAAAATATCATTAATCCATAACATAACATGTATATATTAATACACACATATAATCATTAATTCATTCATTCATTTACATAAGTCATGGATAGTTATAGGAATTCATATAAAAAGAATATATAACTAGGTATGGATGAGGCTATAAATAGAAAATTTAATGATCTTGTACGTATGCTTGGTTGATATTTTATTTTTTCATTGTTTGAGATGATTAGGGATGAGTATAAAGTATTTAAAAATTTCAATTTGTCCCATAATACATTTTATATGCTTTGAGTGCGTGTGTTTATTAGTGGATTTCATCTGGTTGATCATTGTTTGCATCTAGACTTTTTTGGTCTAGTGACAGAAAATATGAGTAGGTAGTTTGATGACATCATAATTAACATAGTGTTTTCTATGTTTAAACAGAGCTGACTAATAAGTTTGTTGATGTCATATCTCACATGTATGAAAATTTTATGAGAATATATTTATATGTATAAATTAACTTATGAGATAGTATCATATTCTTAAAATATTAGGTTTTGAAACTAAATGCAGTAAAATATATGTATGTGCAATGTTAGGCTCTTGGATAATTTGAAAGTGTTTTCCCATACT
Source organism: Torreya grandis (assembly GCA_037957365.1). Taxonomy (NCBI): domain Eukaryota; kingdom Viridiplantae; phylum Streptophyta; class Pinopsida; order Cupressales; family Taxaceae; genus Torreya; species Torreya grandis. The sequence continues at coordinate 451,494 of JARHVA010006829.1, forward strand.
TGGCCAAATTTTCACATGGCAAGAAATAGCCTAGTAACCATATTGATTAAGCTATATTTACCATGTGTGGTAGATTTAGGAGAATTTTATCATTTGGGTTGTACAATATTCTAGAAATCAGATTGTAATTACTTGCTACAATTATATCTCCCCCAATCTAATCAAGGTTCTGCCATTAAATACATAAGGTAGGTTATTAATTCCAAACAAAAACACTAAATTAGAAATTTTAAAAATAGTTTTCAACTAACCCAGTCAACCTTTAGGTTTTTAGTAACTTAAATCTACTTATTTTTAGGCCTGACTTGGTAAAGGGTAATATATATTACTTTGTTGTTTCTTCTTTCCTTTACTTTATCCTTGTCTTATTCATCCTTTGGTAACACACCCAAGTTTATTTGTATGTGAGGGATCCATACAAATATCATGGAGGGTCCTCTTCAATAATTTACTTTATCTCTAAGATAGTTGGATGTGTTCTTAAAATCTAATTACTTATTATAACAACAATGGTTTGTTCCATGTAGTGGTTGAAGGCTCTTGTAGGTGTAAGCCTATAGTTGCTATGAGCAACTTGTAGCTGAAAAATTATAGTTGATATGAGCAACCTATAGGTAGAAATTCTATATCTTGATAGTTATTATGAGATGAAATCCCCTTTTACTCTAGGCTTCTCTATAAGTGATGTGACCAAGTAATATTCTTGTAGTCTTAATATATGCTTCAAATGTCTATTAAATAAGGTTACACAAGTATAATATAATCAAATGAAAAACATCATTAATCCATAATACACCATGTATATATTAATACACACATATAATCATTAATTCATTCATTCATTTTCACAAGACATGGATAGTTCTATGGATTCATATAGTAAAAATATATAAAACTATGTATGGATGAGGTAATAAATAGAATAATTAGTGACCTCATCACTATGCTTAAAGTATGCTTGGTTGATATTTAGTTTTGGCATGGTTTGAGATAATTAGGGATAAGTGTAAAGTATTAACCATTTTAAATATGTCCCATAATATGCTTTATATGCTTTGAGTTCTTGTGTTTATGTGTGGATTTCATCAGGCTGATCATTATTTGCATCTAGACTTTTTTGGTCTAGTGCCATACAATCTGAGTAGGTAGTTTGCTGACATCATAATTTCCACATGTGGATGCATTAGGGGATCTGGTCATATTGTTATAATCATATTATTCCCTAGTTTCTATGTAATAATCTTTAGGTCATGCGATGAACTGTGACAAAAGATATATGTTTGTAACATTAGGCTCCTAGGCATTTTGTTAGTGTTTTCTATGTTAAAATAGGGATGAGTAAGAAGTTTGTTGATGTCATATCTAACATGTATGAAAGTTTAAATATCATATTTTTATACGCATAAATTACCATATGAAAAATTATCTTATGCATTAAATTTTAGGTTTTGTAACTAAATTCAAAAAAATATATGTAAGTGCAAAGTTAGGCTCCTAGATAATTTGAAAGTGTTTTCCCATACATAGCCAAATTTGTATATGAAAATAAATAGCTAAGTAACCATATTTATTAAGATATATTTCCCATGGATGGTATATTTAGGAAAATTTTATCATATGGGTGGTATAATATTCCATTAATAAGATTTTAATTACTTTCTATAATTCTATCCCCCCTAATCTAATCTAGGTTCTGCCATTAATTAAATAATGTGGTTTATTAATACCAACCAAAAACACTAAATTAGAAAATGTATAAATACTTTAAAACTAACCTAGTCAATGTTTAGGTCGTTAGTAACTTAAATTTACTTATTTTTAGGCATGGCTAGGTAAAGAGCAATATATGTTACTTTTTTGTTTTGCTTCTTTCTTTCCTTTCCTTTGTCCTTGTCTTATTCATCCTTTGGTAACACATCCAAGTTTATTTACATGTGAGTGGTCCTTAAAAAATTTATGGAGGATACTCTTAAATAATTTTCTATGTGTCTAAGACATCTGGATGTGTCCTTAAAAGCTAATTACTTATTATCACAATAATGGTTTGTTTTGTGTTGTGGCTATGGGCTCCTATAGGTGTAAGCCTATAGTTGCTACGAGCCACCTGTAGGTGAAAACTTGTAGTTTCTATGAGCAACGTATAGGTAGAAATCCTATATCTTGGTAGTTTCTATGAGCTGAAAGCCCCTTTTACTATGGGATTCTCTATAAGTGATGTGACCAAGTAAGATTCTTGAAGTCTTAATCTACCTTTCAAATGTTTGTTAAATAAGGTTACAAAAGTATAATATATTAAAAGAAAAAACATCATTAATCCATAACATAACATGTATATATTAATACACACATATGATAATTAATAAATTCATTTATTTACATAAGTAATGGATAGTTATATGGATTCATATAGGAAAAATATATATAACTGAGTATGGATGAGGCTATAAATAGAAAAAAGAGTGACCTCATTAGTATACTTGAAGTATGTTTGTTTGATATTCATTTTTAGCATGGTTTGAGATGAATAGGGATGAGTATAAAGTATTGATAATTTTAAATAGGTCTCATAATATGTTTTATATGCTTTGAGTGATTGTGTATATGAGTGGATTTCATTTGGTTGATCATTGTTTGCATCTAGACTTTATTTGCTCTAGTGATAAAAAATATGAGTAGATAATTTACTGACATCATAATTACCATGAGTGGATACATTAAGGGGAGTTGGTAATATTATTTTTATCACATTATTCCCTAGTTTATATGCACTAAACTTTAGGTCATGTGATGAAGCATGACGAAATATATCTGTGTGCAAATTTGGGCCCCTAGGTATTTTGATAGTGTTTTCTATTTTTAAATAGAGCCGAGTAAGAAGTTTGGTGATGTCATATCTCACATGTATGAAATTTTTAGGAGCATATTATATATGTATAAATTACCATATGATATAATATCTTATACATTAAATCTTAGGTTATACAACTAAATGTAATAAAATATATGTAAGTACAAAGTTAGGCTCCTAGACAATTTGAAAGTGTTTTCCCATACTTGGTAAAATTTACATATGGAAAGAAATAGCCGAGTAACCATATTGATTAAGATATATTTACCATGTGTGGCATATTTAGGAGAATTTTATCATATTTTTTTATTTATTTTTGTTTATAGATTATATGCCTTAAATTCCAGATCATCTAATAAAGTGCATCGAAAGATATGCACATGTAATGTTGGCCTTCCAAGTCTTTCTAAGCATTGTTGGCTCTATGGCATAAAAATATGAGTGAGAAAATTAATAGAATTGTATATTTAAAAAAAATATATTATAGGATCATATTTATATATGAATAGATTCTCCTATGTGAGGAGATCATATAGCCCAGATTTTAGATCATGCATCTAAGCACAACAAAAGTTTTTGAGGTACAAAGTTGGCCTTCCAAGTAGATTGAAATGGTTACCATAGAATTTTTTAAAGAGATAAATATTAGGACCAAATGAATATCCAATTGTTTTTTTTTTATCATATAAATAGAGATCAATGGTGTGTATTGATTTGATGATAATTTCTCAATGTTTAATAGTGAAAGTGCTTAGAAGGCATGAGAGGGTGTCAAGTGTCATCATCACAAGGGTTATAATAAAAATAAAATAGTGGGTGATATAATATAAAGAATAAGTTTATCCATAGACATCAAAGTTTTTCATTGATTAAATATTACAAGATTACATGATATGATGTCAATTGTTTGAGGTTTAACTATGACCATTTGAATTCAAATATTTGAATTTAACAAAGGAAAGACTAATGTCTAGCTTTCAAGCCATACCTATTGATCCAAGATTAATTAAAAGGTTATATAAAAATAAATTTTGAATAATAATCCATGGCACATCTAATGAACCTATTTATAAGGTTTGATTTTACATAAAATCTAATATATTAAGCTCTAAAGTTAACTATGTGTTTGCGCATGTTCTACTAGTAACCCAAGAAGGGTATTTTAATTGTACTTATTGGTATCTTGATTTTTAAAGGTAAAATAGATATTTTAATTTTTTTAATACTATATGAGGACTATCTGTGTGCATTATGAAGGTTTGACCAATCTTATCTGGTATAAACAAAGGTTTACAAATTGACTGTGTGTTTTCGCATAATGGTTGTTGTACATAATGTTGTTTGAGAAAATTATGGTTAAGTAGAAGGGTAATATGATGGTTATTGCAAATTAAGGGGGACATATAGATAATGTGTCATGGGTTTATGAGGTGTAAATTTTTCCTATGATCTTAGTTTTATTATAGAAGTGTCAAAGAGGTGAATGAGTCATCATAGGACCTAAAAGGTGACTTGGGCCTATTTGAAAGAGAGTTGTGCTTAAGTGTGACCCATGTAAGATGACTCAAGGGTGAAGGTATGATTAATGGTTGAAAAATAATCTATTAATCATGAATACTCTCTATATAATGAAACCCAAGGAGATGGTTTCTAGAATTATGCAAGACATGTGAATGAGGTGTGTGTATGTGAGAGTTGTGAAGTGAAGGAGAGATAGAGCGCCCAATAGATGATTTGATGAGTAGAGAAAATTAGGGAATATGTGTATGACCTATGGGTCATGTTTCTAATGTCATAATAGTGTTCTTAGAGATTGAGGATGAGAAAAGTTTGAAGAGTGATCCAAAAAGTGGCTTTAGATGCATTAAGTGTGAAGAGTTAAAAAGAGCTTATATACTTTGTATCTCCATCAGATTGGTAGGAAATTAATGTTATATGGGATGTTCTGTTCATAGGTATTATGGTTCCTTCTCAACATCTAGGGGTTTTCATGCCTCCTTGCAAGGTGAAACTTGATAAAGGTCTAGTTGTGGAAGCTCAGCTAGATAGGTGTTGTAGCACCTTATGGGATTATAGTCACACTAAATAAGGGATGTCATTTCATTGATTAGTTTTAGCTTATCTAAATTGGTTATTGTTATTATAGGATAGTAGTCTAATTTTAGGTTCTAATGGGTTTTCTTTCCTAAGATGTTTTCCCACATATATCATGTATTATGTGTTTGATCTTGCATTCTCTCTCTTATTTATAGCTATGAGTGATGTGTATACTTCATGAATGCTTTTGGTAATTGATTAATATTTTTTATAATTTTTAACTTAAATTTAGATTATCTGGGCTCACTCATTCACCCCCTCTCTTAGTGGTTGTACCTCTAATAGTATTATCGAGGTGGGGTGTTACTATCTAGTGAATAATCAGATCTAAGGACCCTATTGATGAAACTCATACCTATTTGTAGCCTCGTTTTCAACACCTATATATTTCATGATAGTCGATTCTAAGATAGGACATAATTTGTATATATTATTTACTATTTTATAAATTCAAAATAATTCAAAATATTTAACAAATCAATGGTTATTTATTTTATATTATTTCACTGATTTAGACAACTCAACCCCTTAATGTAACATAGGATTTACATAGATATAACCCTAAAAGGTTAAAATAGATGCAAATGGATGATGAATTACAATAGGTTTGCATATATTCTACACTACTAGACCATTTTCAACATGCAATAAAAGTGAATAAAGATAGTGATAAATTTTTCACATGGTCAACATAGTATAGTCATTGTGTTGTGTGGATTGAAACAATGAGTGGTGAAATGATAATGCTTAGAGGGGTGTGGACAACTTATTTAGTTAACAAATATAGGAATCATGCCATATTTAACAAGATACAAAGGCTTCAAACACAAAAATGTTTTTAATAAGTCAATCATATTTAACTTTAAACAATAATATGGTTTACATAGTTATAAGATCTATCATATAACCACTCTCCTAGAATAGTTGAGTTTTTATAAAAACACACTATCTTACACATAGTCTACAATATTTAACCATCTCTATGTGATTTTTTTTCCAAATCACTTAAAATAATATATTTTATTATCACTCAAATAATTATTCTCATAAAAATATATGTTCACAATAAATATTCTTAACATATGTATAATATCTATATATACGCTCTTATTTTAAGATGAAGGATTGGTACCTATTCCTATAATCACTCATCTAAAAAAATGAGTTATCTAACTTACATTTTATCATGTACTATAACCAAATTTTCTATATACATTGAAAATAATTGGTAAACACATGTATGTAGCTATTAAAAAATATAACTAGGTAAATCTTGATAACAATATTTAATCTTATATGAGAATAGATAAAAAGGGATGAAAAATATGTCATAATATAAACTCAGGAAAGAAAATTAAGTTATGTTACAATGTAAAATTATATGAAATCACCACACACACACACACACACACAATCCCATGTGACTACATGTAAGTAGAAAAATGTAGCATCTTGATATATAGGTTGTGTAATATGAATAGTCATATGTAAAAAATAATCTCAATATGCACAAGATATGGATAACATGCCCCAGGAATCAGGGAAGGGTAAAATACACCCAATATCAAGAAAAGATAGGGATAAATGATATGATAAAAATTATTAAGCCACCCCTAAGAGAGATATATATAGTAATGAATAACATACGCAATAATAGTGATATACCATAATCGATGCATGCAAAGGACTATGGAAATATATCAAATAACCATATTATACCATATCTTGAGAGTGGACATGATATGAATCTATTTTTTATAATTTTGTATTATTTAGTGTATTTAATATAATTAAGATAAAATGAATTGAATGGTAGAAAATGTTGTAGATAAATTGTATCTAGTTGAATGAAAGTAAGATATTAAAATTGAGAAATCTTGATTGATTAAAAGAAACTAAGTATGAAAAGTATAAGAGTAAAAGTAAAATCATTTGATTACTACCTATTATATTAATTGTGTTTGACTAAATATGGTTAAAAATAATAAACTCAAAATATATTATGTAATTGAAATAATAATATTTAATTTTTTGGGTCAAATTCTATCGGAAATAATCATGATCAATTATCACTCTTGATATTTATGGTTTGATCTTAACTTTTGAAGGAAAATAGGCAAATAATGTAAAATTAACTTTCATCTACCTAAAAAAAATACAATTTTTGTAATTTTTACTTTTGGTTATGGTTATGCATACATGACCTAAAAATTACATATTCAAGGTTGAAACCCCACTAGGGATTTTGATAGATGAAAACTACAAAACAAGAGGGGGAAGTTTAATGGGATAAGCTGGCCCCAATCACCTCTATGATGATGGAACATTGCCTACATATCTAGAGTACTTTGAATGAGTAATCAATACCATATTTTTATAGGATTAGAGCCATTAGTACAATAGTTATCCTTTTCTACATGTTGTATGCACATAAATTTGCTCACCTCATTTTGCATCACTATTAGTTGATAGTAACATTGATAATTTCATCTAGTAAATACTAATCCCATCTAAATTTATCTAATTCATCTTTATTAATCCTCCTAATTTTTTGATTAACTCCCATTTCCATTATTATTCATATAATAACCTTATTCCTACACTAAAAATCAACTAATCCACTTAATCCCCATTATCCACTAATAAATCTTGTCTTATTTAATATTTGGGAGTTTAAAATTACCTTATACCAAACCTATCATATGAGTATCATCTCATACTCCTTTAAATTATTTATTAACCCACAAACCACATGACTAAGCATATACTAATAGGCATTAAACATCCATAAAGACCCTATAGTGTTCTATCTCTAGAACAATCCCTCCTTTAGAATCATCTAAGGAATTTTTAATTCTTTGAATAATTCTCCACCATTGATATTTCTACACCCAACATTGAGTTATATCCATTGATCTTCCCTCCCCCAACACTATAAATAACAAAAAAATCCTCCAATGAGAAAACAAATATGAAATATATGATCCTCTCATGCCAAACTAGTGCTCTTATCGAAGTCATCAAGCTAATATCATGCCATCATAAAATCTAAGTCTATCCATAGTAATCTAACATCTAATAATTTTCAATATTAGTCTTTTTTTTGTCTTAATATTATTTGGAGTATAAAATTAGTAGAGATGTAGGAATAATACAAGTATAATATTTTAATTTTTATTTAATTATCTTAAAATAAGAGGTCTGATGAAATTTTGTGTAGGATAGTAATAAGATTGTATAAATCAATTCATTTATACAAAAAAATTGTATCACATTGGCGACCATAGTGGGAGTCCTCCTTTGTGTTAATCTTGTGTGTGAAGAATGATTGTATAGATTGTAGGTCTGATAAGGAATGAATTTGAGGCTAAAATTTTCAAAAATTTCATATTGATGAATGAATGTTGTTAATGGACACATAATTCCCCCTTGAGGGGACATGTGGGGAGGAAAGAGTTAGATGGCCACTTAAATGAGGAAACAAAGGGTGAAATGTTTGAAATGATAAGGGGTTGGGATTCTAGATGAGAGATTTATGAGGAAGAAAATGAACTCCATGTGAGCAATAAGCTATAAAGTGATGATGCTCCTAGAAAAGACCTATGCTAAGGGAGCATAAATTTTTTTTCATGATATTAAACACATCCCAAGGGGGAATAAACTATAATATGATGATGATGATGAGATAGAAGTTCATAAGATTTCGAATTGTCCCAAGTAAAGACACATGCCAAGGAGAGATTATGACCAAGATGATTCATAGAGAAGGACATGATATTTTAACATATCCTAATCAAGGATGCATGCATGGGAGAGCATTGAGACAAAATATGATATATATTTGACAAGATTAATTATGAGTTTATCTTAAATATAAAATAAAGTGATATGATGAAGGAGATGAGAGAGATGAAATGATATGATCAAGTGAATAAGAGATGAAGGGGAAACATTGGACTGCAATACATCAAATCAATGAGCCATAATGTGATTAATAGTGATGATGCCCCTAGTAATAATAGATGAAAGAAAGTGAGAGATAATAATAAAGTTATCATTTTGGTCATGTCCCAATCAAAAGAGGAAACAATAATCTTTAAATTATTAATTTAACAATCAATGTTAATGGATGGCCAGTGAAAGAAAAGATGGATGTTGTGATTTATCAGGCCCAATTGATAGGTCTAGATGATTGAAAAAATGATTAGGGAAATGATTTTAAGGATGGTGATTGATTAATGATTGATATTATAGATAAAGTATTTAACTCATGCAATATTTGAATATGATGATAGAAAAGAGAGATGTGATGATGAATAAATGGGAAGGGGAGAGCATGGTTGAGGTGATCTTAGGCACACCATGTGACTGAGCATTGCCTACATATTCTTAAAATAATTTAGACCAATGTATTTTATATTAGATGACAATAATTGTTAGATATGCTAGTTGTTAGATTAGGGATGATTTGATTTAGATGTTAGACATGAATATATAAGACTAGGAGAAATGATTGGATATGAGATGTTAGATGTTAAAGACTAGAGATATGATAGATGAATAAGATAAGATGACAAATTAATTGGAGGAATGAACAAATGAGTAGACTAGGATGATTGATTTGATAATAATATTATGATTATTTTACATTTAGACACATGGGAGAGGATAAGATAAATGATGAGTTGAGTCCATTAGCAATCCTTCATTACTATAACAAGGCTCATTATAGTCTAAGCAATCCAATGTAAATATAACACCAGGAAGTATGACCCATGATATAAATATGACCAATGGGACATTGTGCCAAATTACATGATTATAAAAGGGGAAAATGATGAAATATGTATAAGTCACCCAAAATCATTATTATAGATTTTTGGTTCCATCATAACATTCTCATTCATTTCACCCTTAATGAAAGAAAAAATTATGTAAGACTAATTGAAAGAATATTAAAATAAGACAAATATAGATAAGCAAACAAACATATGCATATAAATATATGATAAAAGACATGAAAACAAGTCAATCAACAAAGAGTAGACAAGTAATACACACAACTATCTACATGTAGTGTCATTGTGTCTTGTCTAATTGTCATAAACACAGTCAATGGAATGATTGATCAGGTGATAAATTGGACAAAGTTGGTTGTGATGATGTGAACTTGGATTAAAGATAATAACTTAGGCAAGGTATGGACTTATTCTATATTAGGGACTGTGATTAGGATAAGGCTACAAAAGACATAATAAAAGATTACTAGGATTTTGAGACAAGGTAAAATAACAAGATGATAAGACCATTAGGATATAAAACAAGGGAGGATGACAATTAGATGGAAAAACTAGGACATAGGATAATATGACTTATATATTGAAGACATAAGACAAGATAACATAGAGATTTTAAAATTTTATGGATTTTATTTTTTTTATGGGTTTTTTCTTAAATATTTCAAAATTTTAGGTCTTTTGAGAATATGTATGTACACTATACAAATGGGATTACTAGAAAAGGGAATACCAAACATAAAAAATAGGATAACTATGGATGGAATTATGGATGAGATGACAAAAATATGGGGTGATGATGAAAAGGTGATGAGGACCAAATAAGAATGGACTATTTATCACCAACAATTGCATCATGAAGGAACTAAATATCTATTTTCTTGAGTGTCTATTATAGGAAATGTTAAGATGATTCAAGAACATTACTCAAGGATTATTCCACTCCATTATGAAGGTTAAGAATAAAAGAATTGATTGGTAATATATGATGGTAGATGATGGGTAAGAATAGTGGATAGATGGATATGACACATATGGGTTTTACAAGGGATGGATTTTTCCCTAAAGTGTTGAGGTAAAATGTGTATAATAGAATCTTTTACCATGACACCAAAAATTAGTTCTCATCATGGTACTTTCCCAAGGTCCCAGAAGAATTATTTTAACTAGTGGATGAATGATTTTTCTTAAGTTTATTGATGGCATCTCAATTTATTAGATATGAGTATGATATGTAGACCTTTTCAAGATCTTTCAACTAAAACCCATTCTAGGATGTGTGATGATAAGATGATGTTATCACTCATGGATGTATTGATGTCCTTGTGAATTTTTTTGAAACTTGATTGAGATGCCTCCAGACATCTAGACCCAGCATTTTTGTAAACCCTATGAGAGACAATGTTGCCTAGGAAAGTGATGTGTGGAAGGGATGGAATTAGATGATTTTGATAATGAGGTAGAGGATGTGTCTAATTGATATGATGATTAATGGTATGATTGGAATGAGAATATAAATTTGGTTCAACATTTATATACAGCATTAGATATGGCGGAGGGGGTATTTTTTATTTATGTCATATGCTAAGTGAGGTTAAGGGATCCAAGACTATTTAAATTCTTTGTTATTTGATCTAAATGTTAGAAGGATAACCAGTAACATTAATTTTAGCTTGTGTGGTAATTTTTTCCACTATTAAATCTTGGTTTACTGACTTGATTAGATTATTATTACCTCCTAGTGCCAGTACTTAGGTTTTACCAGGGGTATTTGAATTTAGACTTGGAGGATGATTTTTTTTACTTTGATGATCCCCTAGTACCTCAAGGATATTCTAATAGGGTATGATGTCTTTTGACTTGGCTGATTATGAAACTTTTGAATTTGATTGATTATTTTTAGATCATATTTGACTTGATTATTTGGCTTGATTAATTTCTTATTGGCTTGAAGCTTTGTAGATTCAACACATGAGATTGCATGTTGAGGGAAATCTAATGATGTGTGTCCCTATTTATCCCATTTGGGGATTGGGGTAGAGGGATAATTATTATTTTTTGGATGAGTATGAATGTGTGGTGAAAGTGATGAATTAAGGGTATGATGGAAAACATATTCCTCTTAAAAGCTTTTAGGAGACTCAGCCTCAACATCAAAGAAAGTGTCCTCAATAATATCAAAAGGATCACTAAGACACATTATAAAATTGGAATTTGAAGTTTATTCATATCCATCTTGATTATATTTGACTAATAAATCATCCAAGAATTATGTTATGATTTCATCATCATGAGATGGATCAAGAATCATGCCTTATGATTGGTCTACATTCAAATTATAGACATCCTCAATGACATGAGTGTTGGCATGACTTTCTTTATCTATAAGGGATGATGATTATAATGTGGATTATAATTCATATGTTGACGTTGGATATGATCCTAACCATTTTGATGTTAACTCTAATAGGAATTTTGATGAAGTGATGTCACCAATAGATGATTTTTTGATAGTAGTCATATTATCATCTGCAAGTACCTTCTTCCCATTGGGTTCAAGAATGGATTCTTTAAGCTTAATAAATTTTATAAAATGGGTGTTTGATATGAATAGGATATGCAAATGGTTATATCTAAGATGGTTATAGTATGGTGAGGATTGGGATCATAGTCTCAGTTGAGGAGGGAAGAAGCTTGATCATAATTAGGAAGTAATTATTGGCATAGCCTTTTTTGAATATTCCTAGGTGTATATGTATTGGATTAAACCTAAATTTCAATGTTTCCATTATTAAATAAGTTTTGTACAAAATATCTAAAAGGGTGTATATATTAATAGAATGCCTGGGGACTTTATGGTATAGACAAAATTGTTCTTCTTGATACCATAATGGTGAATTTTTGGAAAAATCTAGAGGTATTTTTTTTAGGTAAACAGTCATGCCTATGGCCTCTAATTTCTAAAATATGGAATATGTGGATATTGGGAGAGGGGTATATTTCTTATCTATGGTGTTAGATGTCGAAGTGTTGGACTGAGGATTGGAAAATTGTGATGGTGTTGTCATGATGTTAAGAGATGGTGGTGTGTGAGACTGTTTAGGAGATAAGCTGAAATTAGATGAGGTTGACAAGCTAGGCTTCCCTTTTCTAGTAGGTTGTGGGGATTTATGATGGAATATGACTAGTAAATTGAGGATTTAATTGTGGACAGGGTGTGAATTGGAGGTATAATTAGTTAAATGGGGTCTAAGCATATAAGAAGTTGGGCACCCATTTATAAGAACTACAAGAGGATTGTATCCTTTTTGATTATACTATATTTAAATAAGGCAATATGTTTATTAATATATTTACTAAGAAGGTCATGACTAGGACTAGGACTAGGACTTATGGATGGGGGATCAAAATGGGATTTATTATCACAAAAATTAGATGTAAATAAGGGTTATTGAGGCACTTGTTTTTTTAGGTGACTAAAAGTGTAGGGGTTCAAAATCATTGAGAAGGAAGGCACTCATCTTCAATAGACATAAAAGGTAGTCACCCTTATTCATAAAGATATACATTTGAAATAGGCTGATCTCATCACTTGTATATTGGAAGATGTTATGACTATGGTTATGATGAATGGATAATAAGGCTAACCATATTGGGTTAGCATGTGGTTTAGGTGTAGATGGGGATTTTTGATGAGGAAGGATAGGGGACATTACTTTATGATTAATGGAATTAAGGTCTACATGTAGGCATGCACCCATTTACAGGACCTACAAAAGGATCTTGTCTTTGATGGAAAATAGGTATTGTTCCACAAGAACTTGATCCAAATCTATGAGGATAAATGATAAATGGGTGATGGATGAAAGGTAGTCAAAAAATAAAAGGGGTTGATGTGAAGGTAAAGTAGGGCTTGGGTAAATTGGACAAATTAAGTCTAAATTATTGAGCTACTATAATAAGTGATGGGTGAAGAAAAGATAGACTAAATGGATTATGATATCAGACTAGGATAAGATTTCAAACTATTCGTACGATAGGTGTCAATGATCTATTAGCAATGCCTAGTTTCAAGATAAAAAAAATGATGGGGATTCAACTAATACCTATATTAAAACTATTACGATGATGATTATATAAGTGATGGTAAAAAATAGTTGAGACACCAAGATTATAGATTACTAGATTAAAATTGACGAAGTGATTACTAGATTAAAGATGAGGTAATGAGTGTAGTACTAGGATGGGATGAGATACAAGATAAGGATGTGATATAGGTAGACTAAATGATAAGATTAATGATGAGGTAATAGTGGTATGATTATGAATAGATGGAAAAATATGAGAGGGATGATGAGGTGAGGATGAGAAGGTAATAGTTAGGGCAAGAATGTAAAATATGATAAGGATTTACAAGTTTCAATGAAAGGATATACAAGATGCACATTAAGAATATATAATATGATCATATAAGCCATATGTGTGTGTGTGTGTGTGTGTGTGTGTGTGTGTGTGTGTGTGTGTGTGTGTGTGTGTGTGTGTGTACAAGATGTGTGTGTAGACTTGGGTGAAAAGATAAATTAGATCACAAACAACATTGTTCTATCACAACACACACCAAATCAAGAAAATTAAAACTAAGATTAGTAAATGAATTGGGAATGTAACCATATGATGACACCGTCTAATTACTTCAAGGGTGAGGTTATACATTAGTGACCCATTACAAAATCTCCTGAACCCTCCAACCCTTATTTTCACTTAATAATCACTTGGGATTTGATACTAACTCTAGAAAGAAGTCAATATTACATTTGAAGGCCCTATCCTAGGCTATACATACTCTTTAATTGAATTCCTAATATAAATTAGATACATGGGGCCCGAATAAATATATGGTGTTGTTTGATTCTTGGATTAGAGAGTTAACTCTTTCCCTTCATAGAAGACTTATATGGGGTCAACCACTTGGCCTAAAGAGTGTTTTCTATAATTTCTATATGCCATTATAAAATAGAGTGTGAATTTGTGCATGGTGAATAAATCCACTATCATAATCCCCCTAGGAAAATGGTAAGTGTGTGGGAATTAATTTCAAATCACATTTACCCATAAAAATAAAAAATTGAGGGGTTTTTAGTGGGTTTTGATCTTTAGAGACTCACCACTAGGATACAGGGAAGAGAACATAAGCTAATGTAGCCCTCAGGTGACACTCAAGAAAGTAAAAATATTTATTAACCAATTAATTAATTATATATATATATATATATATATATAATTTTTTTAATTCCAAAGTCTTTGATAGTTGTCCTACAAATCAAGTCATTAGTATTTTAAATTTGGCAATCTTGAAGGGAAAACTGCAAGATAAGATGTCAAACAAAATTTCAAAAAATATGACCTACATGAAAAATGGCTAGGTAAAATCAAACAAGTAAAAACTACCATTGAATTTACAACTATAAAATCTAGACCAAATATTAGTCTAATAATCCTCAATAAAAGCACTAAAAAAATTACAGGTTTACATTATAAATTTAATGAGTTTTATTTATATGGATTTATCATCACCTTCTTCTCCCACTATCATTTTCCTCCTTATTTTAATTTAGGGGACCTTCATTGGGATGGTGATAATCACACACATGATTCACCACCATATCCTCCACATGATTATTTTCATATGACTAAATGGGTTATGACTACTCTTGATACAGTTGGATCTTTAGTGGGTGACACTTTTATGCCTCAACATAATCAATAAAATACATATGGAATTTCATTATTGATTCATCTCATATCATATTATATTTTATTCTTTTATACATCAAGAAAAATTTAATGGGATGCAATTGTGTAAGAGGAATATACTTTTCTCATGAAAAATCATACTTGGGATCTAGTACCTATACCTAAGGGATGGAAAATTTTTATGTATAAATGGGTCTATAATACTAAACATGCATCAATGGGTATAATATATTATAATCATAAATCTATTTTACTTATAAAGGATTTTCACAAGTAGAATAAGCTTAACTAGTATTCTCTCTAGTTGGATCACATTGGTTGTTAGTTTACTAGATGGATGTGAAGATTAACTTCTTGCATAGCGATCTACACAAGGAAATATATGTGTATTGTCCTTCAATTTTTGAGAAGGATCCATCTTGTGTTTTCAAGCTCCAATGTTTTATTTATTGGATTTAGATAAAACATGCATGGTATGACATCATGGATTCATTCTTAATTGCCTATGGTTTCTCTCGATGTTATTTTGACCCAAAATTTATATAATTAAATACATGGGGATCATATTTTTGTAATTATAATATATTTTGATGACCTTGTTTTGACAATAAATTTAGACCTCTTGATCAAGGATATTAATCTTAAGTGGATGATGTACTTTAATATAATAGATATATGGTTTCCAAATTATTTTTTTTAGTCTAAAAATTCATTAGTCAATTGATGGGATTTATCTTGTAAAATATAGGTTTTCCACACCCTTCATTGGTTTGATATGCCTAACTATAATCCAACCCCTACTCCTTTTCAATATGGTGTTGTATTGATTGTCAGTTGTAATACTCATATAGTTTATCCCTTCATTTCTAGAGAAATTATAAGTAATATCTTATAACTAACTCATAATCATCTCGACATGACCTTTTTTTCAACCTCACCCTTTAGTTCTCCTTAGAACCACACAAGATTCATTGGAAGGTAGTTAAGTGTATTTATGATAAATTGAAGGCACTAGTCACTTTGGGATTCAACAAATGTAATAAATCACTTCACATATCATCAATTACACTGACTCAAGTTGGGTGGGAGATGTCGATACCTACAAGTACACTTTTATTTTTTTATACACTCCTGGTTTAGGTCCATTTGCATAGGGATTAAAGAGCAAATTACGATTTCATTGTCATATATTGAGAACAAGTGTCAAAGAGTTTTCAAAGATAGTCATGAGGCATTATGGCTTTGTTTATTATTATATGAGTTCAAATGTTTATAATATATCCCTACTAACCTTCGGTGTGATAACCAATGTGACATTATTATATCTCATAATATCGTTGAGCATCATAATACTATATATATATATATATATATAGGGATAAGATTGATAAGGATGGAAGGAATTCACCCCAATACACCCATAATGATGACTTCAAGTGATGCTCACAACTGAAGACAACATGGAGTAGCTAAGGGTTTATTGAATATGTTTGAAACCTACTAATTAGTAAACTTGAAAACAAAGCAATACATCAATATTATATTAACTTATAAATGAAGGAAATATATATATATATATATATATATATATATATATATATATATATATATATATATATTTCCTTCATTTATAAGTTAATATAATATTGATGTATTGCTTTGTTTTCAAGTTTACTAATGAGTAGGTTTCAAACATATTCAATAAAACCTTAGCTACTCCATGTTGTCTTCAGTTGTGAGCATCACTTGAAGTCATCCTTATGGGTGTATTGGGGTGAATTCCTTCCATCCTTATCAATCTTATCCCTTAATTTTTTTTTGTTACATGCATGCCTATGTTGGCATAGTATCTACGACCCATATTATATCCCTCCCAAAGTATTCCCTTACATAAGGGTATTAAAGCATTAAGATGGGATTATTTGATAATTTTTTAACACTTAATTATTACAATTGTTATTAGTTTTTCATAGTTAACTATTAATTATTAATAAATTCTCCATGACACTTGTCACAACACATATTTGGAATTTTATTTTCTCTACAAATATTCTAGAGAGTGAAGCTTCTTGACATCACACGTGTTACATGAAAATTAAATCAATATATATGTATAGTTATCTCTCATGATCTCTCTCAATGTTATTAATTTGAACCAACATAATTTCACACAATAAATAAGAGTGAGAGAGATCATATATGCAATCATTTATGATAAATAATATTCAATTTTCCCTTGTTTTATTTCAGTATATTCTTAGCTTGGTGAGCTATTTATCTCTAATGACCTTAGGATATATCTCTCCTCCCATCATATATATTTTAATATATAGCCCCATATGAGGATAAGATAGCGAGGGACAAAAAATCTTTCCAAATATAGACTAGGTATGGAAAAATGAATCTATAACACATTTTAATAGGATATATAAGTACCCAACATATGTAGACAATTCTTTGTGACTAGGTGTAAATATGAAAATTTAGCATCTCAATATGTAAGTTGCGTAATATCAACAGTCACATGGGCACAATAATATCAATATGAATAAAACATGGGTTAAAATCTCTAGAAATTAGGGGAAAAATACAATATGTTTGATGGCAAGAAAATATAGCGATAAATTATATGTCACAAAATAGTAAGCCACCCCTAGTAGGGGTAGATATAAAAATGAATAAAATACTAGATAATATTAGTATGCCACCAATATATTCATTCTAAGGTCTAGGTAAATGTAGGGGAAAGATAGTTCTCAAGAAATGATAATAGGCATGATATGGATCACGGTTCTAAAGATAATGTATCACATAGTATAAGAACACATATAATAGATATAAAAATTGATATTTAGATATATAAGATCAAAATAAATATATTACACTACATATAATGATGAATATATGATCAACTATAGTCACATTGTAGAATACATTAAAAGTAAAAATGGACAAGAACAAATAAACACAAATAAGTACATACATATAATAAAATAATCATAAGGCATGCAAGAGAACATGAAATATATATATGTAACATGTAATATTAAATTAATCATAATATATGTTTAATCAATGTAAGTATCTAAAAATTATAAATTAGAAGTAGGAAGGATATCACCTAAGACCCAATATATAAACATTCCCCTAGTATATGGCATATAACTAATTTGTCAATGTCCCCAAAATAAGAATTATGTAAATAAATACAATTTGTAAGTTAATTATCATTTCTAACATGCATATCCTACATCTAACCTACTCAAATAATACCTTGTGAAGCATAAGTGTAACATGTATATGTAAACCTACAACATAGGTATATTAGTATGATATGTATCCATCAAAAAATGTGAATGCAAATATTTTTATTTTTTATTTTTTTGTCTTATATTATTTTTTCAATTTTATGATTTTATGAAATAATATTGAGTTCATACAAGTAAAATCATAAGTGGTGCAAGCTAAAATAATAAAATAATCCAAGGGATAAAATTAAGAGAAGATAAGAAGGGCAATTAGGGAAATCAAGGGGCAAAAAATATTTAAGAAAGAAGAATAAGATTCTAAACAACCTGAGATCTCCCTCTGAATTTAGTGCATAATAGGACATAAGGTATTGATACATATTTTTGCAACATTTAGAAGGTTGTGAAAGTGTTTGGAAATGGAACGGGCTACTGTAACATAAAATGCAATAATAACTAAAGTATAGAATAATTTCAATGCAATAAAATAAATGAATGTAAATGACAAAGTTATAAGAATATGAGGCAAAACACAAAATCAAGGGAGTTGGGAACATGAAAGGATGGAATATAAAAAAATAAATGAAGTAAAGGAAATATGGTACAATAGGATACTTCAATGAAGCATTAGATATAGGCTAACATGGTTAATAAATAATCTCATTTATAATTTCAGGCCCTAGATCTAGGAGTTAAATGTATATTTGTAAGTATAAGAAATATAATCATAATTTAGATGTGTTTTGTTACAATTAAAATCTTAGTAGGTGTTCTAGTATTAAGTAATGTAATATTTTGTAAATAAATATATGGGCATGTGTAGTTAGTAAATATATACTTTATTGGTTAACCCATAGGACTTTTAACTCTAGGATATAGTACTCAAGTAGTGAAAGATATAGAAGAACAAGTGGTATAAAAAATGATTGAAGGAAATGAAATAGTATAACTTATCACATGATGTTAAACGATTAATGTTTTAGGAATCATTTTAGGTAAGGTCTCATGTTTTAATAATGTGAGATTGGTAGCTCATAATTTTTATTACAAATATTATATACGTTTTCATTATGTACAAACTCAAGATAATTATGAAAAATAGAAGTAAATTTATCTCATTTGATTTAGCCATGGGCATCCAATATTAGACTATATGCGTCATTATCTGAAAATATATAAAACTACACTATTAAGGTCTTAATACCTACATTTATTGGTAAATTAATATCATTAGTGGGTGTTTTCATAAAATTATAACAAATCTTATGTAAAACAATTATGCCTAGTAAAGTGAGTTTCTTATATGATCCGTGACTACTAAGAAATGACATCATAATGACATTTTGACTCAAAAAAATATTTAACATTATTTCATTCATAATAGTAGCATGTGAATTAATAGACATATATACGTACAAACATATTAGACCATTATTTGAATGATATTTCTCAATGTTTTGGTCCTTCATTGTAATCATGTGTGTGTGTGTGTGTGTGTGTGTGTGTGTGTGTGTGTGTGTGTGTGTGTGTGTGTGTGTGTGTGTGTGTGTGTGTGTGTGTGTGTGTGTGTGTGTGTGTGTGTGTGTGTGTGTGTGTGTGTGTGTGTGTGTGTGTGTGTGTGTGTGTGTGTGTGTGTGTGTGTGTGTGTGTATGTGTGTGTATGTGTGTGTGTACACACACACACGTGCACATACACATACACACACACACAGTATATATATACAAGTGTATACATACACAACATATGTATACATATGTGTATTTATACATATGCATATACTTGTGTATATATGTACATACACATACACATACATATACATGTGTATATATACATAGATGTCTTCATATACATATACATACATGTGCATGTGTGTACGCATATACATACATACATATATATGTATGTATACATATATATGTATATGTATATATTTACATATACACATATACATGTATATATATACAATGTATACATACACATAGTATATGTATATGTATATATATATATATATATATATACTATATGTATATATGTATATGTATATGTACATATACATGTGTAAATATACATATAAATACATATATACATTTATATGTATATGTAAATGTATAAATATACATATACATGCATACATACATATGTATGTATGCATATATATGTATATGTATATATGTATATACATATACATATGTATGTGTGTGTGTATATATATATATATATGTATATATATATGTATATGTACAAATACATGTGTAAATATATG